>CM060830.1:63737500-64337500 GCA_030762175.1 Metallyticus violacea
AGCCAAACATTAAGGTTAACAGTTTAAAAACCAGGTGTATTATATAATTAACGACATTCATATGTTTAACAAGCTACAAATAACTGATAAATAAATAGGATAAAATTTTAATTTGAAGTGGCTAAGAGCTTATTTAATCTGCAGCAATTCGTAACAATTTGAACACTGTTATTTCTTATTTTAGTACAAAATATTGTATAAAATTAACACTCTTTACTGGTGATGGTATATAATTCTTTATGATCAATTAGCTTTTTTAACTTGTGAATTCCGATTCGGTTACAGTTAAACTAATTCTTCAGTTTTTGTACGAGTATTAAGTGACTAGGAATTATACAGCACAACTTCTGGTGGATTTTCTGCTCATGTATGTGAACTTCACTGATAGCAAAATATTTACCCGAGTCCCAGCTCACTGTAAACCTAAGGAAACGTGACGTTTGCAGAAATTCCTGTGGGTTTAGACAGCCATATCCTGTGGTTTGTTATATGTTGAGCAACTTTTCATTCATTTCTTGCGGCTGAGACTAACCCTCGTTTCTGTTAAAGCTGACATTTTCCAAGTTTATAAGGCTTCAGTGTTCAAGTAACACATGTTTTCTACGTTTATTTAGAACCAACTTTTATTTTGTAATCTGTGATGTTAATAAAGTATTAAATTATGTGAAGTGTCTTACTATTTATAAAATTAACAATAAATTGTGAAATTGTAAAATTAATGTATTATCTAAGTAAACGCATGAACATAAGTATGTGTTTATCAGTTGACAATATCACTATACAACTCACATTGAAGCTTTTTAATATGTATTTAGTCATAAACTGTACATATGTTGCACACTCACCTACCGTTTCCCTGACTCTGAAACACTAAACAGAAATAAAATACACTGAAACATTCTTAACAATGCAAGTTTTTTTTTAATAAATATATTTTCATTAGCTTTACTGGCATTTCCTTGTGTGGATTTTGAATAAAATTCTTTAATTTAATTTAATGAATGTTAAAATTAGATAGCGATTTCACTACACCATTAGCTTTGATTCGCCTATAAAAGTAATGACTTCTTAAATATCACCGAAGCACTTTTTTCCCAAGGTTCTTTCTTTTTGAAGTTCTATAGCAAAGCAAAGTTGGTATGTGTTTTAAACAAGATATTGTGCATTGGTCATCAGTCTTTTTACATAGTTATAAGACTCCCATTTTTTGATATTTCAATTGGAAATTTGGTTTTTACTATGCTTTTAGGAGCTCGACTTCAAATCAAAAATATACCAATCCTTATCCCAAAATTCATCCTCTCCAAAATTTACAAAATTTCATAGTATTCTAAAGGCAGAGTGGTTGATTCACATTTTCTTACTTACTTTTCATTAATGCCAATGGGTAATTGTGCAAAAGTACCCACATACCCACAAGCTTTAAAAACAAAATATCAAATATCGGAATAATAGGGGAAATGTTCAGAGTTCAACTTTAAGTGGCACAAGCTCCTTAAAATTAACCAGCGCTTAAATACGGCTATCTCGAGGTCAGCATGCTACTATGCTGATGTCACATCTAGTGTCTTCTAAAATGAAATTGTAATGTGCACATATTGGGCCTTCTCTTTCGAGTACCGTGGTTATTGTTCATTGGTTGAAGCACGTGATTGTTGTGAGTATTGATCAGTTCTGGTTTTTGACGTCATCCTTCGCGATATTTTCGCTTGTACTTGCACATCAAGGCATATATTGGGCATAAGATAGACTAGAGATAAACGGTTTCAGCTGAAGGCTTGGCCAGCGGGTGAGCCACTGTCCCATGGTTTGCATTGTTTGAATATTCCCATATGAATCTATCTCCTTTCTGGGCTTACCATGAAATTTGTTAGGGCAGCGATGTATTGACCCAGTGATCTAGATATACAGGATTTAAGATTTATAATTGTTGATTTTTGTTGAAATTTCAAATCTGGATTTTAGCTTAATTGGAGAACTAAGGGAGTTTCTGTGTTAGTACTACATGCATAATTGTTGTGTATTTGGATTTGAAGATTAATAAGAAGTGTACTTATTTTAATATGTTTCATTATCTATTGAAGTAATTATAGTTTTTCAATAATTAAATGCTATTGAGGTTACTATATTCATGAACATCTAAAATTTGGAGGAATGCTTTATTATAAGTTTAATATTTTGCAACTGTTTAAATAAATTTAAATCATTTTATTGTAGCTTATCTTGATTCTCTTGTTATTTATGACCACAATGATCTTTCCACAACAATGTCCTGGACGTTTTCCCCTTTATTAAGTTGCATATAATTTTGCTTATTAGCGTCGCCCTGCGCTTATGAAGGAATGACGAAAAACAACATTAAAAACAGAATGCAGCCCTATTCAGTAATAAAAATTATAATTTATGCATTTTTGAAAAACGCCGGATAATTTCCCCTACTTCAATTAAAGAAATTGTGCTATATTTGATAGGATTTTGAATCATAAATGTGTGTATTGTCAGAATTAAATCTTGAATATCAACTAAGATTTGCATTAAATAACGTGTTGATGCAGATTAACGTGATGTACATATTAAAGAAACTGCTTCGAAAGTGTACTCAAGTGTTCTGGATTTTCAGTATTGAAAAAAAATGTCTTCTAATTATGTTTTGTAATATTTTAATTTATTTGATAATAGGATAGTCTTTCCAGCTGGTTTTCTGTTTTTAAAATTGCTTGTATTTTTCAACATAGTCTCCCGACAGCATTTTGTCCAACAATCATGAAAGGTGCTTTCTTCATGGTCTACGCAATGAGTATGGATGTAGTTGAAAACATTCATTCTCTAAAAAATTGTTTGAGCATTGGAAATAAACTTTTTCTTACGCGCTAAATTTGTCCTCTTTTGTTGGATGTTCTGGTGTTACTGTTTGAAAAGGTACACGTAATATTCACTATTTATAGTTTGCCCTTTTTGAAGATAGTTCATCATTATCTGTTTTGCATCCCAGAAAATTGATTCCATGACTTTGCCAGCTAACATTACTGTCATCTCTTTATTTGATGCTGGGCTACCGGTTACGTCCACTGTTTCAATTTCCGTCTCTTCAAAAATGTCTGCACCTTTCATGCCTTAAAAAAAGAGTAATACGCACAATGGTCAATGTTGTCCGGTTTTAAACATACAGGAAATTCAACAATAACTGACAAAATTAGTTAAGAGATGATATTTTTTGAGTGCTGACAACTAAAAGGTTGATGTTTCAAAGTGTGGAGAAATGTACCTATTACTGCCCATTGCTCGAAGGCTGATTTATTATCCAGTACACATACTTTAGTAGATAGAGATATAAGCAATAGTTAAACTAATTATTATCTTTCCATCTCGTAATTTATATTTATTATGCTACATAAATGAGTAAAACTTGCCGAAGCTAATGCGCTTAAAAATAAACATGCAGTTATAATGTAGATGTCGGTAAATAAATTGTTATTTTCTCTTGGAATATTTACCTCTGGAGGGGTTTGCATAATACATTAGGGGCAATTGAAGATCGAAACACGGCAGTGTTTGCAGTGGGTCAATATATAAACCTAGCTCAATGTTTTAATGAAGGGACGGAGTTTGTTCTCAAATACACAAAGTATCATTGCTCTGTTTCAATGTAATGCATCATTAAAATTGCATCGCTACAGAAAACCATTTTCTATCCACTGTATAATTGTTAATGTAATTATTATAATACACAACCTCTTGACAACCGCGTAGAAATAAACTTCTTCCCTTCCAGTATCAGGTATAAAAATTCATTCTCCTTTTTTGAAAGCAAACTCCCCAAGAGTTAGTCCTGATGATGTAGTGATAACCGTACTTGCCTCGTAAACACAAGATCGCGGGTTCAATCCCGGCCAGGGCGTAAAAATCCTAAGTATGACTTCCCTTGGAAGGGAAATAAAGCCGTGAGATCCGTTTCGTATATTTATAGTGTAAAAGAACCTCAAGTCTGAAAGAAAAGGCCTCTGAGAAAAATTTGTCGGCCATTTCACGCCATTTCATTGAATTGAGTGGAACGCTGATGACCTGAGATGTTTAAGAGCGTCCGTAAATAAACCAAATCAACAAATTCCTCAAGTGTAAGAACAACATGTGTTTTTGAAGTGCACTGCTCGGTAAATGCTCCATTAGAGATTATCCTTTCTTATTTAAAATTTCACAAATAAAGTGATCACAAGTTCTTCAATTACTTTTCTGCTCCTTCTTACAGGATGTGGTTAGCATTGTTACATATGTGGAAATAGAACAGATAGAGATCACAACAATTACTTAAAGCATTGTTACGCAAACTGTTGTTAACTAATGTACTTTTGCGGTAGTTCTCAATATTAATTTCTAAGGTGAGTCTTTCGAAAATATCACCGAAATTATTACAGGAGAGCATTAAGATATATAAATCGGAATTATTAATGTAGGAAACATTATGAATGATGGTTTAAGAATTAAAATGCCTTTATAGTCCATAATAAAGGATTATATTTTAAGTTGGAATATTTACCGATTTAGTAATTGAAATTTAATGGTATATGTGGGATTTTAATGTGTTTTTCACACAGTGGATTTTAAAATGTAAAGCATAGGAATTTAACGTTGCCATAAGAAACGTATGTACTTATATAAACAGTTGAAACTAGCTACATATTGCAAAACAGAAAACTAATATAATTTCTTAATTATGTGTAAAATTTTATTATTTAAGGTATTATTTTAAAATTACTTACTTTTATAAATGCAATTATAATCAACATTTTTAAACCACTTTTTTAGTATCATAAAAAACGAAGTGAAGGCGTTTCAGTTGAAAATAACTTATAGGCGACTGTCTCTGTGGTCTAGTAGTAGCATTTGCGACTACTAATCCGAAGGTCCTGGGTTCGAATCCCTGTCAAGTCAAAGTTTTCTGGATTAGGTATTTTTCGAAGTTTTTCCTTACCCTGAGAAAGTGAGTGCCAAACCGCTTTATGGTGCCAAGGACTCCCTAGCTCATTTGTGCCATCATTAATTTTATTTCATTCATACCTACAGACTTACACATATAATATTCAGTTCACAAACTGCATACATCGCGAGAAGACCAACGCAGTCAAAGCGGCAATAAATAAATGAATAATAATAATAATAATAATAATAATAATAATAATAATAATAATAATAATAATAATAATAATAATAATGGATGTTTAGTTTTTTGCTTTATAACTGATCACAATAAATGAATTTATATAGCATGTTCATTTACATACGAAAGGGGCTAAGCCAATGGCTTCGTTTGAGGACTACAGCACGATATCTGTGTATGTGATCACAAAGTTTGATTTTTATGTATGGTCACGTTATTCTGAAGTTAATTAATTTTTTTGGTAGCTGTTTAAGCGCAAAAATTTCGAGACAATAGTGAAAAGGGGATAACTTCATGAGTTAATTTTGTCTACATTGGGTGACTCAAGCTTTTCATACGGAACTGCTCGACGCAAAGGTGGCAGAACAAGCATCGAAGACGCACCACATCTTGGAGATCCAAAATCAGCTGTGAGGTCAGAAATCATCGATAAAGACCATAATATTGTTTTGGAAGACAGACGAATGAAATTACGTGTATTAATAGAGGCTATGTGCATTTCAACTAAGCGGATTTACTTTATTTTTCATTGTGAATTACACACGAAAAAACTTTATTTAAGATGGGTGACTTGTCTGCTCACTCCAGAACAAAATTGAAATGTTTAAGAAGAATTTAACAGATTTTTACAGCGTTTTGTGTCTCTAGATGAAACTTGGGTTTGTTACTACACACAGGAAATGAAAGATCAGTCTAAACAGTGAACCGTACGAGGCGTATGATTCCGAAAACGGCAAAATGCATTCCATCCGCTGGATAGCTGACGACTTAAATTTTTTGGAAAGCAAAAGGAATTACTGAAGAACACTCTAATCATTTTTGGACATACTGAAGACAGCAGTCAGAAGCGTGGAGCAAGCGGTTGAACTTCGAGGGGACTAGGTCGAAAAATAAATTACAAGTCTTAACTTGTTCTCTTTAACATCAAACCACCCTCGTACTTATGGAGGCAGTTTAACAATTTAGAGTTTTAATCAAACACAATCACATCTAAAGGGCTTAATTTTATTGTACTAAGAATAATTATGTAAATACAAAGATAATTAAAAATACCTGAAATTCTAATTCTCTCGTGGAAGTGGATTTCTTCGAAGCCCTCAAAATACTCATTTACCTCCTCTTTATTTGAGTTATTTGTGTGCAGCCAGGAACAGATGATAATCCGAGGGGTCGAGATCGTGTGAATACGGTGGATTCTGAAGCATTTAAAATCATAACATTTGGTCAATTTGTTCTGAGCGACGCGGCTAATGCACTGGCGCAAGTAATGAAAAACACCTTCTTTTGGGGCATTTCCGAACGATCTTCCGTGATAGCCACAAATAATAATAATAATAATAATAATAATAATAATAATAATAACAACAACAATATCGAAGTT
This sequence comes from Metallyticus violacea, assembly GCA_030762175.1. Taxonomy (NCBI): domain Eukaryota; kingdom Metazoa; phylum Arthropoda; class Insecta; order Mantodea; family Metallyticidae; genus Metallyticus; species Metallyticus violacea. The sequence continues at coordinate 63,744,037 of CM060830.1, forward strand.
TAAGCCTATGTATGTAAATGTCAACAAATTACTGGATTGCTTTAAAAGACTTGGATTGACTGTTTATGAAAGTTTTTTATAATACCTTTGGCTTTTTAAATTGTGTAATTTCTAATTTTATTAAAGCGTTCCCGCAAACTTTATTACAAATTTTTTTCAAGTACATAATGCAAAACGTAAACAATATGTACCCAATATATGTGGCAGTTTGTAGCGGTCACTAAGCGGAAATAAAAGATATTGCAATGTTGAATAAGAAATTACATGTGTATATTTTTATTCATTGAAGAAACATAATTCTCTGTTCTCTGCGAAGCCTTTTTATAGTCCACGTGGGCCTGAGCTTTATAGCGACGATCACTGCGTCTTCTACCTCCATCACATGATGTCATTGGTAGAGTGCAGTATCGCAGAGGGGCATGTGACCAGCACATGGCATCCCGCTGATCGCTATATCGCCACCTCTCCATTAGGCAGCTTCCCAATTGTCCTCAAGAGACTGGGTGGACCCCGTTCCAGACCTCCCTATCTTAGAAAAATCCTTAAGCAGGTAAAAGAAATCTGATCCTGGCCTCCTGGGCAGTGGTCAGCAACGCTAACCACTACACCAAGGAGGTGGTCGAAGAAACATAGTAGTAAAGAAAATATCAAAAAAAAAAAAAAAAACATTCAGGTCTTGTTAAATAGGGAATAAAACTTCTTGAATAAAAGAAGGAAATAATAATGATAAAATTGTTATTTGCATATACATGTGAATTTTTTATATGAATAATAAATAAAATCGAATTATTTTCTAATATTTACAGATTACTGCAATTCTGATGCTTATGAAAACATTATATCGGTATATGTGTATATGCATAATAAAAATGAATATAAAGTAACGATTGAAACAATGTAAACAAAGTACAAATAACTGGAGAAACAGCCATAGATATAAAGAAAAAAAACTAAATTTGTGGGACTATTTAAATGTTTTATCTATCTCTAGTTCTTATTTTATATAGGTAGGATGAATCCGAACTCTATCGACAAACTTTCACGATTGTTCAGGGATGTTTTCTGAGTGTTTTGATATAAGGAACCCATGATCTCCGATCGCTCATTACTGGGCAATTTCATTGCTTTTGTTTTATAATAATTCAACCACCTTTGTATCTGTTTACTCGAAATATGATTGTTTCCAAACAAAACACCAAATTTGACTGCTGTAGAGTATGTTTACGTTACTGTTCGCCACCAATTTATAAACTACTCATCTTCTCCTAATAATTGCAATTATTTATTTTTAAGTACAGATGACCAAGCATTACAAAATATGACATTCCAAAATTACTCTGTTAAACTGTTTAAAGTAAATGTTCAAAATATCGACCGCCATGATCACGACAAACTTCATAGCGACCCCTCATGAACTGTTGCACAATCCCAGCAACAGGTTCATGTTAGTTTCGACAGGAATCACGTACACTAGGCTCTTCACTTGACCCCAGAAGTAAACTGCCACCTGGTGATCGAAAAGACCATGGAACGGGACCACCACGACCAATTCATCTGTGCCCGAACTCTTCATCCGGGTATTTCGTAACATTCACTGCAAAATGTGCTGGCGCCCCGTAATGTTGAAACCACATACACCTAGGAATTATCAGCGGCACTGAAAACACGCACTACTACAGCAGTGAAAGATCGTGTTTTGTTTGGAAACAATCATATTGCAAGTAATCAGATATAAAGGTAGTTGAGTAAACAAAACGAAAACAATGAAAATACCTGGTAATGGCCCACCGGAGACCATGGGTGTCTTATATCAATACACTCAGAAAACATCCCTAAACAACCTGTGATAGTTTGTCGGTGGATTTCGGATTCACCTGTATCGTTTAATTTATCAATTTGTAAGTAGACGCTAGAATGTTTGCTAAGAACATTCGAGCTCCATATTGAGATGTTTCCATATCGCCCATAAGTAGAACACTGCGTGCAAAGTACGCATTACTTTCAAATACGGCTCCACTCACAGTGCGGCGGAACTTTTAATCAGCTTTTAAAGTCCATACACCACAAATTTAGAGGTGAACTTGGCGCAACCAATCGATAAGCTTCCATATGACATGCAAATTATCCAAATGAGTTAAATAATTACCGATGACTCCAATTACGGTGAACTGGATGTTTCTGGGGAAGCTATATGACGCTTTATTGTCGCCATTATCCGGCATCGCGACGCTAGGAAACTGTTTTCCAAACGTCATTTCATTCCGCCGCGCAGGCGCACATTAGCGTTTCCGGGAATGCGGTTTCAATACCCCAGGTTCTTTTCCGCCTATTTTCTCTGTAATAATGTGCACAATGATTGCAGTGTCCTTTAAATGGGGGGTGATTTTGTTTCCGCAAACAAAGGAAACATTCGTGAATACTAAAATCATACTCTATAGCGCTAATTGGGGTCTTTAGATTGGGGAAAAGCCGGAATAGCCAAGTAAAGGTTTTGAAAGATAGGAAATTCGTTAATGAGAGAATGTTTAATCTATTTCTCCTCATAATAAAGGGACGGTTTTTAATTTACCATATATCTTCAATGTTGTTTTATTTAAAAAGAAGCAGGAAGCAACTCATGATTTTATATACGAATCTTTATCAATATTTCTATCTCAGTATGCACTAAGGGATGTAATTTGTTGTTCACAGTACTTTCTCAAAATTTAGTTCCAAAATGAGTGCGATAATGTAATCGTGAAAAGTTGAACTCGTTCGGTTTAGAAATTTAATACTAAAATTTCTTCTTGAAACGTTTCAAAAGCGTTCACCAAAACAAAGGAAAGTCTTTAATATCTTTTTGACTAAAACAATATAAGGGCTTTGATTTCTTTTCCACTTGTATCTACAGATTTCTCCCCCAACTTGGCAAGAACGTAACAGAGTTCTGAGGTTAGTTTACTAAGGAGATCCAACTGCATATTGCTTAATATTAATATTGTCTCATTATATAAACAACATCGTAAAAGTTTGTATTCCAGAAAAACTAGCACTTACTGACCGAAGTAATCAAAACTCAATGGTTTTTGCAAAGAAGTTTCAATAAATATCCGGTTTTACTGTTTAGCAAGCATAAGTATTATTTTAATTTTATAAATATGTGTTATCTATTTACTTTTTTATATTTGAAATGCTATATCTCCTTACTAAATAAAGTTGACATTTTAAAACAATTGTATTTGGTTTTCATTTATAAACTCATTTATAGCATTTTGCATTTTTCTTTATGTTTAATCAATATAGCAAAAAACTGGTGCACTCATTCCAATTATACAAGCAATTTGTTAGAACGAAAACATAATTATAGTTCATTTTATTGTAATTATAAGTAAAATTATATGTAATTAATATTTATTACAGTTTAATAATAGTAATAATAATAATAATAATAATAATAATAATAATAATAATAAAGTATTTTCCCAAGTAGTTATCTGTTGAACACACTTTATTTGGTGCAGTGGCACTTTCGGGTTCAACAGAAATGATTTACATGTTTTCTAGAGTAGCAGCTTCTTTTCCTTATTGGAAATAACTTCAATGTATAACTTTGCATGAAAGACAATAAAATTATTCGTCTTGAAATCAGTTATCATTACAATATTTGTAGTTAATACATGTTATTTTATTGTAACGTTCATGTTGTATTTGTTTAACTTATATTGGTCAAAAACTTATAATAAAAATAAAACGAAAACATACAAATAACAGAATCCCCTAATAAATTAAATTTAAGAGCATTTAGAAGTAAATATTCACATTCACCGCCTCTTGATAAAAGTTTAAAATGTCAACAAAATATACAGAGGACTAGTTTTATGTCTGCATCACTTAAATAATATTTAAGGTCCGTGGCCGCTAATACAAAATTTAGTTAAACGGAAAATAACTTAAATGGAACAATATATATTTTTTATATTTTCGAGGTACGCTTTAAGAGCAGTTAAAATATTGCCCTTAAAGAGTTTATTTAGTATCTCGGTGTTCACTATGAAAATATTATTTGTATATCAAATAATATACCCTACCCCTTTTCCTGTAAGAAAAATACTTATACCTAAGCTTAAAAAGAAACTATATGTGTTCAGTGTATTTATTTACCAAATAAATCGGTTACTAATCTGGCTCATCTATGCTGCACAGATCCTGGAACAATACGTACTTTCTGAGTTCACTAAGAAATACCTGTAATTACACAAACCAATTTTTAGCTCTTAAGAGAAAATCAGTATATATAATGAAATGAACAAATTAAAAATATATAGTCATAGAAACATTTCTAAATTCATAAATAAAATAAATATAAAAGAGAACAGTGCGAAAGTAAATAAGTTACATTACCACGCATATACGAGGTCTGTTCAAAAAGTATAGCGAATTTTGTGTTTTTTCAAAAAGTATTTGCTTATTCATGAATATCTATTTTGTTCCCTTCAAAGTAATCCCTACCAGATATTATACACTTGTGCCAACGTTTTTTCCAATACTCGAAGCACTTTAAAAAATCGTTTTTTGTGATCTTGTTTAACTCCTCCTTCGATGTCGTCTTTATCTCCTCAATCATGGCGTAGCGTCGTCCTTTCATGGGCCTCTTCAGTTTTGGGAACAAAAAAAAGTCACAGGGGGCCAGGTCTGGGGAGTACGGTGGCTGCGGCATCATAAGTGTGTTGTTTTTGCCCCAAAATTCGCGCACAAGCAACGATGTGTGAGCAGGGACGTTATCATGGTGCAAAAGAAAATTTTTGTTCTTCCACAAATCCGGACGTTTCTGGCAGATTGCTTCGCGCAAATTGCACATAACTTGCAAGTAATATTTCTTATTGACCGTTCTACCCTGTGGGAAGAACTCATGATGCACCATGCCCCTGCAATCGAAGAAAACTGTAAGCAAAACCTTCACATTCGACAGAACTTGGCGCGCTTTTTTCGGTCTTGGCTCGTGTGGCAGCATCCATCGGGATAATTGAGCTTTAGTTTCCACGTCATAACCATAAACCCATGATTCGCCACCAGTTATGACCCTCTGGAGCAAATTTGGGTCATCGTGGACAGAGTTCAACAGCTCCTTAGCAATGTTAATGCGATGGTGTTTTTGGTCGAAATTGAGCTACTTTGGTACGAATTTTGCGGTTATCCGTCTCATGCCCAAATCATTGGTAAAAATCGAATGGCACGAGTCAATAGATATGTTTAGGTCCTCAGCAACTTCTCCAACGGTGATTCGACGATTGGCCAGTACTATTTTCTTCACTTCTTCAATGTTCTCGTCTGTTGTTCACAAGCTCGGGCGTTCGGGACGCTCTTCGTCGTTCACATCTTCTCGACCCTCTGAGAACATTTTGTTCCACCGATAAACGTTGCTTTGGTCCAAGGTAGCTTCACCATATGCCACAGTCAACATTCGGAATGCATTCGCGCATTTAATTTTGTTTTTCATACAAAATTTGATCCAGATTCTTTGTTCTATTTTTTGGAATAAGCAAAAATCGAAGACGAGCTAAAATACATGCAAGCAAAATAGCTGTCAACAATTAACTGAACGTTAAAAATGGCTGAGCTTGTCAACATAAGTGAGGGACATGAGTACCAACATAACGCCAGAATATGCTCCCAAGATTCTTTCTCCGCACATATAGGGCAGATTTTAGTACCCTCTCTGCTACTGTAGTCATCCGCCATGCGCCTAACGTAAATCAAGCGAAGCCCTGAGTTTTGGCTCTGTTTGAATGTGATGGTCCATTACTCATCCAATTTTCAGCTCCGATTATATCTCTAACGAAACTTTCTTTGCTTACCCCGAAAAAGTCAGCTCCCTATTAATGTCCCTCAAACATTTCTTAATTTATCTCCAAACCTTCCCCCCGTTTCTCCGTTTTGTGATCCAAATATTTCCAATTCTTTTATTTTTCAGACTCCTTCTTAATTTTGAGACGCCCGTCTTATTTCTCTCCATTTCAAGCTACTCCCGGTAGCAGATCGTCCCAATTGGTGTCTGATCTCTGTGAACAATTTGTAGCCAGTACTTCATTCTCGAATCCTCCATTCCATTTCAGCTGCTGGCAACAATCGATCATAGTAACCATATGAGGAATGATGTAACCAGCCATTAAGAATGTTATTTTTTATTCTGTACACGCCGTCTTTTAAATTAGTGAGTATTTCTCGATATACAAGGTTGTTTATTTAATTTTCCTGATTCTTCCAAGCAGATGGCCACAATTCACTGACTCTGCGTATTTCTTTACGGAGTAGTTTCTTCTACTGTCAGTACAAAATTGCATTCTCCGAAACCACTCAACGGGAACAGCCACACCATCTTCTTTAGGAATGGTACCAACTTCCTCTTCTTTGGACGTAACAGTTTCTTCCCATCTCCCAAACTGATGGCTATCCCAGTTGGAAAAAATTAACAGGGATTCAAATCTGGACAGTACAGCGGGTGGTTCACTATTACGATTCCCGAATCTTGCAGAAAATATACTCTTTTCTCATATAAACGTTACAATAACTAATAGAAATGATTTTAAAATATCATACATTAAAATCTACTAACATATCTTATGCTTGTTCAACAAACCATTTTGTTTAACCTTTAAAAAAACACCACAATGCTATAGTAAAGTTTATTTTAATTGTTTAATTATAAAGACGTGCTGTGTTTTAATGTAAAGCGCTGTGAAATTAAAACAAATATAAATAACATTTAATTATATCTGCCATATGTTCCACAATTTGTAGGTTTTTGTTCATTCTAGGAGTGAAACGTAAGAGATATTGCAATGCACATCTGTTGCTTCTTCATTTGAGACTGAGACTTGCCTTAGGGTAAACGCCAAATCAGATGCCAGCAAAATGTTTGCTGTAGAAAATGGTTGCATTAGTGTTCCTAATTATTTATTTTACAAAACTCCAATTTTGAGTACCTGCACATTTTTTGCAATAATGAACATTTTTTACTCCTATGATTCTATAATGAAAGTTTTACACATAACAATGAAAATGTATTGCTGACAGAATATTTTGTTTAAATGAAAGGTGCCCAGTCGTGGTAGTGGGAGTGGTGGTGGTTGCTGTAGTGGTAGTGTTGGTGGTGGTAGTAGAGGTACTGGTATTGGAAAGTAGTGGTAGTGATGGTGACGATAGTGGTGGTATTTAGTGGTAGTAGTTGTAGTGGTATTAGTAGTAGTGGTGGTGGTGGTAGTAGTAGTAGTAGTAGCAGCAGCAGTAGTAGTAGTAGTAGTAGTAGTAGTAGTAGTAGTAGTAATAGTAATAATAATGGCCTTTTTATTGTAGCAGTTTTAAAATGCACACAAGTACAAATGTCACAGGGGCCTTACGGCCGTACATGCTAATATCGTCCTTGTAGCAATCGAAATATACACACATATATACAAACACATCCAAATACATCACACGTTTTCTATGAGTAATTGTTATATACATATTTAAACCAACATGAATAGAATCTTTACTCATGAATCTCTCTTCCATGCACTCACCCCCCTCCCCAACTCCCCTCTTCTCTATAGCCATTAACCTTCTTTGTCGGGTGTTTGGTAGAAGGATTCCCGAATTCTGTATCTTTATGCACCAACATTCCCCTGCACTTCGGTTGGAATTCAGAAATTGCGATGGTAAATGCTCATTTCTTAAACTTTCGGTTTCCCTCTGCATTCTGCCAGAATATTTTAAACTAGCTAGGCCCTATACATGCCTGTAATTGGAGTCTCCTGTATTTTAAAACACAATCACAAAGTCAAGTTAATGGAATGTCACTTATCCTTCATTCATTTGCACAGATATGTCTTCTTTCGAATATTGATGAACTTTAGTTGGGACGTATATGTTAAAGAGCACGAATCCTCATTCAACGTGGTCTCTGCAGTCACTCCAGTCAATCGCAAACTACAATAAATGAGTTGTGAGACACCATCATGCTTAAAGCAGCAACATCAGGCGTCCAATTCCTACACAAGCTATTATCTCAATATTTGCCAGTATAATTGCTCCGAAATCCTATGATTTGATGATAGGAGAATATCTTCTACGTGTCACAACAGACCATAACGAAACCATTACTGCCCTGCTTTCATGGTTTTGTCGCCCGTTTCACGGCAGTTGGTGAAAGGGCAATCAGAGCGCTAACTCCCAGGGAAGCGGATGTAATATTCGCGTATCTGAATGACAACTACAATAAGCACATATCTTATCCTGTTGTTGTCCTGTTGCATCTACTTGCAGAACTTGAATCATTTGAATGGAAATTATCGTTCTGAAACGGGAGATCAAAGCATGAAAGACCCATTTGCTTAATGGCAGAATGTCAATGTGTGTGTATATATATATATATATATATATATATATATATATATATATATTGTTTGTAAAACTTAGCGAACGTAACTTTTGACTGACATTTTAATACCGTATTCCGAAAGTATTAACATTTTTCACTGAATAGTCAGATCATATTATGTCGAGATTTGGGTCTTGCGTGGGAAGAATTTCTTCTTCTTGTTCTTCTTCAGGATGTCTTGACCGGGAGATGATTTGTTAGATCAACTTACTTAGACTGGCAAGAAACTTGGTACTATTCCATTCCTGGTCCTTTTCGGATGTAGGAGCCTTCTTGAAAAGGACAGAGGGTTGAACACCTCTAGGAATTTTCCAATAGTGCTGCAACTTATGATACCTGAGAAGAACATTAATCCTTATAACGCAATAATCTGGGATTATTTTCTTCGTAAACAATTGGACATTATTTTGGTAATATACTCACACGTTTTTAGATATGAAAAATTAAAATGTAAACATAGTTCCTGAAACTGTTAATTTCTTGCTAATATTTCTGTATATAAAATTCTTATGACTCTCATGTGACACTCCCAAAATTAAAAATGAAATAATCTTCCCAAGTGTTTCAACTTCAGCTGGAGCTTTTTTTTTTTTTTTTTTTTTTTTGGTCCTTGTCTTCCGGTCTTCCATCTTCTAAGCATGCTTCTAGTTAGTTTAGGGATATTTCTTATGCTATATTCTTCCATTTTAACGCTTTTTGGTACCTATAGCTCGATGTTTTAAGCATCTCATAAAATTTTAGATAGAAATAAGTTAAATTTATTAAATTTCCATGTTGATCTTTGTAGATATGTTTTCTTGCAAAGTAAACCCTGGCGCTTAATAAAACTAAAACGAGCATAAATTAGATACTAGAATTTCATTAGTCTGACTGGAGTATTAAGATTGGCGCTGATCATGAAAATGTAAATTCGACCATCTGTAGTACTGTTAGCCTCATCAAAAGCAGAGAAAATGTTATTTTTATCTTCAACATCCGCATTTGCATCTGACAAAGTTGTTCAGAAAACATTAAAAAAAGTTTGAGCTATGGAACTTGTATGTTAGTTCTCAACTCTATTTCTCATATTTTAATCCGTTTGTTTCATTTTTCATCTGGGGGTAGTTTCAGCGGTCCTGATCTACACTCCACAGAGATTCAACAGAATGATCTGTTACATTCCAAGTATATTAGTACAGGTCCATATAAAGTATGGACTTGTAACTTTCTGTTGCACGAAAGAATGCACAACGCTTGTAAAGTATTAGTAAAAATTTACAAGTGACATCATATAGGAACCAGATTTAAAAGCAGCTGTTAGCCTCATTTCGTCATATGAATCGTTATATTCAGTAATACATTTTATTTTTATGTACAAAGAGAGTTATTGTCATTCCTACTAAATGAGTCCTGTATATTTTGTGAAAAATAATTATTTATACACATTCAAGCATAATAGTTCATAATGAGACCACAGTAGTAAACCGATACATAGCAGATCAATTTAATCGTCGAGAGATGGCAGATGAATCGAGCTTCCCGATTTTCGATTATATTATACATTTAATTATATTTTTGTCAATCACATTTTCATTATAACAGCAAAAAAAAAAAAAAAAAAATGAAAATGATGTCAAGAGAACGAGGGATATTTTCCTGGCATGTAGCAAATAAATAAATAAATAAATAAATAAATGAAAAATAAAAAATAAAAAAATAAAGAAATAAAAAATAAATAAATAAAATAAATAAAAAAAAACTAAGATGCTACACTAAAATATGCATTTGAAACAGGAAAGACCAATATTGGCCATAGGTTAATTTCACGTTCCTAACTTCTTTTTATTTTACTCAAATACTGAAATATGCTTGCTTTATGTACATTTTTATTTTCATCATTATCATCACTTTCGCTAATACTTAGCATATTTAGCTCAACTGTTTCCCAAATTATTAAAAACACATTAAAACTTGCATTAGTATTTATAGTGAAGCTGTTTTGCCTCCTAATCATAATCTCAATTATTAGAATATCATTATTCTCATAATTAGCATTACTAGACACATAGATTTTATTTTATGTATTAATTTCATTATTCCCAATATTATTGTTTAAATTTCGTACATTTCTGTGTGTTTGCAGCTAGACAGAACTTGTGTAATATAGCGCGTGCTCGACACCGTTACACCATTGTAAAGTCTCTCACAAAAGAAAGAGGGTAAAGCCTAGGTTTTTCTTTGCATTAGGAAGGAAGCTGTGCCACTGTCCGTTATGTCAAAGGGACCTGCTGGAGGAAAAACTGTCGTTTTTGTGAAAGTTACATGTGCGTGGGAGTAGTAAACAACGCTGAGAGTTGAAGGAACCCAAACTGTCAAAGAAACGCCCTCGTATAGGCAAAGGCCTTACGCAAGATATGTTAAAGCACGAATCAGACAATCAATGTCAGAGTGCCTGTCAGCGGGCTGGATTCGATTTAAAGTTCTAGAAATTTCGATCAGTAAAGTTTGGTGGGTCCTAATGCGTTCTAACTGTTGAGTTTCAAATAGAGTATAAAGAGGCAGTGTTGTGCTTTCAGTGGCCTTCTCTGTTGGTCGTCGAAGTCTGCAGATCTCATTTTCTAAATTCTGATATATCTCCAAGGCCGTATATCTCCAAGTTCTGACTCCGAGGACAAAAAACTGTGTAATTTCAAAGTCGTACGTAGACCGCAATATAATATAATTTAGATCGCGACAAGCCGTGTAATTATCCAAGTTAATCTTCATCTTTAGCAGACAGTGTTAGTGCAACGTAATTTCGGCAGAGATGAGACGCGGAAATTATCAAATGAAAGTACGTGTGTATACTTAAAGTCCAATTCCGACTACAGCTAGTAGTGTTAAGTATCGTCGTGAGATTTGACGTGAAAACTGTTAGGTGTAGAGAAATTGATACTGAAGATTAATTAACGTAACATTCATGCATTCTTTGTCTTCATGGTGGGCGTTGCGGCTCATAGGGACAAGAGAAGATAACCAATAAACTGTATATATCACCTATAATCATTTACTCCAGCAATTCATCTCATTTTCACCATTGACCTAGGTTCAATAAAGCCGGTTTAGTAACCGGAGACCATTATTATTCTTACCTTGGAACGAGGAAAAAGCATACTATATGAACTACATCAGCCGAGGCTACTCTACGACTAGAAGCCATGCAGGTAGTCAACAGCAAAGGGTGAAAATCAATACTAGTGGCCCAAGTAACAGCGGCCCGTATTTAAACCATGGGAGATGCAAGACCTCAATCAACGACGGCATATCCATGCCTATTCCACGTCTTAATAATTACTCCTAATTACTAAATCTAATAATAATTATCCCCAACATATGTATACCGTTCCAAAATTGACGTCACCCTCGTGGGGCTTAATTGATCAACACTCCACGACGATCGTTCCAGTAATTACCGATATACCTTCACTGGTAAAGAAATCTATACAAGTTATAAGTTTCTGACTAATACTAATACAAAAAACATCACGTGTACCCTTGTAAGTATGCAGGTATAAAGTACAAGTATACCAGAAACCTGTGTAGAAAAACATGCTACTTATAAGTGCAAGTAATGTATTAGGCCAAACTTTAGTGGAACAGAAGTCGGGGCAGATTTTCCTAAATTTGATACTTGCATCTTCGTTTCTGATCTGGCTTCCTGGTAGCCACTCACTTATCAAAGTACCTTCAGCGCCAAAAATGATATCAGAGATTACCTTAAAATCCTTCAACTACATTTTTAATGATCCAACGTTTCTTCAGCGTTGTAATTGTTCAAAATACTTCCACTTCCCTTGTTACAAATTGTTATCATATGGTCAAGTCAATATAACATGAAGAATTTTCATTATAGACAGAATGTTCAGGCATTTAAAACATAGAAAAAGATTGACAAAAAAGGCACTTAAAATATATAATGTAGGCAAGAAAAATAAGATACACTATTAGTACTAACTAAATATTTTAAAATATATAATAAAGGCATGAAAATAAGAAATACACTATTAGTACTAACTAAATATTCATTTAAACGCTATTATCTTTAAATTTACAAAAGCAATCACTGTTTTAAATTACTAGTTACCTGAATTATACGAACTTATTTTAATATATAGTAAGAAAACAAATCAAAATAAAATTTTTATATTTAATTTTTTTTAAAACACGCCAGATGTTTACTAAAACCGACTTTTCTCCTCGCTATTTTTATATTAACATTGTGTAGATTTTAAAATCAGAATCCATCCCTGAGTTTAAATTAGCATGCTGACGAAAAATCTAAGGTATTTAAGTCAGGAGTTCTCAACCTAGGGTAGGCGTACCATTGGTGGTACGTGAGTTATTGCCCTGTGGTACGTAAACATTTTAGCAAATAGACAAATTAACATTTGTTTTAAAAACGACAACAGTTTACTATAACTAAACGGAAGCATTAGATTTTATGTTATCATAAAACTTTTGTGCAATACTGGACAAAAATAATACGGAAGTTCAATTTTAATCAAATGACAATGACAGAGCACAACCCAAATCTATTATTGATCAGACAACAATGGGGTACATTTTGTATTACAGTTAAGTAAGTAGTGGAGTTGTTAAGTAACACTTGATAACATAAAGCAACATTGGGAATACATTTTTCTTTTTATTATTGGATACTTTCTTAAGTGAAAATGAAGTTTCTCTGCCTTGTGAACTGGTAGTAAATTAATATTTACTAGAGCACTTGGGGGGGGGGATCTCACCTCAGATGTAAATATATGCCTTTCTGAAAACCTGGATTCAGAATTTTGGATTAGATGCCTGTTTTCTATTGGTGATACCGTACTAGAAACCTTTACTCCTTCCGAGAAGAGGAATTGATGGAGCTATCAAGTGACAGAAGTCTCGGGCAAATGATCAAGAAGACTTCTGGCTGGCAAGAAAAAACTGTTATCTAATGATCTTAGAAAAAACGTAAGATTTTTGTTGGTGTTTGTAATTACTTACTTTTGTAAATGTGGATTTTCGTCTCTAATTTGCATAAAAAACAAGTACAGAAATAAACTGAATATTTATCCCGATTTGACTAAAATTATGTTAGTTGAAACCAAACATTAAAGAACTGTGCACTGAAACAAAAAGTACGATCCAGAAATGAATTAAATTTGTAAAGTTAATATTTTTTATTGATTGTAAATCTGAGTACTGGAGTACTAGTATCCGGAACATATGTTTGTCGAAGTATTTATATATTCATTCACTACATTTTAACCTTAAAAAACAATTTTAAGACATTTCACAGAATAATCCATTGAATAGGAATAGTTGAACAGTTTTTTTCAATAAATATCTATTTCGAAATACTATATACAATAAATAATGAAATAAATCACTAGTGCTGTTAAAAATTTAGAGAAATGCTTATTTTGATCCTTGCGGTACAATATCACTCATTTCCCTCGTAAAATTTTCTTACTGGTACATCTAATATGCTGCGTTTGGATGTCACTGGAAAAGATTGAGAACATCTGATCTAACTGTAAAATTTCGATGGCAAGTCAGAGAGAGTACATTATTATTAGAGTATGTTATTATTACAAACTAATGATATCTAAATGATTTTCCTTATCGCATCATTGTTGCTTATAAAATGAGCCCTAAAAGGTGAAAGTAATGGACAATGCTTTTAATATAAAAGTTTTAGTAATATGAAGCGTATATTGTAAAATCTATTTAATAATAATAATAATAATAATAATAATAATAATAATAATAATAATACATCCTAATGAAAGCCTCTTCACCTATTTATTTTAATTAGTGCAATTATTGTTATACTTTGTATTACATATTTTTTCAACTACATTATCAAAATGAACTTTAATTTTTAAAGGTACCTCTGTTAGTTTTAATACTTCATGGTCAAAAGTTTCCCGACCTAATAAAACTGGCAACTTAGTCCGCAAATATATGCAAATTATGTGCACATTAGACCAACTTCGTTCAGGCGGAAGTTAGATTATGGCGCAATGATGCCGCCACAAAAAGTTGACTATCGAACCGCTGTGTGTACGTGTCTAGCGTATAGCGTAGTTCTTGAAATGTGGCGCTTGGCCGGCATTTGCCGCCATTAGAGAAGCGATTATGAGCCGCGAGGAATGCCCGGAGCTTCTTCATGCCATATGTGGGACGTTAACATCGTCTCAGGCAACTGCAGTTAACTGCTTCATCAACGCTCTTAACCCAGATAAAGTTCAGAGGCTTGTCTTGTGTTTATCGCGACTTAATTAAAAGCACTTGTGCAATGTATTTTAATGAATCTCGAGTAGAAAATAAATATTCATATCCTTATAGACACTTAAGTATTTACGGACTCTAAAACACTGGGAGTTTAAACTATATAACATAGATTCTGAGTTGTCAGATTTCCCTGGATGCCTATAAATTATTATTATTATTATTATTATTATTATTATTATTATTATTATTATTATTATTATTATTAAACAACTTCAGTTTCATAAAATGGGAAAACGTGCCATTTCTATGAACTGGTGATCTGGTAACTGTAATTTTACAGTTTTCATAATCAAGTTCTAGCATTTTATCTCATTTGTAATGCATAACAGGCAAAGAAAAATAATAAAACTTGCATTCTCTTTGGAAAACTAAGCTTTATAGTTAAAAACAAATGTGTCTCTGTCTTAATGACAACAATAGCAATAATAGTTCACTTTGAGGGTAAGTCAAAAAGTTTCATTGTTTTATTTCAAAAGCAATTCTGTATATATTGGCACAATCACTAAATCAATTAAAACATTTGCCATAACTTACAATGAATTTTTTCCATATCCACATTACAATTACTGTTTCCAGCTAATTGAGACTTATCTGTACTTTAACCTCGACATTTCTGTTTTATTAATTTTCTTTTTGCTAATTTACGGCAGCATTTTCGCATCTATTGGATGGATAATGTATCCGTTCCATACACAGACACAATCCATCACTAGATGTTGACGAATGCCATATTTTCTGCCCACAGAAATCTAATAACTGTATGAACTTCCTCTTTTGCTGTCCATTTAGTATCCTAATGCAGTAATTGCTGCTGCATTCAACTACCGGACTCACAAATTGCAGGGAGCATCGTGCCTTTGTTTTGGAGTGATAAAATAGGGAAAGTTACGTTTTGACTTACTCTCGTATTGTAGGTTAAGTTTCTATCCATTTTAAGGAAGAGATGAGGATATGTGGATATATACAGCTTCATAAACATTTATTTCAAAAACAGATTAATCCATAGCAATAACATTTTCACATCACGACCCTATTCCAAAAAGTATGGTTTTATATAAATGTAATACCTGCAAGTTATAGTTATTAATGGAATTATGTTCCCATATATTTTCTCTGCACTTTCATTTTTGCAACTCTATATTTACAAGTGAGTTTTCGTTGTACAAAAGTAAAAGTATTAGTAACGCTTTTGTAATTTGTGTAGATTTCTGTACAAGTGATATTAGTAATTTAAAACAATAAAGCAATTTTTAGAGTCTTCTTAAAAATTCAGGCAGTCAGTTGATCTAAATATGAGAAGTGTTAATGATAAGAGTAGGCGTGTATATAAAGAAAGAATAATTCAGAACTACATGTGCATTCTATGTAAATTGAAATTAAAGAGTAACTTGATTGAAACTGGGCTTTCCTGTTTCAGTTCAGAATTAGAATGTAGTTTTTTTAAGCTTCTTGCTAAATAGCACGAAAATAATTTTTCCTTAATCTCATTCGCTTTTAAAATCGGCAATTAGACGCAATTGTAAAAGTTTTTTACTTTTAATGAAAATATTATAATTAAAACAAAGTAAACAGAAGTGCATAAATATAAATATTCATATTGAAAAATTAATTGATTGAGTGCAATCAGCAAGTTCAATTCTTGTACATCTTTGGAATAACACTTTATGCTGTGACGTAGGCGCATGTATGAAAATTTACGACGGTTAACTCAAAGTGAAAGATTACTTTAATATTAACAAACACAGTAAAGTATTAAAATGAATATTATTTTTGGGAAAAAATGTCAGACTAATATAGCATGAATTATAATATTTATAATCCGCTCTCCTAATTCAAGTTATGAGCGTATGGCAGAAGGCTGTTCCTCCAGCTTGATCTTATATGCCGTCACTTGTAACATTTTACTAATAATTTACAAGTATTGTATCTTATTTTGTGGAACAGTACTTTACAAGGATTTGCACTAATACACTTATAATATATTGTGCTATATTTTTCAGGAATAGAGCCAGATTTCAAGGTATTAATTTTATTTTTAAGAGTGTATTATGATGGTTGATTTGCATTAATCTTATGCAGAGGTTTATCTCTCAAACGAATTGCATTGAACACCAATTTGTTTAGCAGATTTACTCGTCTACAATTTTCCAATTTTCAACAGCCAAATTTAGCATTCAGAAGATATACCATACCTCTTCGATATATCGTTACAGTAAGAACAACACATTTACTACAGCTTAACATAGAAGCTTTAACGATTTAGTATTAGACGAAACAGTAGGAAATAGGTCCTAGTGGTAACCATACATCTCCTCAAGTTTTCAATCTCCCGGTACAGGATCGATGCATTTTTTCGGGCGTAAAAATACTAAGTATGGCTTCCTTCGGAAGGGAAGTAAAGCCGTGGGTCCCGTGTCGTACATTTACGGCACGATAAAGAACCTCAAGCCGGAAAGAAGAGACCTTTGAACAAAATTTGTTGGCCGTTTCACGCTCTAATTTGAATGGGACGCTGCTGATCTGCTATGTTAAAGAGCGTCCGTATTTAAACCAAATCAAATATTAGGAAATGAAACTAAAGGAAGATGATCTCACTGCTATAGTCTTGTCATGAACCAGCAATCGGGCAGGAAGTAGCGTGAGATAGTCGAGTTCAAAGAAGGGAGAAATTTCTGTTTACTGATTTTGCCTCGTTATTGCAACCGACTTCAGAGAGTACACAGGAATGGTGATTATCACAACATGTTCAGCAAGCGGTATTCGGTGGTGAAGGTGTTATAATAGTTAGGAGAAACGTTTCTATATATTCACATATTCAACTTCTTAGATATATACCCTGTCTTGCCATAAATGCTACGAGTACTATAAAGATCTCTTAAAGTAACTATAATATATTTAAATAATTTTACATTTACTTTTATTTGTTGCTCTTTCGTGAATTCCAACTCAAAATGACTATTTCACCATCACATATGATCGAAGTGGGAAACTCTCACTATTTACTCTCAGTATTAGATTCCGTTCTTTCAAATAAATAAATTTCAAGTACTAACCACAGTTTTAGTCCTAGGGGTTCAGGTGAAACTGCTAGAACAACAAATATTGAGTACTAATAAAATCTGAAACACTTCTCTCAAGCCAAGCGTGGGTGAACCTGCAGCTGAACTTTGCTGGAAGTCCTAATGCCTGTTTTTGAATACAGCCATATCCAAGTAATCAGCCACCAGTTCCAGCAAAGGGGTTATCTACAATCCGTTTTGACAGAAATAGAGCGTGGTGTTACTTAAAACCCTTTCTATTACACAAGTATGGACACGCTCCATTTTGGGTCTAACCTCTCTTCCATAATACTATGTGTTAAGTTTCTGTCGTTTTACTCCATTGTCATACAATTAATTCCTAAAACATTTGTATTATACTGTTGAATGATACCTTCTGTGCCTGGCCATGTTCTTCTTTTTGCATTCGAAGGCCTAGGTCAGACAGAAAATGCATACTTATGGAACATGTCAGCTATAGTTACGGCACTTTCGCTTAGTAGCGCATTCGAACTCAGCGGCCAATGGCGGGTCATTTGCCGGCAGAGGAAAAGACTGTCATCGGTTAAAACAGAAATCGCAATATTAAACGTAGACCTTATTAAGTACATCCTTTTAACACCTGAAACTTAAAATAAGAATTTCTCATTTTATTTTGCTATTCACTACTTAAATTATTTGTTGTAATGCATTTATTACACCAGTGTCGACATAAACTGTATAAGGCCTACAGTTAATTTATCAATTAAGCATGAATTAAGAAGTATAGGGCTTAGAGGGCTTCCTAGCAAATTCAATTTAGAGCAAGAACTTTGATAAAAACAAAAATTTCACTAAACCCCACAATATTCTCCAACAATGAAATAAAAGGAAATGAAATAAGCATGCATCAAGTTTTAAAAATACTTATAACCCTATAACTTTACTTTAGGCTTCAAGTGCAGCTTTTTTCGATATTCCTATTATGTATTTGCACGTATGAAATCACCAAATCATAAGCATTAAATTTAAGGTAGTCTATTCTATTTAACATCATATACTAAGAAAAAATCTTTCATAATACTTACATAACACAATCGAGAGTCTTCGATGGAATCCAGTTCTTTCTTTCAATTTTGTGAATCCAAATATTTTATCTTTCAACGTCGTATTTTCCTGAAGGAACGAGATATAACGTATAAATTGTACAAGCTGTACAACCAAATGCACAACACCCAATCACATTAATTCAATTATAATAAAATTTAAAAATGACACAATACACAGACACCAGGCCAAAATGGCGGCTAATGCTAGCGAACCAATCACGAAGCTCGGTTGTCGGCAAGTTCTGCCGCAAAGCGCGTCCATACTTTTATAATAGAGTGCTTTAGTGTTACAATCATAGATCACTCTATACCAAATCACGATTGTCCCTGTACCTTCAGAACTTGTGAAGTCGAGATATACACTACGGTAATTTTGACTGTTTTAGTCTTCTACAGTATTGAACTTTTCCATGTTAGTAAAAACAGATTTCCGGCAGCCGTTGTTAGCGAAACACTGCAGCAGGTGTTTGCATCTCAACAGGCTCTGTTGCTTTAGTTCTGCAGCTAAAATAAGTCCTAGTGCTGCGAACCAAAGCCACAAGAGCGCGGGCATCCGGATCTCGGACGGTCTTCAAGAGTGTCGGTCTCACTAAACCGTTGGACAATGCCCGACACAAACATTCCTCTGACTGCCAGGTTTTTGGATCTAGAAAATCTTATTTGGTGATTTCCTAACTTTTGGAGAGCCATCATAATAACACAGTTTAAGTAATCTCCCTATTTCATAGCAAAAACTAATGTACTCTTTCTGCTGCACCCGAACTCAACAACCAGGGTTATATATAATGTCTG
Source organism: Metallyticus violacea (assembly GCA_030762175.1). Lineage (NCBI taxonomy): Eukaryota > Metazoa > Arthropoda > Insecta > Mantodea > Metallyticidae > Metallyticus > Metallyticus violacea. The sequence goes on from CM060830.1 coordinate 63,763,650, forward strand.
GCAACAGAACTGTTCTCAACTGATCGTCAAAATGCTTAGTATAGTTTCTTTAAAAAGTATCTTACCATATTTATGGCAAGATAGGTATATGAAATCGTAAGAGGGGTATAATTCCACTAGGCTTGAGGCTGTTGATCAAAACATTACACTTTTACTGATAATAATGCACATTCTTGTCCATGTAAGCTCTGGAACACTTAAAAAAAAAAAAAAAAAAAAAAAAAAAAAAAAAAAAAAAAAAAAAACTCTCACCTAATTTTCAACGCCTAAATTTAGGTACTAGTGAGATTTTGAAATAATAAAATACTAGGAAGTGGCCATATATAAAATTATTCAAATATGCCGCGAATTTAAATTTCTAAATATTTTAAATAATGTTTGGTACCTTAAAAATAACTAATTCATGGTAAGTTTTAAACGCTGAATCTAAAATATTTTCCAAAAAAGAAAGCTTGTTAATGCTGTGTAAGACCAAATTTATAAAGCAATTGTACATTTATTTTGAAATAAATCGTAGAAATCAAAAAGGTACGCAAATACACGTTTATATTATATTTAATGAGTATGCTAGAGCTTTGAGAAAATATTTGGAGTAAAATTGTGGGAAACAATGAGGCACAAGAAATGTCCATCTCATTTAATAAATACAGTTGAATAATTATGTAAGAATATGACTTAAGTAATATGGAATAGAAGATTAATTCTCTTTAGTTGGAAAAGAATTTTCATTATCGACCACTTTATTTAGTACAGGGTTTCTAGGATATGTCTTTACCGCTCGCATCGGATTTTACGTCTCGGCAGATGGACGTGCCAAAGCCGGCTGCGCCTTGTGCGTCTTGCGCTAATCCACATCAACTTCCCATTTTCTTAACACAAAGAGAGTTTCTTGTATACAATTTGGATTTTCAGAACACAAATAGCGAGTGTTATGAGTGTTCACACGACCATTTTGATAGAACCATGCTTGTCTGAAAAGAGCACAAGCTATGAGTCGTTTAACATTTCAGTTACTGATGAAAGAAACCACTCACAATAACGCACACATGCTACAGATCGCCTTGTCGCAGACAATAAACACATGTATACTTGTAAAGTTTAATTTTTAACAAATATTTTGCTGTATGTACCAAATACACTGAAAACCTACTACTTGTGTTAATTTTGGTAGTGTTTTGTGGCGAACGTTCAAGTTTGGCACCAATTTTCTTTAATCTGTGTTATATTACATCTTCTCGTGTGTTTTGCACTGGACCAGTAATATAAAATTTATTCACCTGATCATATAGTTCTGGAAGGAGGCAATTGCCCAGAGAACTTCCGAATAAACTTTTCACAACTGTGATGAGTTAATTCGTATTTACAATAAAGTTTACACACAAAAATACGTTGCTCTAAAGTCAGCTTTCTTGCTATCTTCTCAAACTGTTGGAAATTCAAGGACAGACAGGTAGGCGGCCGTGACTGTAGAGGGGATCCGGCCTTGACCGAGGCGCAAAACCCATGCGAGCGGTCAGGACATATTCTGGAAGCCCATTATCTGCATTGACGATATATTAAACAATGTCAAATTATTCTTAAAAGACATTATTTTAAATACAAGAAGGAATGTTGTTAAGCAAGTTATTCTCTCCCATTCTATACACAAAAAATGAAAGCAAGATACAAATTACAAGAAACACAATACAGTCCAAAGTTAGGCTGTTGAGGAAAGGTTTCTAATTATTTCCAATATAAATAAATAAATATATATATAAATATATAAATATACATATATATATTTTTAAGCCATGCATTTGTAAAGGCTTGGAATTCGAGTCTAATAGATAAAATTCAAGGGCACGACCGAGACATGGAACTTCGGTTTAACATTCCCTGTCTGGCCACAACCCTAACCGAGGTCTATGCATCCCTGAAGTCTTCGAAGTCTGGGTTGTTGAATAATTTGAATTGTCTCAGAGATAAAATCTCTTAACCAAGAGGAATACACTTAGATAAAGAAGATTTACAGCTCTGGCCGAAAAGGACATGATAGTTCAGATGGAAGAGTATCGGTACTGTAAGCCAATGATACGTGGTTCGAGTACCTGCCGTAACCTACAATTTGTCTTGTCTAACTCTTATTCTAAAACCGTATTAACTTAATTCTGAATAATGAAGTAATTAGGCAGTTTTGCAGTTTCATCTATTTATTTGATACCATATGAACGAGAAAACGATCTTGACCAAAAAATGAAATACATTCCAATACATGTGGAATTGTCTAAAGACCTTAAGAAACAAAACAAAATATGAACACGATGATTACATGATATATGGCTATACTTTGCTAGTGAAAATTGCGTCCTCAATGGATCAATTAATAAAAGTATCGAAACTTCAGCATTGCGATTTTTCGGACGAGTATCCAGGATACATATTGAGATATATGCCAAGCTACAAAAAATTTGACTTTTGAATACTATTCAAAAATAAATTTGGAGCAATCTAGCTAAAATAACAAGATCTGGAGAAGCAGGAATAGATAAAACACGTAATATTAACATAAATATCGCAATACTTCTAGCAGCTTTTGTTCATCTTTTAAATATTTTGATATGTGTGTTATTATTGTATGTTTGCTCTACTTCTGCTTCTCTAGTTTATATATATATATATATATATATATATATATATATATATATATATATTGCACATATAAAAAGGTTGTGAAACGAAGATTAGTAACACACAGGAAGCCTTCTAGCCTTTTATACGTGCTCTTCGGCGTAAAGAAGGAAGGAAAGGAGGAAGTAAATCAGATAATAGAAGAATCCGATCTTTCAATCATTTCTTATTTTCATCTTGCTTTGGTCTGCTAATATCTCTCTTACCTACATCTTGATATAACAACATATTCTTTGCATAAAGGTTTTGATTCATTCTGTTAAACTCATCTTTCCACAGTTGTTTTTACTATTTTGGTTTCTTGAATTGAAAATATTTTTAATTACTTCATTAAGTATTTTATGTCTTTGACATTTTTAACGAAGCTAAGAAATCACATTTCATATCCCTTTAGTATCCTATCATCACTCTTTTTTATGATCCAAAACTCTAAACTATAGAAAAGAGCGAAATTCTAAATTACTTATAGCATTTTATTTGTACTTAAATTTGTTTTTATGGTTCCACACATCTTATTAAATGATTTTATTATCTTTATCAAAAGTTCCTAGGAAGGAAGTCTTCTTTTAGCAAAAGTTTGTAATCTTTCCATAGAAAGAACCTCATAAATTTCAGTCATGTATAAGGTGCCTCAGAAGTCCAGTATAATTTTTCTAAAACTCAAGTGACGCCGTAAGGGCTGTGTAAAAGCAGCAGTTGATTTAATAACCATGAATATCTGATTACCGAGAATGTGGTACAAATATTTCACACTTATGTTTTCTTTGAAAACTGTTCCTTTTATTTCACTGACATTTCATCACACTTTATTCATTAAACTGACAATAAATTCCGAAGTTCAGATTTACCAGCTGATAAGTAATAGAGGAGAACGCAAACGTAAACATATATTAATAATTGTATATTAAATGAATATTCTTTTTTATTTGGCATGGAAATATAAGAGGAAATTAAAGAAAAGAAACGTACACAGCTTCTAATTTTATCCATCTCTAAAACCCTTATAAGATACAAAAAATGTGGCATGTATGCTATGAAAGTACATAGTATAGCTTGAAAAAAAATGGCATTTCAGGGACGCCCTGTATATATTTAGAGAAAAATTATAGTATGAAACTGAAATTGTGTCAACACAAAGAAAAACTCAATCAGGATTAGAGAACAAGCCCTTCATTGTCGGCCTCAAGGTCGACGTTATAGAAATCTCCGGAGCTCAATGGGAAGAACTCTTTGCTTCGAACTAGGATTACAATAAAAGAAAACAGACTCACAACTGCTGTTTATTTTAGTTTCTATTGTTTTTTTTATTTCTACTTGAGGACGTTATTTAAAAGTTACCTAGGTAACTGCATTTACCAACAAAATTTATAGATATGATCATATATTATATTTTTCATTTTTAAGATGTTACTACCATATAAAAATTAATTCTGAATCTTCCTGTAGATGCAGAAAAATAAAGCTTATTCATTACGGAACAAATAAGAGCTACGGACGTGGAAGTAATGAACGAAATATAATAATAAGAGATGAAGATACTGGAAAGTTGAACGCTCTACAAGCCACAATATGAGATCACAAAATAATGATGGAAGTAAAAGTAAAGGAACAGTCAAATATGAAGTGTCGGCTGATTTGAATACAGTAGGTTCTTAAAAAGAAAAGCACAAAACTCGAGAGAGAGAATTGCTGTTAAAACCTGAGCATCGAAATATTATCTGTTATCGACTGTGCATTGTAGTTCTTGATTTTATTTTCTCTTACTTCTTCTGTTATAAACATAAGAAAAGCTAGTTCTTTTTCTTAAGACATGTTTGGATTTCCGAATTTTGAATAGCAGAATTCATTTAGCAAATTATATTTTCGCTAGTTAAATGTTATTTTAGGACTATTATAAATTTTCGGATTAGACAGAAGATATAAAACGCAATCTAAGATAAGGGACCTCACCATTATTTAGAAAATAGAAGGAGCTTTGCAGCCTCTTATCCACTTTGAATTGTTCATTAACTTTGAATAAGAAAATTGTTCTGTTTTGCCATATAATGTCGCTTTGATGAATACATTCTGTCACACTCTGTAACATCTCTAGCGGTTCGGACAATATCATTGACAACTGGGATTGTTACCACGAAATTCTCTTTACTAACGTCAGGTATCCTGTAGATAATATTATTACATTACCCGCCCCTAAAAATCTATTAGATAAGGTAAATACACAAGTAACAGGATACCCTCTTCCGACACGGATTAGGGGGACATTTCGACCTCGATCAGGAGCAAGAGTGCAAAATGTTCTGGAGCTCCATCGTGTTGAAAATTTTATATTTTAAGGGAAATGTTGTTAATTCTATCTGATATTGTTCTCAATGAATTAAGCAACTTAAGTATAAAATATCTTTTGTTAAGAAATCGCAAGTTTTTGAAGCATAGAAGATACAAAATAAACAAATTACAATTAACTAAGATATTAATTTGCACCACTTTGTTAAGTTCTTAAAATAACTTGCATAACATTTAAACACTTTTTTTTTTTTTTTTTTTTTGCAAAGACTTTCTAACATTTGACGGCATATAGGGAATAGTAGTGCAACACGCTTTATTGTTTTCGTTCTTTCATAGTCTGTTTGGAAATAGATTTTGCTTTAAAATTCTTTCTTTTGTACTCCCATAAAAAGTAATTAAAAAGGATAATTTATGATGAACGGACTAACCATATGATAGGTTCGGTGTCCAATTCACCTTTTTCCAATCGTACAGTTTTACAGTCCAAAACTGAGGTGACAGCACACCTTCAAGCTAGTACCATATTTCTGCCTTCACATATTTCCAACAGTACAGTTAAGTCATAGCAACTAAATTAGCGATATGTATAACTTGTATCTGTATCTTAAAAATAGTAAGGGCCTATGATAACATTCTAGAATACCACACAAAAATATAGTGTCGAGAAGATACAGTTCTCACCCATTTGGGATTTTCAGTTGTTCAATAACCCATTTGCGTTTATTAACATATACAGTATTTGCAAACATTTCTTCATCAGAAAAAGTGTTTATTAAGATTAAACCATTTGTTGAACAGTGTTACATAACGTGAAATAAGTCAATTTGTGAAACTGTACCGCTGTTTTCAGTCAGTTCACATTAACTTATCTGTGTGTTCAAAACAATATCAGAAAGACATTAACATCATTATTCCTGTTCCTCGTAGATTCTTACAGTCATTCAAATTGCACATGCTACATTTATATACCAAGTCATTAATATGATACTTTCGAAATTATGGACAATTTCTCTTGCATTCACTTAGTACTAGTAGCAAATAGAGTCGTTTCTTCTGTGATAACTGAATAGTGAACACCACGTGACTATTTTTAACCTATAGGTGACTTTGAAAATACATGATTACCAAAATGTAATAGTCTGTTATTTTTAATCACACTGTATGCTGTTAAGAGTTCAATCTAGAAAAAAAGTTTAATTAAAATTGTTTTATTTATTAGGTGCAATCGTAATATCATAGAAAATTATCAGTTCATTAGACATATTAAAGTTTCCCATTCCAGAGGGCGATGCGTTCATTAAAGGTGTGAGACTGAACTGCCCTAATTAATGTGTTGTCTTGTATATTTAAATGTTTATTGAGGGATTCAACATTTTCATTACTTGAATTAGTGCACTGTCTATGATGTAGATAACTGATTAACAATAAATAATACAATCAAAGACTCAGCCTGACTTGCGCAAACGCAATAGTGAGATTCTATGTAACTGTCAGGAAGAGGCGAAGACGGTCTTTCAAGGAATTTTCGTCCTTATGTAGACTTACCTTGGTTGCAGTAGATAATATGTTTTCCCAATCCATGTTATTATGTCTGCCACTAGTAGAACCTGAAGCAGAAAAAAGAACCGGAATGCAGATGATATTAACCTAAGATACGGTATAGATATATTTTAGTTATATTTTGATAATATGGAATGATGCAATTGCTTAATTGTAACAGTAAATACAATTTACTATGACTAATTGTTTCAAAACTCATTTTCATTTTTCCTTAATTGTATTTTAATTTACGTGGGACCACAGTTCGCATGAAAGGTTGATCACTCTTTATCTTTAACCCTTTTGCTCTTCATTTCCACCTAGTTGTCAGCTGTAGTGAAACTGCACGATATTGAAAAGAAGTATAGAGAAAGGAACGGAAAAAGTTATGGAACATAAAAATGAACTATGCACATGGGCAAAGGACTAGATAATTGAGTTAATATATTTACAAACATATATAAGAGAACATTAGTTTTGTTTAATATTGCATGTAATTTAATTTAATAATCATTATTGATAGTCACATTGCCTTAATTGTGAACCTGAAATACATTAATGACAACATTACCGAGCCATTTTCCTTTAATTTAAACATACCATGTTTCAGCCTACTCTATACTAAGTCCCCGATGAAATTCTGCCTATGTAGTAAGTTCTACTAATGTGGATCACGTTTGTCCATTAAAACTGTTTATTACAAAATCTTTCTTTGTCGTATCATAATTAATAAGTACAGCATAGCATGTAGAAAATGCAAAAGGATGGATATGCAATCCAAATTTTTTGTATATTCTGTGGATTGGTCAATGGGCATACCTGCATTTTACAGTCGATGGGAAATGCAAGTGTTCTCAAGTGACCCTCTGCATTCACCAGATCGATCGTCCTCTAAGGGAGTTTACCTTTATCTAGATCTAATTCAATTTTTTGTCTTTTTTGTATTTAAGAATATCTACAAAGTGTAAAAATTATGCAATTCTTTATGTTTGCCATTTCACATTTGTCTAAGGTTATTTGCATTTACTTATTATGTTCAATAAACCAGATTCTTGTGGTAATATTGAAATTTACATACTTAGGATTTGTACATTATAAATGGCACAGAATAAGCATTCTCTTCTGTGCCAGAAAACAAAACCGACAAAGAAAAACTTTCATGTGCGGTATGTAAACCCCGGACCTTCAACGCTAAAGCCCATCGTGCGCACAACGCAACACGAGTGAGAACACGGCGAGAGGCACATAGCAGTCAATGCGGCCAAGGGGACGTGTTTACGGCATAATCTGTTACAATTCCCTATCCGTAGTATGAGAAGGCTCGCTCGGTATAAAAATTCTGAAAGTCTGTATAAAAAGTGCAATATTCGATAATAGCAATACGGAGGTACTATTTAGTACAAACGTACTTATTTACATTCAGTTGTACTCTATTATTCATTTTCGAATGAACAATGTGCCTGTTATTTTAACTCTGATGACTTAAATTGTACTGAAAAATGCCAGATATTGCACAAACTACTGCATTAAATGTCATGAATACGCAGATCTGGGTGTCAAAATAAATAAGAAAGGTAACCAGGAAAAATCATTTTTAAAAATTAATTAAAGAATATATATTATTATAATAATGAATGAAGTACTGTGAGATGAAGATAGAAATTAAAAGATAGAAATGAAATAGAAAAGGCCATAGTTTGAATCTCGGCCATGATCTGACTCCAATTAGAAGCTTTGATAGGAAACACACAATGAGCGAAAAAACCATGTCTAAATAATAATAATAATAATAATAATAATAATAATAATAATAATACTTTCCCATTTATTTGTAGAATACATTCATTGTCACATTGTTTAAGCAGCAATTCTAAGGGTCAATGTAAAGAACTGGTGATTGATTACTCTTGATCAAAGGTGATCCGAATAAAGCTTTTTTCAGCGGCCAGGCCCAAAGATGTGTCAGTCTCATAGTGAGAGATTCAAATTGTGTAAACTTTTGTCAAGAGCCGTCTGGCATAAACAGTGCAGGATATTTCCGTTTTGTTGCCACTTCCAGTTTTTGCATTATATACAGCAAAACAATGTTGTTGTAGGACGGGTTTCCCGTCATCAGCTCTTAACAGCTTTATGGATGAACGTATTATTTCTAGACAGGCTTGGATAATATATCATTTTTACTAAAATTGCTCATTATGGTTTAGTTTTAACGGATTTTCCGACTAAATGGAAGAGAGCATAAGCGAAATTTTCGCCTTAATCGGCCAGAAAAATCTGCAATTCTGGAACATTTCAATCAAAAGTGTCGTGAAATAAAATTAATGTAACAGAAGTTATTCCAAAAACAACAGAAATTTTTAAACTGACTTGAAAAGAGGCATTAGAAATAGAACAGCATCCATATAATATAAACAAAGAGATGTTTTCAAATAAGGAGAGTATGAAATCCGTTACTGGCCAACAAACATCTGCACCACAACTTTTCCACCACTCCTACTCTCTCCCACTTCTGAAGGTTCTGCCTCTGCTTCTCCACACACTTACACTTACTCCACTGGTGATGCTGGCCGCAGCAGGCAGTGAAAGTATTGGTTTTTAATTCTTATTTAAGTCGACGGCCATGGCAAAATACAGTAATGTTCAAGTCTTATCATCTAAATTATTATTCTTTAATGTGGATTTGGTGATAATTAACGTATTCAAAAGTTAATATGAATAATATAAATAAATTTGAGTCAGTAAACTGATATATTCAAGTCTCTGTTAAATTTAAGCAATTTTGTGTTATAAAAATTAAATAAAAGATTATCTTAAAAATTTGGAAGAATGAATCAGCCAGAAGGAAAAGCAAAAAAAACGAACAAAATAGAAGTGAGTTAAACAGAGTAAAATATGTATATAGGAGTGCATATTGTTAATGGACACAGGAATATACTTGAAACATTAAATCCAGTTATAAAATAAAACATTTGCAGTACATGATATCTTATTTCATATTAAAATAGGCCAGTAAAATGTGTAGCAATGACACAAGATAATGAAATTCTGGCACTAAACGTTCTAAATTTCTTTATGGAATAGCATAAAGTAGGCTGAGTTACGTAGTGCGTTACTCACTTGTTTATAACACCCATACGTTTCGCTGCTGTTGAATTCTCCAAAGAGTATATAGTCAGGGCACGGAAGTGAAAAATAAAACGTTTGGAATGAGTTCCAAGAAAGCTGTCTGTGACTGCGATGAAGTGACTCACAACAGCTTAATGTAATTTTTGCTTCCTTGCACCAGAATGCTCAAGTAGAAGCAGACGAGCCAAATATAGCTAAAATGCCTTAGTCCTTCTTGGTATTATGGCGATTAATGTTTTCCTCCTCACAGTCTGTTTAGCGCCGTAAATAAAGAGATCATAAGAAGCGTGTTTGTTCTCTAAACCCACACCACAGATGCTGCCTCTGCATGCCATTTAGCCAGAGGGATCCCGGATCGATTCTCCCAAATGGCTGATTATAACACAGTGTTGTAGAACTGCCCGATTTCAGCACAACGGCCCACAGCGTTTATGGATGTGCTCCATCTAAGCATTGATGTGAAAACCCCTGAGCGGACATACATCGTAATGGAATGCTGTGGCAAGATCACACACTTACTCTCATTACTGCCCCTTCAGGGACCGAACAAGGGAAAATCTGATCGCCCTCTCACTACATGGAGATCGCTATAGTGCTCATTAACCAGGTGCCCTGTAAAACACTTTATTTAATATATAACTCTTTCTTACACCATGCATCTGCATAAATGTTTACAAACGTATGTGTTAATACTGGCTAGGAACTTGACTCTAAGAAGCAAATGAAAATATTATTTCATCCTTTTACCAAAGAGGGGCTGATTAACTTATGAGGTATGCAATTTTTTAATTCCTCTTTTATTTCTAGCGGGTTTTATATTTTTCAATTAATGTATTTATTTATATTATATCTTTATTTTTGTTCTGCGTCCAATGCTTCTAACCACACTAGGAATGAAATCAAAGCAGCCTATTTAATTAATGTTTATTTTATACTACGAAGGAATTCCATTTCAATTCACCGCCACGGGTGGCCGAAGTCGTTAAGGCGCGTGGTTTGGGGTTCGAATCCCGCCAGGACCGCCCTCCCTGAATGAGGTTTTTCCCAAGGTTTTCCTCAGTCCTCATAAATGGCAAATGCCGGAGAGGTACCCTAAACTTAGGCCTGGAATGATTCCTTCCTTAAAAATAAATCCTTTCCTAATATATCATATCATCTTATCTATCATCAGTGTCCATAACCTGTGGTGCCTCTGTAGCAAAAAACGGGCGTTAAACACCATTCATATTACCATTTCAATTCTATATGTACTTCGTAAATATTTAATTTCATCATAACATCGCTTATATATCGTAGTGGAAAGCGAAGAACTTATGGCCTGTAATTGATTTAACAAATTCTAGAGGTGTATCATAAGGCACAAATTTACTACAATTATGAAAAGTGGGTTCAATAATCATGTAGGATTCAGTTAATGGGTACCCAAGCTGCGCAGCAGAATGTAAATATACAGAATAATAATAAAAATTAGTTATTAAAACAATTTAACCTCGCTCTTTTCGTCTACTTCAACTCTACGGGCTTTCTGAGCATGTGTTCTTGTTGAAAATTTACTGGATATCGAACTCCATCACAAAGGGAATTTCAGAGATAGAGAAAGATCTGTATTTGCCTTCCAAGAGAAGAACAATAAATCAGGTAATTTAATTAGAAACGCCAGAATTTAAGTTGAATGAAACTGACTTGTATTGTAAGAAAACATCGGGGCCCGTATCTCCCGCTTTCAAAAAGCGCTGTGTCATTTGTCTCAAATGGCGGGGTAGGCTTGTTACATTTATTGAAACTGAGGTAATGCAGGAATCTCCCGTTCATGGATTGTAAGAGTCGGATAAAGAGGTGATTTCGTTATTGTACAAACATTTTGGTTTTTATTATGCAGCCATCTAATATTCTAAAAATCGAAAACAAGACCTAGTTCCCCATAATACTTTAAACCTCGCTAGTCGTTAGTCGTTAATTTCTACACTGGGTTATGATGTAAAGTTTCGACGAGCCCAATTGTAGTCTACTGTTATTTGTTTTCCGAACATATTGAAAACAGATCGTACATAGGTATTATCGAGCAAGTTGATGGCCGTAAATGAACACCCTCAAGACGATACAACTTGTCGAGTCAACTGAGTCTATCAGCTTAATTAAAATGTTCTTTCATAGTTAACTTATTTCTAAGTATGAAAAACTTAATTAATTTGAATTTATTAAAATTTATTTGGAACGAATGACCATTTGAAGATCAACATGTTCTGAAACAGCAGTACTGACCAAAGTACACTAAAGCGAACTGCCAGTACAATGGACAGAGCAGGTAATTTTCAGTATATTTTGTAAAAGAAAACATTTCTCCAAAAGTGCATCATAGTTAGAAAGATTTGCATGTTCATAGTAGTCTTCAGACAGATATGGAACCAACTTAGTGAACACCTGTATTACATAAATCTTCCTTTACATCATATACAAATATCACATTTAAATACTATTTATGAAAATATATGATGATATGAATAAAGCATTTATTTCTAGTGTTTTACAAGCTCTTAGGCATCTTCTCTTCATCACCTATAATTTTTTTCCAAGTATCTTCCCTCTATATCTATCCACCAAGGCTATTTTTTTCAACCTCCGATCGCTCTCTACGTGACCAGACAAGCATAAGGAGGCATATCTGCACACTGTGCTTCTGCGCTACTATTCAACCATAACGTTCGCCAAGGCCAAGTTCAATATATCAACTGGAGCTGAGCTACAGGCATATCAACATGGCCGACATGGTTGATTCTCTCGCCAGGTTCGAGTTGCGGAGCGTCATTCGCTTTCTACAGGCAGAAGGGAATAGTGCCAGCAGAAATCCATCGCAAAATTAGCCCTGTTTATGGTGCAAACTGTACGAGTGAAGGTGTTGTGCGTGAATGGTGTAAGAAATTTAAAGAAGGCCGAGCTGATGTTCATGATGGTGGACAAGGACGCAGGTCTATCGCTAGTGAAGACCTTGTATAGCGAATTGATCAAGTGGTTCGAGAGAGAAGGAGGTTTACCATTCAGTAAGTTGTCTGTAGGATTTCCGGACATTTCAAGATCAGCTCGTACACGCTTATTGCAGAATACTAGCCTATCGAAAACTTTTTGCATGCTGGGTTCCCAAAAATACCTATCTCCATACGCTGGGGGCAACCTTTTATGAAGAGGGTGTTGGAAAGCTCGTCTATGGATATGATAAATGTATTTCACGGTGACTATGTGGATAAGTAATTGTGACTCTGTATCTTCACTCCTGATAATAACATTATTTTGATTCACATTTTTCTTTTAGTGACACCGCAGTTAAAAAAGAGTGCTCATATATATAAAATGAAAAATAATGTAACACTATTAACAATGTAACTAAATAACAATAACTAGAAAATCAGAAAAGAATAAACACCAAGAAAAAGTCACAAATTAGTAATAGCTATATTTCGAACTGCTTGAGTTCTTCACTGACAAGAAGACCAGACTGCCACTTGTTCTTAGTGTTTTATCCTTTTCTGATTTTCTATTTATTGTTTTATATATATGCCATCTGCTTGGGGCCTTTCCATATTTTGTTAGCTGGTACCCAATCTAAATTTTATTTTGGGGGGGGGGGAACTTGTTTCTTTTTCTTTAAATTTATTTAAATACTTTAAATTACTATTCAATTTCAGCGTTATTCCTTCAATTTCCCATTGAATGTTCTTTCTTGATAGATATCTCATGAATGAATGAAGGAGGGAAGGAAGGAATGAGTGAGTGAATGAATGAATGAATGAATGAATGAATAAATGAATGAATGAATGAATGAATGAATAAATGAATGAATGAATGAATGAATGAATGAATGAATGAATGAATGAATGAATGAATGAATGAATGAATGAATGAATGAATGAAGCCGTTAAGGATAAACACCTACTTTACGAGGATAGCCCAAGTAATGTTCACTTGACGAGACAGTGCAAGTTAGTCAGTTCTACACTACCCTAATTAGAATATTGTATTACTATTTACATACACCCGGCGTCTAGACATGCCTCTTTTCCTTCCGGTGTAAGCGTCTCACATAGTGATGTGGACAGCACATCTGCAATTGAGAGATTGAATTTCCTCCTTCAAGGCTTTCAGGCCTGTCGGTTTTCTCAGGTCGATGTGGAAACTGATTCTAGTTGAGAAATCTAGCACCTTCTTCTTCATTTTTCTCTGGCACGTTGAATTACGTTCACGGTTGCTTGTTTGGTACCGTGTCTAGTAACCGCACAGCGTTCTAATACTTCCATATTTAGCCTTGGATATTCCACAGTTTCTTATAAAATCCACTTGATTTCGTCTAGTTTTTGTTCCCATGCTTTAAGTCACTTAATGTACCAAAAGCAGTAGTTCGAATAATATGAATGTATAATCCTGACGAACTTTTATAAATAAATAGTTTAAATGAGAAATGGTTGCATATGTTGTGCAATATATATTCAGATTAATTTATTTTTCTCCAAAACAAAAGTGCGCATAAAAATTAAGCATTGCTTTTCAGCAATATGCATGTTTTATATTTCAGCAGCATAGAAGTATTTGGAATATCTCTTCACTCAAATGAGGATAATACTTTGCATGTCTGTTCTTTAAAACATTTTCACATACACTTTCAGCCCATTTTAGTGATAACTATAAGGCTAATTTTATTCTTTATGCCCATTTTATTCTATTGATAATTTTTTTAGGCTTTTGCTATATGAATTCGTTTCAGTATTAAAGAATACAATATTAACGTTTTTTATTGCTCCTATTACTATGCTGATGACGAGTGAATTTTCTTAAAACACAGGCACAGATATGCCTATTATGGCTGTTAGCTTATATATATATACATATATATATACATATATATATATATATATATATATTACATTTAAACGAATATGCACATTGTCTGCAATATTACTGACAACATTGTCAACAGTTATCAGTTATGTAGTTTAAAAGATTTAGCCATTGTCAACGATAATATTCTCACAGCTCTATTCCAATTTCTGGACAGTGAATATGAATTACTTTAATGTTGATTTAGAGTCGTAAGACTATCTTACCAATATTAAACTAGCTAAATTTATGTTCACACATATTGAACAGTTTACTTTGACACATTTTTATCTGTGCACTGAAACAAAATTAATACAATTTAATCACTGGAACAAGAATTATAATATTTTTGATTTTAAAGCTTACTTTGGACAAACTTGTACAAAAACTTCCAAAATTCTTGGATTATAAAAATAATTTCTTAAAATTCTATTTCAGTAGATTTCATGTTCACTAAAGTTTTTTTTTTTTTTCTGTAGAGGTGCGTACATGTAGGAAAATGTAGTTTTGAGAACTGCGATCAAAGAAAACATTGCTACAAGTTTACTCATAGTTTCACCCCGGAACCCAATGCATGCCTGCGCCATTATTAGAATCTGTTCAGACTGTTTGCCTCACAGGTGCTAACAACAAAAGCAAACTTTTCTGTATTAATGGTCAAAACGGAACCTTCTGGTTCAATTGGTTTGAAACCTATATACTTTTGAAATGGATAGTGCAAAAATCCGTAAAATTTTAATCTATGCAAATGTATTTTCATATATTTAAGAAAAACTTACAAAGACAGTTACATAACAGAATTCAAATTACAAATATCACATAATTAAGAAAATACGAAAAATTATTGTAGTTAATTTTTGGAAAAATATTTAAAAACTCAAAATTTAAATAGAATACAATTCATTTTGCTTGGAGGGTTTGAGTCTAGTTATTTTTTCATATTGTTAGTTACGTTGAATATTACATATTAAGTTCGTCTTAAATATAAAAAAGCAATTATTTTATACAGACAATGGATAAGTAACGCCAATTTTTACGAACAGTTAAACCATTATCTGACCGTGTGGCATAGAGATGTGTAATAATATTTTCTCTTAAAAATGCACCATTGTTTCCTTTGTTTATTTATTTTAATACTGGCAGAATTAACTTTGAAGAAAATTGAAATTTTTTTTTTACATTTAAAATTGAGTATTTAATTTTTAGATAAAATGTGAGAAAACATTTACAACTGAAGGATACAACAATGTAAGGAAAGAACACTGCATATTGTAGTTAATACCCGATTTTAACTATATTGGAACAGAGGGTCTTACCTTTTGTTGATCCATTAACAATCATTGAAAATTTTTAAAAGAAATTAAGTAGCAGAAAAATTTAAGAATATACAAAGGCTGATTGATAAGGCAAGGGCGGGGCATTTTGTTAATTGTTGATTAATTGGGACCCTCTTTAACATCTCATATCATCCGCGTCGTAATCAATTTAGGGCCTGAAACTGCCGACAAATTTTGCTCAAAAGCCTTTTCTTTCAGGCTTGAAGTTCTTCATCGTGCTATACACTTACGGCTTTACTTCCCTTCCGAAGGAAGCTTTAGGCTTTTTACACCCAAAAAAATCCTCGGTCCTGGCCGAAATTAAACCCGCGATCTTGGATTTAGGAGGCAACTATGGTTACTACTAAACCACCACGACCGACGCAATTTGTTAGACTGCATGATAAGCGTGATTCTTTAATGGTTTTATTCAAATTTTGTATCAGATGAAACGCGGATTCTATATTGACAGCTATCTTAAATGGATAAAAATGAGTATCGTTCGGTGATTTTTAAAAAAAAAAATGAACTGTCGCTCAGATACAAATTTAGCTGAAGCAAGTTCACAGAGAATCTGCACCAGCACTAAAGACCATCTCTTCCTACATAAATGACTTTAAACATGGCCGTGCGAAAACTACAAATGCTGCACTTTCCGGACGCCCGATTGAGGTTCCTTCTGAAGATAACACTCATGATATCGCAATAGAAGACCGTCCATTAAGATTCATGAGCTTGCTAAAATGGTAGGCATCTCATATGAACGAGTACATAAAGTCCTGTATGAAGTTCTGCATATGAAGAAGTTGAGTGCGCGATGGGTGCCGCGTTTGTTAACTCCAGGTCAAAATCGCTGGAAGAAATCTTACTTGCAAACGCTTCAGCATATTCCAATGACTTCTGGTGTCGTTTTGTGACTTTAGAAGAAACTTGGATCCCCGAGGAGCAAATGGTAGTCAAAACAAGTGGGTTAGTGAAGGGGAAATGCACCGACAAAAGCTAAAACCGTTTAGTTATGGCAATTTTTTGTTTATCATGATAATGAATATTCGGATGAGGGTAAAACAGTGACTGGTTGTTATTATATTCAACATAATTTGACCATTTGCATAGTGAGTTGAGCCACAAGCGACCAAGGTTAGCGCGCAAAATGCTGTATCTCCACCATGACAATGCATCTGCTCACACGTCGACCGTTGCGATAACAGAGCTGTTCGAAATTGATACTTCTTAGGCTTTCATGGACGGTGCTATAATTAAAACAGTTAAAATATTTCGGGTTCTTTTGGCGTTCGTACGAGGGTAGGTCCATAAGTTTCCGGCCTAACCATTTTCTAGGTATGATAAAGACAAACACTATATTTCACTTTTCAATATAGCTACTCTTTATTGCAATGCACTTCTTATGGAAACTTATGGATCTACCCTCGTATGCTACCGTCTTTCGTCTTTTAGCAGTCAGGGGTTGTTAATCTTCCACTGATAATGCCAACGGCAGTAGTTGTCGAAAGCTATGGTACCATATTAAACCAAGGACTATGGAAAATCAGCCCGGAAAATTGTAACTGTTTTAATTTTTGGAACAAATTTTTCCTAACCCAGCCTATTCTCCAAATTTAGTCCCATGTGCTTTTTTCTCTCTCTCTTTTCTAACCTCAAAGATAAGAAAGTTTCGTCTATGAAGAGGTTGTCTATGCTATAAATGCGTATTGTGCACATTTCGAATTTTTTTTCCCTGAGGAATAAAAATCGGATTCTCGCTGCACAAATGCATTGAGCTCATGGGGGATTATATTGAGAAATAAAATTTTGCAATAAATAAATAAATATATAAATAGAAGAGGAAGTGTTTACTGTGTATATTTCCTATTGGATTGTTTTCTATAAAGTGATGTCC
Source organism: Metallyticus violacea (assembly GCA_030762175.1). Lineage (NCBI taxonomy): Eukaryota > Metazoa > Arthropoda > Insecta > Mantodea > Metallyticidae > Metallyticus > Metallyticus violacea. Next base: position 63,781,347 of record CM060830.1, read on the forward strand.
TGCATGTTACTATGATGTGAAAAGGTCACTTTCTGGTTACAAAAATGTTTTAAATGACAAAAGGTCAGGATTTACTATGAGAATCATGCATTGACAATTCAGTATTTAGGATGTTTTCATTTTGTATTGAGATAATGTATGCAGTTCTGAGATTTTCTCCTAAAATTGGTTACTTTTATACTTTTTCATTGCCTAAATAAACGTAATTTTTAGTTTAATTACAGTTTATTCTTTTAACTTGTTAAGTACCTTTTTGTCTGTCTATTTTCCAATTTTTAGTGTCTATCAGTCTCAAGTGAGCACATTTGCAATAGAACGAAGATTAAGATCTTTGTATGTAATCTATGCCATGGAATTTTTCAAATCATTTTATTCTACATATGAAGACCTACCTGCATTCTCTTCTTTAATTCTTTTTACAGCGTACTATGTACATTTCTTAACTGGAAATGTCAAAAACTGCTCATTATTCCATAGCTGCAACGACCTCTGGAGAAGTCCTTTAGTGTAGTTTCATTATCTTTATCGTTAGGATACTCTAGTTTGTTTTAGAAGTCATAGAGGAGCAGACCACACTTTCATGCACTGCCAACTTGATTGTCACCTGATGCTTGAGGAAAAATATCATTCTGAATGTACAGTAAACAGGTGACATTCACCAAGGAAAAAAAAAAAAATGCTGCAAATATTCTGTCGTTTAGTATTTATGATTTCATGCATGCCTGATTTTATCATAAAATCTAGGTGTTCGTATTTTTTGACAATGAATGACTTGGTTTCCTCAGTTTTCACTTCATCATTGCGTAGCTAAAAACCCACTGCAGGAAAAGAACGCAAGCAAGCTCATGAGCGTCCTGTAGGGTTCTTCACGAGCTGCCACTAAAAGAGGGGGAAAAAACAAGGAAAACCGTTTATCGGAGCGGTGCCTCGCGGCCATTCATACAAAAATAAAACGTGGATGGTGTACCCACTACAAGAGGGCGCCCCCACTGCGATGTGACGCAGTCAACAAGCCTCCAGACGACATCAGTTTTAACGCTTCCAGACGCTACATAGGGCTTATATCTGCAAGAGATTTCTAATGGAGCTCTTTCGGCGCCTAAGGGGCCGCAATGTAATTTATGTGAACTTTAAAGTTTTTCAAACATGCCAAATGAGTTATCTCAATGCTAACAGTTCAGTAAGCATTTAAAATCATTATTTTTTTTTAAAACACTCTTATATTTTATTGAGATTGTTTTTCGTATGAAACTAGAATGATCGGCAATTAACGGTGCTGAGCTAAATGCCACTGAGGGATCATGTGGACAGTGCAATGTCAGCAATCTTAATTTAGGCCCTCCGGATTATTCACTGCAAATTGAATGAATTTTTATCAAAATTACTTAACGAATGCCAAACCAGGGATATTATGGCGACTATAAAAACTGTGCTAATAATTATAGTCATTATCATTATCAGAAACAGTATATGGGACAAGTCCGTTAAAGTAAGAGTAGAATGGGGGAGTTAAGAAGATGCGATTGGTTTACCCATTATGCATGGCTAACGGTTGCCTTGGTTAGCAAGAACAGTACAGGGAAAGTTATTTTTATCTTAGGACGTAAGACAAACCGCTACTCTCTCCAAAGGACGCCTAAGAAGCCACCCTAGGTTCATCTTATATGTAGGGCAAACCAGCAGGATTATATAGTGTATGGAATAAAATGCATTAAATAACTTATCACCCAAATATATTTTCAGTTAAATCTACGCCCCCATCTGTTTCCTATTACATCTCGGTAAATTTATACATTTTTATAGAATGAAGGGTGATCCTGTTATAACCACGTGTTAGCTAAAGGGATAATACTTTTGATTTGAGATGGTTATCTAATTGTCATAAAGAGGTTATGGCAATATCATTCCTTAATTTTGAACGAAACAGTAAGGTCACCCTCCGAATGTAAAGAGTCTGCAAAAAGCCTCTACAGTTATTTATTTTCTTTTAAATAAGAATACAGGTGCTAATATTTTAGTTGTTATGGCTCAAACTTATGTGGAAATGGGAACAGAGAATAATATTCAGCTTTAAAGCTCAAACTAAGCGATTTTGCTTGCTTTAAAATAAAAGGCACGGCAGAGAAATCAAATTACTGAATTAAGAATCAACTTAATTTTATGTACCTTACAGCTGATAGCAATCAAATTCAAAATATTTAGTCCATGGAATATTTAACATAAAAAGTTCTCTAACAAATCTTCCTCATATAAGCAAACTATGACGGGAAAATTCGTTATAAAAATATCTGCAACATTAGTAGTATAAACTACTAAAAGCCGACGCAGAATTACATTGAAAATTTTATTGCAGCACAATGTGAAGAAAAGTACAATTTCAAGAAATAATTAATTAGTTGTCCGGACCACAGCCCTCATTACAAAAGCTCCATATTTATAAAATTTAAAAGAAGAATTTAATAGATAAGCCTTGTTGAAGGATTGGGGCACAGTTACCACCCAAATTAAGAGAGTGCAGAGGTAAGAGAAGAAGGGAAAATGTGTCACATTCTAAAGGAAGGCATAGTTCATAGCGGAGCAAGAAAGCTTAGAACCTTAGCGATAGGCGAATGTAAACAATCCTCGTCAAAGTTTAAGCACATTGTAAATTTTCTCACAACATTTTAAATACCATTTTCATAATAAAATATGGTATAAATGAAATAGGTAATCTTGATATTGATCACAACTTTGTTTGGCACATTTGTGAATGTTTACTTATAGCATATTTACTCTATTTGAGCATGCATTTTTAGCATATATAAATTTAGATTATTTGAATCAAATGCTGGAATAATTTTATGTTTCATGATTTCCTATATTAAGATCCCCCTCACCGGATAGAACGCATTTTCGTTCCACAAAGTTAATTTATGTCTCAAAATTTTGTAAAACCGCTTTTCCGATTAACTGTTTTATAATTAAAATACGGACTAGACACAATCTTCCTGTTTGGAAATAATGTTGATTGTCCAAAAGTGTTTTCTTTAGTCTGTTATTTATAATATATCAATACATTCCATATCCCACATTTATAATATTGATACCTCTACAACTAATATCTAATTCTTTACTTTTATAAAACTCATTGTCAGATGTTCTATGTTATATGTTGAAAGTGTTTATCATGACAGAGATTGGGTTTTTCCTAGAGAGACCAGAAAGTATATGCTTCCTTAAATTTTGATCTTAACAATAACTCTTAATGACTCTTTTTTTGAAATCGAAATATTTCTTTACTGCCTTTATAATTCCCCAACACATTGCTTTATTAAATGCATATTCAAAAGTGTTTGTGTATTTACTTGTAAAATACGCTGAACTTAATTCAGGGATTAATTAAAAGATATTCTTAGAGGATTTACTTTTGCTCAAAAGCTGAAAAGCGCAGTAAGCATAGAAGCTGAAAGGGGGTTTTCATTGGGTGTCGTACTTAATGGGATTAGGAACATTATTGTTTAAAGAAGCAGGTACATAGTGGCCGTAATTTTATATTTAACAAAAAGTGCCCGTTTTAATTATAGGTATCCTGAACATTTTAATTGAAATATTTATATAGGGTTATACTTTTCGAATTATATTAAGTTTGCTTTTAACGCCATCCAAGAGCGGAGGAAAAAAAAAACCTTTAAAAGAAGAAATGTCTTAATACAATAAACACTTTCATCATTGCTGCTTCGTTATCATATTCGTAGGGACTTTGGGGCAGAATATGATTGCCTCTTGAGTACACTAGTAATATTGAGTTGCACCATTAGGAATAAAGATGTATTTTGCTTACTTCTGTTGTGTCCACGAGCTGGCCATTTATGCCCACGCTCCCAATGGGACACCTCCAAAAGAAAGTGTTGAAGTAAGAGGCATTCGGCCTCCGAAATCCAGCGGCGATGAGGCACGGTTCCACATCAGATGCAGGGCGGAAACATTGCTAAAGCGCAATTCACGGCCACACCGCACACCATTCCATACCACCTAGATTGGCACATTCGATCCTGTAATAAAAAAAACATTAAATGAAGTGAAGTGAAGTTGAAACATTAATCTCAGCATTCGCGTAACCAAGCATGGCAAACAAAACAAATCAAAATCAGGATGTCCCTCCTTGCGGGACATCTATCAAAGAATCACCCAGCTCGGTCACTAATAATGCACAGCAAGTTTTTTTTTTTTTTAATTTCAGTGTAGTAGTTTTTTGTTTTAAAATTCTATGGTAGCTCTTTAACACGGCTCGTTTCTTTTTCATCCTGTTATCTCTATTTCAAATCCAGTTTATTAACAATGATCTATGCAGCGCAACAAAGGCATGCAGCTTTGTGCTAATAAAATGAGCGGTAGGTTTGTAATGTGCATTGAATTTTTGCGTACTGGATAATTTTGTACATTTCCGTTTGTCACTTTATAAGTGAAATAAGCTGTTAAGCAATTGCAAAGGGACACTCATCAAAGGATTTTCAAATTTAACTTTTTTGCCAAGGCTTAGGATACCTAATTGCTTTTGTTTTGACTATATTGCTTTAGAATAATATTTTAATTAAAATATTTTAATGTTGAGTATTTCACTTATGTAAGTCATCTTAAAATCGACCAATTAAACCAAACAAAATTTTGAATTTTTATGCTTGTGTTTATAAAATATATAAAATTTGTCAAGACATACTATAATTTATTTTTGGTTGGAAATGAAATATTGACAATGTGTCAGAATACCGATACCGGCTATGATATGTCCAGCTGCCAAGACGCAAAATCCCGTGCAAGCGGTAAAGACATTTTCCGGAGGTCCTGTATAAGAATAAAACGGGATTACTTGCATAACTATAGTATAGCAGGAGAAAATAAATATCTTGTATGCTGAAACTGGTATTCAGGGTTTATTGTAAAATAGTTTTCGAATCCATATCACTATATTCTATAGTATTTCAATAAATAAGGGGACACAATATCTCTTAGTAGTTTAGGGTACTGTGATGCAAAATTGAAAAACAAATTCACGATTACCTTATAACACTCTCCGAAGTTACTTCATTCGAGTTACATTACGTATTATTGTCACGGGGTCACATATATCCCATATATATTCCATCTTCAATAATTGCATGTAATTGGTTATTAGGTGCCATCTAATGGTTTCTTAATTGCAATTCATAAAAAGAAATAGATTTAGCTCTTTCTTTTAGTATATTTCTTTGTACAATCTTTAATTAAATCTGTTTCAGGGAAAATTTAAATGGTCCATATAAAAAACCTATTAACATAATAAGTTCATGGTATAGCCATTAACCAATCGCTATATGTAGAAGTTTTAGTCTGGTATCACCATAAAATTCAATAAAGAGTTATTTAAATAATTTACATAGTTTTGGATAATTAATTATTTAGAGAGTTAACACGGGAACAATTCATAGTTAGGTCTGCGTTATAAAAACAATAAAATACAATTGGTTGTGATTATTTTAAAGAAACGCAATGCATTATCATACCTAATCTAATTTGACGAGTACTTGCAACGACATGCACTAAGCCTAGTGCTCATTACTCAGGAATATGATTATAAGCACTAAAGACTATAAAACACACATTATTGACTAAATGAACACACAATTAAGTTTAACGTTGTTGATAGTAATAACTTGATTAACCAAAATGCATGTTTGCGTAAACCAGGTAAGGCTAATGTTCTCTCCATGGTAATGCGCATAATGATATATTTTTCATCCACATTAGCGCCATGTTGAACCAAATACTACTATTACAATCGTGTCCTCCTCGGTCTGTGCTGCCGCTAGCCCCTTGACTGAATTTTTAAATAGGTACAATGCACTTTTATTCTACAAATGTGTTTTTTATGATTATATCACAAATGTAAGTTTGCTCCGGGATTACAGAAGAAATTCTCCATAGTGAAATTAACGACGAAATAGCTTTGTAGTGGTCCTTGTGGAACCCAAGTAAGTGTTTAGTTTAATTAAATTGGAAGAAGTAATGATGTGTAAGTTTTAAAAGGCGTTTTTTATGCCACATGAAACCTACAAAGCAGGGGGAAATAGGACGTAATATTTGATTAACTCATTCATTCGAAAAAGTAAAGTTATTTCCGTTTAACTTTGGTTTGTTTTATTTTTCGCCCAAGTATACACGGACATTCATGAAAACCCCCCAAAATATGTTAACCCCATAAGTTTTCCTTGTCATTTAATAAATTCTAATAAAGTGAAAAATATGTGTACTCTATTTCTCTATTCGAAACAAAAAAGCCAGAATACATTTTTGATAACTTTGAAAACATTGACAGCCTCATTGAGCAAGATGTAATTTTCTGTAAGCAGAAAGGCTTTAAAGAATTTTTTTGAATGTGTTTAACGCCTGTTTTTACTACTGAGGCACCACAGGCGGTGAACACTGATGATACATGAGATGAAATGATACATTGGGAAGGGATTTTTTAAAGAAGGAAACGTTCCTGGCCCAAGTTTAGGGTACCTCCTCGATATTTACCATTTATGATGATTGAGGAAAACCTGGGAAAAGCCTCAGTTAGGGAGGACGGTCCTGGCGGGATTCGAACCCCAGACCTCCCACTTACAAGTCTGCGCCTTAACGACCTCGGCCACCCTTGGAGGTTAAAGGAAATGAAAAGAATATGTTTGTAATATGATATACTCACTTATATTTTGTTCGCAATATGGTACATTCAAGTATATTTTGTGACAGTGTTTTTTTTTCTTGAGAATCCAAAACTTTTCAGAATAAAACTACAGTATTTATATGAACAATTATGTTATGGTACTTTTTCTTGAATTAAAGCAAATATTCACGATTCATTCCTTGTATTAAAACATTTTAATTGTTCACATTAAACAATAAAAGTAATATAAATATACAATACAATCTATTAAAATTATTCTCCTGAAAAGGAATGCATACTTCATAGATTTTAATCTTAATTTATTAATATATATTTAAAGTGAGATTTCATTATTTTAAAATTATACAATCATAAATTATTACAGTTAAATTTTAAAACGAATACACCAGCCATATGTTTGGTGTGCCAATATTGCGGTTTATTTTTTCAAACAATGCTTTAGAGTATGGGTCATTCTTACATCTACCTCCTAAATGTATAAATGACATTGCGATATGATCACAAAATATTAAATTCATAATGTTTAGGTAAGGACACTTTCAAATCCACTTCCTATTAAGTTATGAATTAGTCTAGTTTTGAACGCAAGTTCCTTAATTAGTTTCATAGATAAAATGATTCTCGATTCAAGAAACAGTCATTTCACTTGATTTCAGCTGTGTAAAACACTCCATTATAATTAGAACACATAAGCTGGATCATAACAAACTCAAGAAGAATGCTTTACAAAGTCTGTTCATTGGTTGCTTTGGACAGATGTTTTAGAGTTCTTCTGATTTCACATCATCAGCTAGAGCAGTTTTATGCTTGTGTTTATAAAATATATAAAATTTGTCACGACATACTATAATTTATTTTGGGCTGGAAATGAAATATTGACAATGTGACATTTTTATTTAAAGTCAGCTGTAAAACAAAGGAGAAGCACTAACCGTGATTGTTATCATTAAACATCGATAGTGTATATTTTCTTTTACTTTTAAAAATAAGTGGATTCTTTTTTTTTTTTTTTTGACAACACCTTACGGTAATAGTGATTACAATAATATAGTCTCAATAAATGGGAAGATTTTTCCATTTCACAAGCACAGCTTGATTGGAGTTCACCTAGTTAAAAAATCCAACCTACTAACCCTTAGGCTATTACGTTGAATATTGTAATCGTTAGAACAGTTTTGTAATAGTTGACATGGTAACAGAAATAACAAAACTGCATCTAGTTTTAGCCATGTGTGTTTTTTTTTGCAAACCCAATGGAATTCAGTGATTAACTTTTACTGTGTCCACGTACCTCTACACATACGGAAAACATACCTCCTCCCCCATTTTTTGGTGTTTTTAAAGTATTTTTCTCCCGTAGGATAAAATAAAAACCCAAGCTCTATCAATTCAGTTTGTATCTGTTTCTCGTCTATTACCGAAGCTTGCGCATAGATTCAGTGGTGTGCAGATATAATACAAATTTGCCTAAGGTATGGAATATACTGTATGTTTAAGGCAAATATTAAAGGGAAGGGGGGTCAAAAATAAATATTTTTATTTTTTGTACCATTTTAATGTTTGTAATTTTATGTATCATTTGATATGGTTTTCATTAATGTTCCTTGGTTTTAAATATTTTTAATAAATGTTTAATTGTGTCACTACAGAAGACATTTTTATTTTGATTTCGCGGAAATTTATTCAGTTAAAGTTCTATATCTCAGGAACTATTTGTTCTAGAGGCTGTAGTTTGTCTTGATTTATAGAAAAAGTTGTATTTCATAAATTTGCAGCATTTATTTGTATACACTCACTCTTTATATTACAGTGTTAGAGGGTTTTAGCTGGTGTTTTCCTCAAAAAGTTAGTTTTTCTGTATTTTTTTTATTACAATCATTGAAAACTACTTTTTTTCCACAAGTTTTTCAATTTCAAAGTCAATGAAAATCGATTAAACTTTTAATTGTTCTTTGTTGATTCTGTGTATTTGCCACAGATTATTAGCATTTGCTTAGTAAATCGAAAGTGTTTGTAAATAGTTACATGTTTTTGTTTTATTGAAATGTGAACATCTTAAATACTCAATGTAACTCGAAACTTTATGTTATTTTTCTCTATTTTATTGAATGCTAGTTTATAAACATGGCTACATTTAAAAATATTTAAAAATACGCACATAGTATATCTTTGTTTATTAGTGGCAATACTTTACATTCAATAATATTTTAGTATTAATTTTTGTGATTTGATATAAATAATAATAATAATAATAATAATAATAATAATAATAATAATAATAATAATGATAATTCCAAAAATGTGGTTTCTCTTTTGTAATACTTATTGATTGCAAGAATTTAATTTTGTTTCCCTAATAGCATACAATGATACCATAACTTATTTCATTTAATTTATTAATAAGGACTAAATTTGATTTTATATTCATTTTTGTTAAAATTTATTCAACTCGGTGAGGAAGTTCCTTAGTTACACAGCAGCTGCATGCGGACTTTTATATATTAATGAAGGGCACTGTAGTCACTAGATTATTTCGTTATTAGGTATTTCTGGCAATATAATTAGTTATAATTGTAATGCGGTATTGTGAATTGCTTTTATTGACAAACAGTGTAGTAATATGCTTATTATATAGTATTGTCAAACTATCTTTTAATGCTATATTAAATGATACGCTTAGAAGTTCTTATACATTCCATTCTTTTTACTCTATTAAAGAAAGCATTTTAAATATTAATAAATATCAGAGTCAGATAAGAAAATATCGAGGTTGTGGCAGGTAGTCAAAGCATGGTTTTTCGCCTTACTGTCCCGATGCTCTATCTACAAGCTGATGTAGTTATAATTATTACGTCTGTCTGTCTTTAAATAAGCTATGTCTTCTATATAAGAGATACAAAACGTCAACAACACCACTAAACTAATGCCTGATCTGATATTGTTCCAAAGGACATGTTTTTCGCTGTTGCCTTAGACATTTCTAGATATATCTTTATTACATTCTTCGGCATCAGCGCGTCTGTTTGCTCCCCACTTTGTGTTTTCGAGATCCTTTCTCCATTTTCCCTCATCGTACATGCTCTTCTTTTTCTTTTTGAAGCCATTTATTTGTCTTCTTTCTTCTGTACTTATATTTTCTTCCAACAGGCAACGGCTGCTATACAAATTCAAGTCGCGTTGGCGTCATTCTGCAGAAGGATGTGCATGCATACAGATACGCAGGTGAACAAGATGTTTATCACTTCACACTGCAAGTAAAGACCTCATAAAACTCTTCCAAGACAACGTGCGAGTAATATTTACAGTGCGAACATCTGGTTCTCTAGAGAACTTATTGGCGACGAGCCTAAGTTTGACTTTAGAGGTTCGTGAACTCTGCTATCCAAAATAGTGTATATAGGTTTCCAGCTTAGTGGAAAATGTCTTCCTGAATTCCTACACTACCAAGCAGCGATGTGGCTTCAATTAGATTTTTTTATTTGTTTAATTTACGGACGCTCTTTAACATCTCAGATCATCAACGTCCAATTCAATTCAGTCGGTAAATTTTGCTCAGAGGCCTCTTCTTTAGGGCTTGAGGTTCTTCTTCATTTACGACATGGGACCCACGGTTTTAATTCCCTACCGAAGGAAGCCATATTTGGGATCCTTCCACTAGAAAATGATGTTCATGTCAACAAGGAACTTATTATAAGGTGCTCAAATGCGTTATTATTAGCAAATGATAATTTATGCTTTCAAATATACCACGTAACATAAAACTGAAATTTGCGTAATTTTTGCCAAATAAAATACACGGAGTTTTTGTTTACGGACGCTCTTTAACATCTCAGGTCATCAGCGTCCCATTCAAATCAGGGCGTGAAACGGGCGACAAATTTTGCTCAGAGTCCTCTTCTTTCAGGCATGAGGTACTTTTTCGTGCCGTAAATGTACGACATGAGACCCACGGCATATATTCTGCTGAAATGACATAAAATTTTAAATCCCGTTATACCTCCAATAAATCTTAAATAGCAGAAAAACGCTGGATTTAAATTATTTAATCGGTAAGCACTACAACTTTATTTTGAAAACCGGAAGAGATTGTCTAATTGGAGAAATAATTCATTAGTACTTTGAGTTATATTCCCAATACAGATTTTTTAATAGTGTTTAACGCCCATATTTACTATTGAGATAGCACAGGCCGATGGACATGGATGATACATGAAATGAAATGATAAATTCGGAAATACTTTTTTTTTTAAAGTAAGGAAACGTGCCAGGCCTAAGTTTAGGGTACCTCCGTGGCATTAGCCATTTATTTATTTTTCTCTGTTTTAGTAAATGTAAAGATAGTATCAAGACCTAACTTATAAAAATGGTTACATTTAAATTTTTTTAAGAATACTCACACAGTATATCTTTGTTTATCAGTGGCCATACGCTTCATTTAATAATATTATACTATTGACTTTTGTGGTTTAATCTAAATAATATTAATAATTATAAAAATGTGTTTCTTCTTTTGTAATACTTATAGGTTGCAAGAATTCTCATTTTGTTTCTGTAATATCACACAATAATGATAACTTATATATTTTCATGAAGTAATTTGGGTTTTGTTATTCATTCATCAGAGATGGTGGACACTGATGATATATGAGATGAAATGATAAATTGGGAAATATTTTTTTAGAGGAAGGAAACGTTCTAGGCCTAAGTTTAGGGTACCTCCCCGACATTTGCTATTTATGAGAACTGAAGAAAACCTGGAAAATACCTCGGTCAGGAAGAACGGTCCTGGCGGGAATCGAATCTCACGAGTTTGCGCCTTAATGAACTCGGCCACTTGTGGTGGTCCAACTCAGAATCGAAAACTTTAACCGTTTGAGGGCGTTCTATTACATGCCGGTAAAAAAATAGCATAATATGGGTAATCAACGATTATATTAATATAAAACGTAATACTATTTAGTGATAAAGTTCAAACATCCCGCGATTCTCGTTAAAAACCTTAAGATTTTAAGCACCATTTCCTGTTTCTTTAAAATTTGTAGTTAATTTTTATAGATTCTCATCTTTTAAATCTTCTTAGCGATATGACCCACCTGGGGTTTGATTGTGCGATAGTAAAGACCGCACAACCCATTTCTGTTTCTTAAATTCATTCATGACATAGACAGCTTAAGCACTGTTGCCTAATTTAGATGGAAAAAACTGAAAAAAGGACTTACTCTCCTTCAGTTTGGAAAAGGTTCATGAAAAATCATGTGTGCATTATCTTTCCTTAATTTTGTTCAAGAACATGAGATCTGTTATATTGTTTGTTGTTGTATTTTCTGAAATATCTTCCAACATCAAAATTGGTGTAACGTAATATTACCCCACATAAAAACTGGCTATTCAATGCTGTATCTGGGTGCCATTCTATAAGATATTCAGAAACAATTACTGAAATACACGAACGTTACCTGCACTGCGATTGTAAACGATAACATGAATTATGAATGCCCATAGCTAGCAGAGGTTGCGGTTGTTGGTTTGCGCACGATATGTGATTTCATACTCGTAGACCGAAGGTCGCGGGTTCAATCCTGGAAAGAATCAATGCATTTTTTTAGGGCGTAACAATCAAAAGTATAGCTTCCTTCGGAGGGGAAATAAAGCCTTGGGTCCAGGGTAGAAGAACATCAAGCCTGAAAGAAAAGGCCTCTGAGAAAAATTTATCGACCGTTACACGGCCCTGTTTGAATCGGACGCTTATAAACCGAGATGTTAAAGAGCATCCGAAAATAAACCAAATAAATAAATGTATTAGAAAATGTAGTGCATAGCATTTTAAATTAAACCTTGTAAAGCAAAATACAACAAATTAATGCTTTTGGTGTTAATTTATATTTAGTGTTTTATTTTATAAATATTTACTTTCATAATATTTAGTTTCACAAAAGCAATTTTATACAACGCTTCCAGTCTATATTCTTAATATTATAAACAACAAACTCAAAGTGAAACTGTTTAGTTGAGAATAATGAGTAATCGTCTTTTGTGTTACAAAGCCTACTAGTTAAAGTCACCGGGTTGTTGGCGGTTGACGATTATGTTGGTACTGTCTGCTCATGTGATTTAAAGCTCACGCATATTTTTCTGGTTGCACATGTAGTAGCTGATGATACATTTAATATACTGCATGGAACTCTTCTGAATAATTCTTAGCAAATGATCCAAGTTCCAAGTTCACTATTGGAAAAAAATTAAAAACACTGAAAACTGTTCCACCGAATAATATTTAATACTGATATTAATAATCTTAATACCACATTGGCTGATCATTTTTTTCGTTATTTTTAAGTTTAGGTTAAGCTGTTCTTGTGCGGCAAATATACTGCATAGAAAATTTACAACTCTAGGTGGTATTTATGCAGTGAAATTTGCTCCTGATAAATGGTGTATTTTAATTAGTAATTTTACAGAACACCACTGACATCTATTTACGACATTCTTCTCTCATCCCTCCACTTCAAGTAATAAGTATCATATTGTACAGCTGCGGTAAAGAGAGGAAAACATAATAACGGTTTTCAGAGATGCCATTTGTGATAATTATATAACTAAGGTATGCTCACCAGTTCCTTAACTTTTTTGAACCCCGGTAAAAATCAGAAACATTTCAGTTTCTCAACTAAACATAAAGAAGGGATTTAAGTAAAAATATAATAATAATAATAATAATAATAATAATAATAATAATAATAATAATAATAATAATAATAATAATGCATAAATTGCTTGAATTCCTCTTTAAAGCTCTGTAATTAATAACACTAGCATACCAAGTTGTCAGAAACAATGTTTAGCTCTTGAATCAGCAATTGACTGTCCACTTGAAGCCATCAGGGCGAGAACTATCTGTTATGAAAGGCGGCTGACCAGAACTTGACCAGTGAGTGCGCGCGCTCAGCTGCAAATCTGTATATTTGTCTTAGTAAATATAAAGGTATTCATATTAGTAAAAGGTTAATTAGGGATCTAATTGCTTAAGCTTACATTATAGAACCTAATAACGATCCATTCAATCTCCCCGGAAACTATTCACATTTTTTGGAATATACGTGATATTAAAGAAGCAAGAATAAAACTTTAAAAAAAAAATAAAATAATAATCATTCACTTAAATAATCTCTACTATTCATTATATAAAAAAGTAAATAATTAAAACACTTTAACAAAAAAAAACACATAAAACATTCCCAAATTTAAAGGACAAAATAAGTAAACCACGGGATAACCCGCTCCCCAAGAAATTGTTCTCATGTACAGTCTGTGAACTTATAAAGAGTCTTATGGTAGACTTAGAAAGTGGCTAAGCAATTTAAATGTTAATTTCATCTTCAAACCAGGCACAGAGTCTTCAGAAAAACTCCTTGCCACTCTTTTTGCCGAAATTTCCATCATTCAAGAAATGCAAATGAAAAAATAGAAACTGAACTACACTATTATAATCTGGCTAGGCAGAACTGCAGTAGTAGGCCAATATTAATTATCATTAAAACAACATAATGGGCTCTAAAAATAAAATTGTGAATATAATGTTGGCTTATGTATTGTATGTTCTATTGGAATCATAAAATGAATTATTTATCTCAATATACGAATATCAAAAACTTATAATTTTATTTTAAAGACTTTGTCATCAGAATATTAGATTTTCACTTACAAGCGTGAAGCCCGTAAATTCTTTATATCGGCCTACATGTACCGGAAGATTTTTTTTTTTGATTGATTTATTTATTTGACGCTTTTTAACATCTCAGGTCATCAGCGTTCCATTCAACTCAGGGCGTGAAACGGCCGACAAATTTTGCTCAGAGACCTCTCTTTCAACGTTGAGATTCTTTTTCGTGCCGTAAATGTACGACACGGGACCCACGGCTTTACTTCCCTTCCGAAGGAAGCCATACTTAGGATTTTTACGCCCGAAAAAATCCATCGGTCCTGGCCGGGTTCGAACCCGCGATCTTGGGTTTAGGAGGCAAGTATGGTAATCACTACACCACCAGGACCGACGTGTATCGGAAGAGAATATGCTAAAAATCAAAATACAATATGCTCCATTTTTATTCTTGTCAGCTACAAATAGAGCATTGAAGTTAAAAGTAAATGCAAAAGAGGAATGTCCGCTTTTCTGTTCATTTTTTTTCTGGCCAAATGGAATGGGGAAACAACAGGAAAATACAAAATGTATAACTAGTCAGAATATGTGAATGAACGCTATCACGAATTAAATTAATTCCATTTCAAAACGCCAAATACCCACAGTTTTAATGTAGATAAATTGTCATAAATTAATTCTACATTTTAGGAACGTATAAAATTATATTAAATAATGGGGTTAAAGTAAAATTAAAAAGGAGATGATTAAAAGCAATAAAATTAAATTGGGTAAAATTTAGTATTTTATATAACTTTAATATAATGGAACCTTTGCATCTAAAATAGAGCAAGATAAGCATGCTAAATTTGTTACTTTGGAATGTGAATGTTTTAACAAAGCTAAAGCCATCTAAAATTCGTTGGTTTAAATTATGGTACTGTATGGAGCAGAAATTGGATATTATGCAGACAATGCAGACAACAACCAAACAAATTGTTAACCACAGAAAAGGATATTTGAGAGGATATTAAAAAGTGTTGATAAAAAGAAAATTATGAAGATATAAATAATATTATTCCCTCAGTGAAGAAAGAAGACTTGCAAAAAAAAAAAAAAAAAAAAAAAAATGGAAAATGCTAGGATATCTAAGGAATAAGTAGCGTTGGGATGGAGAGGTGAAGGAAAGAAAATAATATAAAAGGGAAGCCTAATGAAGGTGTATAAAGTCGGTTCTGGTGGTGTAGTGGTTATCATACTTGCCTCCTAAACCCAAGATCGCGGGTTCGAACCCGGCCAGTATCGATGGATTTTTTCGGGCGTAAAAATCCTACATATGGCTTCCTTCGGAAGGGCAGTAAACCCGTGGGTCCCGTGTCGTACATTTACGGCACGAAAAAGAACCTCAAGCCTGAAAGAGAGGCCTCTGAGCAAAATTTGTCGGCCGTTTCACGCCCTGAGTTGAATGGGACGCTGATGACCTGAGATGTTAAAGAGAGTCCATAAATAAACCAATCAAAAAAAAAAAAAAGGTGCATGAATAAAGTAAATGTATTATGCGAAAGCATTATATTAAATTTGTTTGTATCTTTGCTGAAGTCATATACCGGAGACAGTTTGTTCTGCATATAGCATTTAACCATTTCTGTGAAAGAAAAGAAAAGTATGTACCATTTATTCAAGGCTGGCATGGAAATTGCAGTGGTTTAATCATGAAATTTTGATGCGCACGTTTTTTCTGTGGGAAACCAATGGAACCTTTCAATTCTCCAACATTCTCATTATCAGCTACGAGTATATCGAGGCTTCTAAAGTATACACGTGTATCGCTCAGTATCATGAAGGTAGAGAGCTGATATTAACGGAGTTTTCAGTTTGAGTGAATTGTTCTGTTTATTGTGTAACTATATTTCACAGTTACAGACCTTCTAATAACAAGGAAAAAACAATAAAATGAACTAACAGAAACACGCATCAAATTCTGCTCTCTTCTCTTTACCTTTGTAATGTCTGATCGCCTCAAATTCCTGTTGTAGTATTATAACAGATTATGTTCCATAATGTTGGGTTATACCAGTCGCTGTTTCTTCGACAAGTGTTTGAAGAATTCACAGACAGGAATTATGTGTTATAATTATAACTAGTTTTTAATTTAATACAACATTCTTGTTTAAAATTATGACCCCAAGGAAGAATAAGTCGGCTAGCTACTTATATTTAGGATATTAAACGTATCTCCAGCAACGACATGTATTTCAAGGGGCCACAAAGGTATTTGTGAATTTTTAAATCTGTTAAGGCTAACGATAAAAGGAATTAGTTCATACAAGAGAACGGACGTTGGTTGGAGAAGTACGTGAAAGATTTCAAACAAGACGAAGAAAACGGAAAAAGAAATAAAATAACTTAAAAAAGCCACAAGAGCTAAAGAAACAGAGGATGATAAAACAATGAGAAATACAAGGCGGAGTGGAAGGTGGAACTCGGTACAAGCCTGGAGGTTGGAGGAAGGATATGCAAAATGTAATGTGCCGACTAGGTATTTAAAATCCAGACAATACTTTTAAGCCTAAACACATTTGTAAATATGGTACATCCGATATAAATGCATATGTGAAATGTTTAAACTACAGAAAAGCCTGTAAAGTCATAAAAAATCACCTTTTAATATCAGTAGAAGTAATATATCCGCTACTGTTTGTGAAAATTGCAACAGGATGAGGTAAACAAGGGAATAGAGCAAGACTTACATTCCATATTGTTAACAATGTCAATGACAATTATAAATAATTAAGGTTTGAGACCCGTATAGCGTTACCTGCAAAAATCCGTATGACATTTAACCAGAGAAACTTGAAGTGTTCTTGGAGAATTGCCTACCAGGTTGTTAGTATGTCAGTCCATGCTGGAGGACGGTGGTAATAGTGTAATAGATTGTTCAGTAGTGGGGATGGGCAAACCAGTGAAGAAACTACATTTGTCATGCTGCGTAGAAGCTTTGGACATTTTTTTTATAGTGTTGAATGAAGGCTATGTATTCTACTTCTAAAAGTTGTAAAATATGCGCGAAAAGATTTGATTTATCCACTCTTGAAGGCTATTTAACTATAGAGTGATTCGTTTGGGTATGGATAAAATGCAAACAGTGTAAAACATTTACTGCCAAACTTTACATTGAAACTTTGTGTGTACAACATTGAAAGATGGGAGAATTCTCAGAACAATACATGGCCCCTATTGGATACTTTGCACAACTCATAACGGTGATGCCACTCAGTCCATGTCCGTTGTAACATCAGAGGGGCTATTTTTTTTTTTTTTGGAAAAATTGAATACTTTTTAATTTTTTAAGAAATGACGAATCTCCCATACCCAGTGAGGGGGTTCACCATTACTGGAATACAATTCACATTGTTGTCTTCATCAAATTGTGGCAACAGAAACAACAACATATCCAAATAAGATTCATAGCGCTTGCTGTTGATTTATAGTAGCCACTGAAATCATCTACGATTTTCATTTGATTTTCATTCTTGCCATGCACGAAAGCTCCCACCTTATAAGGAAATTATTATTAGCAAGAAATGTATCCTACTATAATATTAGCTTTTATAATAATATTTAATATTATCCATACCCAAACGTATCAGCCTGTATTTCCTTCCAGGTAAACTCAACACGTTATACGTAAATAACTCTCGTGAAGCGTGTAATCTATTATTAACAAATCTCTGCGTATAATAAATAATACTTTGTGCGCTGTACATGCGACATTCATAAGCATATATGTACATATATATGTTGTATATGTATATGAAAAATGAAGTTACTCTTGGAACAATATAACTAAAATAACAAGAACAAGAGAAGCTGAAATAGATATAACTGTAAATATTAAACAACTTTTAATATATTTCGAACAGCACGCGTTCTATTTTAAAGACAGAACTTGTATACATTTAGTCTTTTGAGAACCTTTCTTAGTTAAAAGCATCCTGACCACTTCCTTAGCATTCTCTTAATCTCTTAATTCTGTACATCGCCGTTCCAGTTTACTTAGCCATTCGTTTTAAAATTTTATTTTTACACAATAATTTCGGCAACAGTGCAATAATAATTATTCATTATATCTTACCACAAGACATTTTTGCATTCTTCGTCCAATACAAGAATTCTAAGCAAATACCGATTGAAGTTAGGGGATTGTTGGACAATATCACTCTTTAGATCAGTTTAATATATCACTTAATATTTTGTAAGCTCACTATTAATCTCTCTATTTAATGTTTTAATTTTACTACAATTTATTACAGTGCAACCGTTTTCTTATTTTAATATTGTTGTTGGTTTCAACTTCTAGGCACATTTCTAAATAAACTATTTTACAGTGATTAATTTAAGTAAACATGTAAATATTAATGATTGCACTACATATTATGCGTTCAATTAATAGTTATATAATTTCCATTCTTGTACAAGATTCAGCAGTTCAAATAACCATCTGAAATTGTAACTGCATTGTAGTAATGCATGTAGTGTGTTTTCAAGTGGAAGTTCATCCGCTGGAGTGCGGGCAGTAACATGGCTGAAGCACATGCTACTAACCAGTTCCTTGACCTTCAGCGCCCCTGCCTAAAGAAGTCGAGCGTTATCTTTCTGCCTTTCGGATGTTCTTAAGCCTATAAGTCGTAAGACGAATTGTTTTTCTCTTTATATCTGTGTCAGTACTATTATAATGAAAATTATTCCGCAACCTGACAGATATAATGTTCGTAATCTTATGAATATATTTTCTTGTTAAAATATCATAAATGTGCAATTATTGGATATTAAATGTAAACTTTTTTATACAAAAAGACTCCGCTGCTCATGTTAGCTTTAATGCAGGCAGCTTTTGAGGTTAGAGTAACTAGTAAGAGATTATAACAGTGCGATCTTAGATTCTATGTTGAAGAATTGAAATACCTTATGAGCATTGACATTATAGTAATTGTACAAGAAGAACTGATGCGCATGAATGCGCACTTTCTTCAATTGAAGGGTTATGTATATTCGACTCAATTGGCATTGCGCTTTCACGGACGAACGTTCAATTGAAAGCATTGTACTCATACAAAACTGTTTGAATAACAGAAACGTTCTTAACAATTAAAAAAAAAAACATTACTTTCACTAAACGAAGTGTATTCTTTTCCCTCCATAACCATCTTTAATGCTTTTTCTGTTTGCAAAGTCGCATACTTATGTTGCTGTTAATACTAAGCTATTGATTTCGTTACTCATTCGTAAGATTGATTTATTTGGTTCTCGGTATTGTAAGATTGTTACAGCAAGTTCAGAAACATGTGCCTTCTATGGCATTTTCTCACTGAATACAGGTTTTGATATTTGACCTAGAAAAAGAGCTCATTTATTATACATGTAAAAAGGATCTACTTTAAATGTGACTTAAAAATGTAGAAATAAAGGAAGATGCAATATTTTATTTCAATATCTCCATAGTTTATTTAAAACTTCTCTTTGATATCTTGTAAATATTTCATAAAAGCTGAAACTTTTCGTTCTTCCCTCTCTTGCCTTCCTCAACCATCCGCTCTTAATGTCATCATCAGTTTTGTCGTAACTCGTTCATCTCTCTACAATAAGCCCACCAGTTACAATATAAACCAATAGAGATGAGCTTGTCTTTCCACTTAAAGAGTTTAATTAAACACCACAATCAGATTTCTATCTCGGCTCATTTCTCCCTTTCCCTTTGCCGTTCTGAGAGCGAATGGGAGAGATGTAAATAGTCATCATAGCACTGTGACATGTGTCTCGTCGCGGGTCACAGCGGCTGCACCGCAGTACTGCCAACCCTCTTGGTTCGCAGCCAAAAATTCCTTGCCTGACTCTTCCAAATTACTTACACACAGAGAGAACGGCTCCTCTGATGAATTCCAAACTATTAATCATTACCCTAAAAGGATAATTGATTAGCAATTGATTACAATTGTCTTGTGTCGGCCTCAGTCTGCTTAGAGTAAACAACGGCTCCTCACATACCCAGAGACAACTGTTGGAGAAAACAATCTCTTTGAAATTTTTTGCTAAAGTGTTCTATGTGAATTTAGACGTCTTTTACTACAGAATGCTACAAATTGACGGACTCGCTTCTGTAGGAATGCAGGCCATTATCAGTCAGTGTTGTTTTAAAACAGAAGACAAAGCTTCCCTGATTCGGCTGCGGTTATCAATTGCGCTTCGAATCCGTCAATAACTGTATAATAAAAACAGACTGTGGTTTAGCGATGCGCGTTTATCTCTTATTTTAAGCCACTGATTCGATTCTCGAAACCTTTCTAGCAATTATGGCCACGTGCACCATCATCGATTAATGTTTGAAGTTGGTCAATACTAAGGCGATTTTTCGGTGCATCGCAGTGATCATAGTTAAAGGAGATAATTGATTAAGGTTAACTTTGACCGCGGGTGCTGGAACAATCAAATCCGTTGTTTGCGGTTAAGTTACACAAAATAGCTGCCCATTTAGATTTTATTGAAGGTATTGAGGACGAGAGGTGGTCCTTTTGAAGAGTATGGGGACAAGAAATTCGAAGAAAGATTCCGGCTATCAAAGGATACAGTGTGGTGGCTAGTAAATGAAATTACTGAGAGGTTAGAGTTTCATACTAATCGCAATCACTCTATTTTACCTAAGATTAGACTTTTACACTTCATGACTCACGCTATTTTAACAAATATCGATTTATTTATTTGGTAATTAAAACTCGCCTGAAAGGCATGACTAAATAATTCCATGCCTCCTTTTTTCCTTTAAAGAATACGAATCAATCTTTTTACTTTCCAGTTTATTGGAGTATAAGATAGATAGTTCCAATAGAATGTGTGTCTCATGCTAAGAAAAAATTTGAGACCTTTATTGTTTTCCAGTTTCGTTTATCTACATAAGGCAATCAAACATAAAACAAAAATAAAGCGATATAGACAAGGAGATTGTAATTGCACTACAACCTCTTTGGCTATAAAGTTAGATGCTTTCCTTTGAGTAATTATCGTAGAATGGTGATCGTTCAGGAACCTGGCGCTTTCAGTAACCCTAGATCAGCACGGATTTAATCGAGAATGGTGCACATGTGCGTTAGTGTTGGGCAAATGGTGGTGGGTTATTGATAAATACGATATGAAGGCCCCAGTTAAGGTTGTCGAGATTTCGTTAAATTACGGCGGTAACGATTTCATAGATCCCGGAAAATAGAATTTTAAACTGCCATTAACACAGATACGCCAAAATATACTTTTATACAATGCAAATGCGTGCATTACGAAGCAGTTTGCTTTAGCTGGTTACAACATTTACATTATTTTATTATTTTCGAAATGCCGCCGAACAAAAGGGAATTCTAAATGATGCAATGTAAGTTTTACAAGTTACATTTTTATTTTCGCTGAATTTTACAAGAATCCTCACGTAAGTTGACATCGCTAGAAGGGACGAGGTCCTTAAGGTACGGACACATTAGCTGGAGGTTTATGGTTCGATTCCGCCAGGACCTTCCTCAATGACTGACGTTTTATCCAATTTTTCCTAAGTTTTCATATATGACAAACTTAACAAATTATAATTTCAACAATGTTAAAAACGCCAACCAAACTTGAAATACCTAAATATGTATCGTACTTCATAAAAAAAAAATCAGTCATTTATATATTTTCCATATTAAATTACCAGCCAGCATTGACACATTATCATAGGAACCACTTACTTTTAACAGTAGTAGTATATTTTCTTTCCACTAAATAGTATGTCAGATGTATTGTTTAAATATCTAGGAAATAAAATGTGATGTAAATTTTGTTTCTATGCATTTTCTGCAAATGCATATATTCGAATTATATTCAAATATTCGAATTAAGGCAGGAAGATAGTCTGATTATAATTAAGAGGGCAGAACTCTTTATCACATTTTTTTCAACCTGTTGTACCTAGCGGTATGCTATAAGGAGGATTAGAAAGATTGAAATAAAAAATGAAATATTTTACAATGTATTCCATCTGGAAAAAGCCCTTCACAAACCCCATTACTCTCTTTTTCTGACTTCTGAAGCACCCACCCCGAATCATTATATTTTGGTGACTCTGTGGGAAACTCAATCGACATTCGTCAGATTTCTATTCCACATTATCTAGAAGGTATTCTAACAAGCAAGCTTAGATATTATCTGCACTTAATAGATGGATTACTTTTAAGGACCAAATAACTAATGTCCACAAAAGCATTTATTATTTCAAAAATAAACAGTCACCACCAGATCTCATAAGGACAGAGGAACAACAGTAAACACTTGCGGTTTTTAACAGGAAATCGGGCAAACTCTAATCCATCTAAGGCTTAAATTTGGCTTGGGAACAATCTAATGGGCGGGAGATGTTAACACACTAAACTCTAATATAATTGAATCAAGGTACAGCAAACGACCGCATAAAAAATTTAGTTTTGTAACTCAAAGGAAGTCAATACAATTCTCTTTAACATCATCTCCTTACCGCTCACTGTCACGCGCGGTGTTCTATCGCTTGTGCTCAACGTCGAATGTTTCAAATATAGTTTGGGTGTAATTTATAAATAAATATTACTTTTATGTTAGTTTCAGCAATGACCCTTATATGTCCAGCAATTAAGATACCTTGATTTATTTAAGCAGTGCACTGAACACGCTGCATCTGGGTGCTGATACGATAGCATAACCTAACCTAACAACCTTATTTATCCCTCCCAAAATCCGTGGCCTCCATGTTTAAGTAATATTTTTTAATATAGCAAATGCCATACTTGGAATGTTACGCAACCGAAAAACAAAAATACGAACGCATTTGGCTATGACATCATAGAGCAATTTCCTACATTTCCTACATTTAGTGGGTCAACGCATGCTCGTAGTTTTATTTGCTCATTCGTGGCACTGTTCCAGTTAAATATGGTCTTAACTAGAGATACCACCACGGGTGGCCGAGGTCCTTAAGGCGCGGACTCGTAAGCGCGAGGTCTGGGGTTCGAATCCCGCCAGGACCGTCCTCCCTGACTGAAGTTTTTTCCAGATTTTCCTCAGTCCTCATAAATGGCAAAGGTACCCTAAACTTAGGCTTGGAACGTTTCCTTCCTTAAAAAATCATTTCCTAATATATCATTTCATTTCATGTGTCATCAGTGTCCACCGCCTGTGGTGCCTCAGTAGTAAAAAACGGACGTTAAACACTACTCAAAAAAAAAAAAAACAAAAACAAAAACTAGAGATCGCAGTGTCGTATTTCTTATATTACATAATGTTTTTATCACAATGAGCTGAAATTTTAATAACGCAGGTTAATCAGTTGTAGGCTTAAATATCTCAGTGCTTGCTTGTATATTTTTCAATACAAATATGTATAACTTTCGAACCCGATTAAATTGTTTTTCACTTTTAAAATGTGTTTTCCTATACTAGCCTTTGATTCTTAAGAATTAGATAAGAATATAAATGAGAATAATTATAATGGTATTTAATCCATAGAATATATACAACATTCATTATAGCGCATTGATACATATAAATTGACAAAATTATGTTTTTAACCGTCTATTTTACTGTCCGACTATTTTGCGTTTACTTACAAATTTATTATATTTTTTATACGTCATCTTGCTCTGTTTCTCTCGAGTTCTGTTTCATATATGAACGTTGATGCGACTTTTTAACATTAAATAAGTTAAATTCTTTAGGATGCGGTTTTTTACAATGCATAAACTCTTTTGGTCTTCTCCTGTAAGATGACAGACAAAGGACAGAAGATATAGTATAAAAACTGCAAAAGAACAACTTTAAGAGCAAGAGATGTAACCGGTCCAAACCCTCATACAGTACACGGAGCACCATACCCAGAATCTCGCTCACACAGCTCAGTATTTCAAGCATTTGCCATGTTATTAATCTACGTTATACGTATATAACAATGCACAAACATTGTTTGTCCCTAACTTTCTTTGACTGACAGCACTCGCTGGGCGCGTCTGCCAGGATCCGGCAAACTGACCATGCCTTGACTGAAATTAATTTCTACACACGCAGAAGAGACATTTTAAAAATAAGGCAAGGGACGGGACTGAAACCCAAGGCTGTGTAATTTATTTGGGCGCTTTCGTGATGTTGGTAAATAAATTAAGGAAGTGTGCAAGATTTAAATTGCAGAAAGACTAAACAATGAGCGGTGAGGGATCGAAAATTTTAGACGAACTTTATATGATGGTTTTAAATACATATTAATGAGGTATTGAAATGCAAGGTATTTATTATACATAATTGAGAGGAGGAATATTTAAAATCGGAGTTTTCTCCTAGTGTGTGTTCTTCTGGGGTAGAAATATTAGCAATAACATGAATATAACTAAACACATATCTCAACACAGATCGTGTTACCAATAGTTCATAAGTACGAAAGTTTCATAAGTTTCCGGCCTAACCATTTTCTAACTATATTTTGCTTTTCAACATACTTACTCCTTATTGCAATACACTTCTCACATTTTGAATTAACATTTCAAACCCTCCCCCAAAAATAGTCAGAAGTCTTGTTTGTAAAATGTGTATAAACAGCATCTATAATTTCTTAGTCATACTTCAATTTCCTTCCTAGAATGTCCTTCTTGAGTTTTGAGAAGAGGAAATAGTCACTGGGAGCTAGATCTAGGCTGCAGGGTGAATGATCGATCTACTTGAAGCCACATTTCTTAACAGCTTCCTTTGCAACAAGATCAGTTTGCACAGGCGAGTTGTCGTGAAGAAAGTGGACACCACCACTGAGCTTTCCTCACCTTTTCTCTTTGATGGAAGCACGTAGGCCAGCATAGTACTCCCCATTTACTGTGGTGTTTCTCTTCTTGAAGTCAATGAAGAGCATTCCTTCACAGTCCCATAAAATTGTGACCATGATCTTCTTGGTTGGCTGAGTGACCTTGACCTTTAGAGGTGGTGCTTCGCCAGGTTACGCCACTCTTTTGATTCTCCTTTGGACAAGAGGTCATAGAACTTCCCTCTCATTGCCACGGCAGAGCTGCAAAAAATGCCTGACAACAGATCACTCGTTGTGCTTTTGGACTGAGGAAACAAGTCTAGGCACCCATCTTGCACTAAACATATTCATGTATAAATGTTCATGAATAACTGGAAGAACTGTTGTTTTAGAAACACCCAATCTTGCTATTATTTCTGTAACTTTGGGCCGCCGGCCTTGCATAATTTCTCTTTCCACAAGAGCGATGTTTTCAGGAGTGAACACCTCCAAGGGCCAACCTGCACGCTCTTCGTCTTCAACGCTTTCTCGACCCATTCGAAAAAGCTTGGCCCATTCTTTTATTGTAGAATATGAGGGGGATGCTTCCCTATATACATTTTCCAATCTCTGTTTAATTTCATTTGGAGTTAGTGCTTCTTTTGTGAAGAGCTTAATAACAGCTGGATACTCCTTTGTGAATGAGTCACAATCTTCTACACGAAACCTTCTTTATGTAACTATATCTGAACAACTGAATACAGCGTAGCGGAAGTTACAGCCGCATTTATTTACTTAATAGATAAGGTATGACACCAGATAAGAGTTTTGTGAAGGCGATAAACTTTATCCGCGAGGTCGGAAACTTATGGATCTACCCTCGTACATATATCGCGTACATATTTACTGGAATCTTTTTGTCCAAATATAGAATTCAAAATTTTATGCGCATTAGATGCTAGTGCAAATTCGTTTCGCAATTCGCCTGCAACTTCATTCAAATTTATTGTTTATTATGTAATAATAATAAAAATTTTCGACTTCGTTGCATTAATTATTGACCTATTATTGCACAGAGCCTTTGAATAGTAGGGCAATTAAATGGAGGGTAAACACAGAAGAACATCTTATGATGCTACTTTCAAGTCGAAAGTAATTAATTATTTATGCTGAAAAAAATCGCAAGAGAAAGCCAGGAAGAGAGTTCAATATAGCTTGTTGTGGCATTAAACAGAAATTGGCATTATTAGCAACTAAAGCTAGTATGAAGAAATTCATTGGTCCTCGCAAAGAAAGTCACCCTGACATTGAAGAAAAAGGTATTCCTACATGAAGGAGAAAGAACGGGCAACCGGTGACTCGTGACACCATAAGAAATAACTTTTTCTTCTTTGACCTACGCCAACTGTCCTGGTAACAGTAAGAGTGATGGATTTTGTTCTACGTGCTCCAAGATGTAACAATAATTCCACTAAAAATTCTATGAAGCGGACGTGCTTATCTTACCGTCACGAGTGACTGAGGTCCTTATGCGATATGCACCAGGACCGTCCTCCCGGACTGAAGTTTTTACCAGGTTATCCTCAGTCCTCATAAATGACAAATGCCTTAAAGGTACCTGAATCTTAGACCTGAAACGTTTCCTTCCTTAAAAAAAAAAAAAGTATTTCCCAATTAATCATTTCATCTCACGTATCACAAGTGCCCACCGCCTGTGATACCTAAGTAGTTAAACGGGCGTTAATCACTATATAAAAAGGGCTTATCTTTAAGACGCCGTACAATAATATGCCAAACTCTTTATATATATTAAGTTTCAAAATTGGGGTGCGCATTTAATCCGATGGAGCATTAGAATTGCGTAAATGCGACATTTTCTTTGAAAATTATGTGTGTTTAATTTGGGTCTTTAAGAACAGGAGAAAATGAGAATGTATTAATAACTAAATGTCGATTGAATATTAGATTTGGAGCTTATTTGGCAAGAAAAACATTACTAAGAAAATTAAAGAAAAAAAAAAAAAAACATACATAACGTATAATTTTATCCATTCCTAAAACCGCTGCAGGATTTAACAATATGGTACATGCGCCATGAAAGTGAGTAAGAAGATAAATTTAAAAATGTACTGCAATTTTGGGACACGGTGTATATGTGTTATTCACATAACACAGCTTCATTACTTAAATTTATAATTCATTTCTGTTCATTAAATGTAAAAGAAAAGATATACATTTATTTTAAACACTTACGTAAAAATGTATGGTTAAAATAAGAAACTTTATGTATAGCTAAATAAGGAAATACAAGTGTTCAATACTTAACATTATTTTAAACAAATTATAAATAGTAACCGGGTAGTATTAGAATATTTTGCTAGCCTATAATTTGTAAATGGTGTATAACAAGTTGTATTTTCAGCTTAACTCGAAGCATCTGATATGCATTTATATATTCGTTGGGTGCTGCGCATATGGCGAAATAAAGAGCAATGAAAATATAAGATAACGGAAACTGCTAAAGTAAAAAAAGCTGTGACTGAAATCATAAATAACTTCAGATTCATTATTTACACCATTAAAACACTATTACACTATAAATGTCGACAATTTATGTGCAGATTGAAGCGGTTTTTAAAATGATATTGTAGTTAGTTTTACCCCAGGTTTCCACTACATACTCCGGGTCTTTCAGGGGCCCGAAGTCACCTTTTGTGCCTTAGTGGTCACGGGAGGAGAGAGATGAAAGGGAAGGGTTCAAATCACACGACAATTTGTCTCATTAAACGCCTAGAAGTGTTATTCAAACGGCATTTTGTTGTGGGCCACCTGGTTCTTTACCTCAATGACTTTAATGCCACGAGCTACATACGCGGCTTGAAATTGCATCTGTGTGCCTCTTATCTACACTTTCTTACTGTATCTGGGACTGCCTTCTGGTAATTACTGTACTATACTGACCGTCTCTACTGTACGGTACCGACGAAGAAGGTGCCTGACACTGCGACGACCTCTACTGAATGATCTGTCCTCCAATGTCTGTCTGAACTATTATGCATTTGCAAAGCTGTTTCCTCTTATACACTAAATTCAAAGTTTCGCCACGTGGTCATGAGAGCTCACGGGGGTGACAGATTAGCGCCCATAGATTCCTGAACCTTTAAAATATTCATTTTTTTGTGAGTTCTTGTGCTCCCAAACGCGCTTACTTTAAAATCATCAATTCTTTTACTCTTATGGGGAGCTCGTGAGCATCCGATGTAATGACGCAATCGCCAACATCTGCTCTCTTTCTACTTTAACGAATTTCGGACTATCTCCAGAAACTAAAGGTTCAAAATACCTATTGTTCAGACACTGAATGCACTTACCTTTGTCACAATGGAAAGACCCATTGCTGGAGTCATTATCAGTAAGTGAGAGCACAAAAAATTGCAAAAGACAGCCTTTTCCCTCTCATCAAGGATCTACACTTCCAGGTAGCCAAGAATCCATTTTTGTGATACAGGCTTGTTACTATAGGCTATATAATATTTAATAATTATTACTATTTAAATTGTTTAAATACGTTCATTCTTGGACATACATGGGTGTGGGGACCTGTCACAAGAAGAAGTGAACGGAGTGTGTATATAAAACAAGTTTGATTTTTATCAAATATATTTAATTACTAATTTTAAAATGATGCATAGAAATATTTAATAAAACTTTTTAAATTTGTTTTTCATCTACTTTTTATTTGGTGCAGATCAAATCTATTATTGGTTTTATAATAACGTAACATAATTTTGAAAATGTTGAACAGAATATTCAGTAAAGAACAAAATAATTGTGGTTAAAATTACAATAAGAAAAATAAATTAATTTATTTGGTAACAAGATGACTTTTAAAACGTGTTAAATATTACAGTAATACTTTGTCCATTGCCACTGCTAAGAATTTGAAGCGATTTAGTTGGCTTCGGCTAAGTGCCCCAGGTTGGGCATCAATTTTGAAGCGGTTTGATAGATTAATTAATGATCGCTTCGGTGTTTTTGCTTATGCTCCAATGACAACAATTTCTCAGGGAAAATTCTGCTGTTTTGTTGACTCATACTCAATAGGACTGGAAGATAAGTTAAATAGTGTAAAAAAGCATGCGAAGCGACATAATATATATTTTGATACTTAATTATGTTCAAAAACTTTCGCGTCCTCTGGTGTCTTGCGTACGATATACTTATCCACATAGAATACCAACTTAGCTGCCGAGAGTGGAAATTTGAAGTGAAACTCAGTACCACACATATCGGCGGTGTATATAATACAAATGAGTGCCTGAGTCGGTATTGGAATAACAAGAAGTGCTGCTCGCCGCGTGTGAAATTTATAGATGAGTGCCGCGGCGAGTGAAATTGAAAATGCTAACTGATGACTGTGTAGTCAAGTGAAAACTTCTCGCAGCGTGTAGAACTGACAAATGAGAGCTGCGAACTGCTTACCTTACAGCGTGTAGGTCTTATAACTGCGACTGAGAACTGGGTGCTAAGGAGCGCTCAGTTGTTGGCTTGACAACACCAAAGGGACCAGTCTCACGCAAGTTTCGCGCCTATCTTTAAAAGTTCAAAAATACATTTTCCATTAGTTGGTTAAGTTTACCTGCCACACGTTCCATTCGCTATTTTTTGAAAGTTTAAAATATTTGGTTGGTACTAGCTAGTTTAAAGGCTAACAGTACAACGGCTGTAGGAGTCAAAGCCCTAAACGGATTTAAGAGTCCTTCACTTTATTAACTTGCAACGGCAGCTCTTTCTTATAAAGGGGCTTCACACTCGACCCTGGAGTCTCTTCCTGTTCCGAATTTTACTTACTTTAACAATTATTTGGAATTAAATTGATTTTTAATTTGTGTTTAAGTGTTTTATTTATTTTTGTTTCGTTTTTAAGTTGGTTATTATATATAGAAAAGATTATATAAAAGATAAAAAGTATATTAATCGTTTTGTACTTTACCCCCTTATCGTATAGAGTTTTATGACCTTGTTGGCTTTCTAAGCTACCGTAACCGAAACACACCAAAGACTCCCTTTTTTGTTGACAAACAAGCCACATGCTAACATTATGCCGTTTTAAACATATACGACATTTACATTACTAATTACAACAAATAGTAATTAAGTTTGCAGCATACATATTATATTACATTTAAATTTCTGTGAGGGTGGGTTGTAATAACTGTGTCAAATCTAATGCACCTGCTTTTTAAATGGGTCTCCGGTGAAATTTATGGAAATGCAGGCTAACAGGATGATGAACAGATTCAGTAGCTTACTGAACCTTTAAAGTATTGTTGGCATAGTGAAGAGGTTACTGATATCACTATTGTGACTGAAGGTTATGGTCAGTAATTTGTGAGGAAGATTTGGCCTCAACAATTTGTGATTTATGCTCTGTCAAATTTACATAAACAAATAATACCACTTTTCATGTCACAGCTAAACCAATGCAAAAACATTGACTTATGTGAAAATTAAAAGACTCGTTTTACAATAGTGGAGCTGACATAATTATGAGAGATTTTCAGCTTTTATACGGGAGATGGAAGAAAGCGTCCTCTTCAAGAGAGTTAGCAAGTATTTCTGTGTAGGAGCAAATCAGAAGTATATAAAATTAAGCACTTAAAATATATGATGAGGATGATGATTAGAAGTTGTACAGAAAAAAAAAAAATATTACTCATTGGGAGCTGCTTCAAGGCCAAGAGACAAAACAAACAACAATGAAAAACGGGGGAGGATTTTTCTGTGTGTACAAACAGCGTTTGTTGGTTTCTTTCATGCGGTACGTGGGTCCGGCCTTCCAGACGCTAATAACGTAAACCAATTTATGTTGCCTAGCAGGAGCTGCCGTTTCGATTCGTTTACTCTTGCCGCTACGGTTTTTTACTTCTCTGTCTGCGCTTGTTTCGTAGTGTTTGTTTAAGGATGACCTCTGAGCGAGTCTCCCTCGCAATATTTGGCATCTTGTCAAAAGAACTCTTCTCTAAGACATCCTTTCATGTTGTCGGACAGAGCGATAATATCGTCATGTGTGGGTGGGCAGCTATTTCTGCAAGCTTTCTCCTTTCAATGGTCATTAATTCTCGGAATTTTGAACATATACATTGCCAACTTGGGATTTATTTATGTAGACACAGCGCTCCACCTATAGTCCTTGAAGAGTTTGATTTTTGCTCTGAAACCAAATCTGCAGGAGAGTGAGAGTGAATAATATGGAAACTTCTAGAAGTGCCATAGATGTAAAGAAAGCATTCGACAAGGTAGATAAAGTAAACTTTAGGTTAATGTTAAAATTGGGAGGACTTTGGAAGCACTTTACACTAGAAAAATTATAAATATAGAAAATTGAAATGCATGTCAAAAACTCGCTCCACTAGTGGGATACAATATTTTATTAGAAACGACCCATGAGTTTATATTGTATATCGTAATATATCGCTAATGTTTGTGTGACTATTTAAGTGTTTTATCTATTTCTGCTTCTATAGTTCTTGTTATTTTAGTTACATTGTTCTAAAAGCTAATTTTATTTTTCATTCTTATATATAGAGTGAGGCATTATAGTGTCGCGGTCATTTTCCTCCCAAACGAAAGGGAAATAAAAGAATGCTTCGGACAAAATTTGAAGTGCTCTAAGGGGTGCATAAAACAGCGATCTTAACACTTCCTTGCAATGACAATCTCAATGTCATTTCAAGGTCAAAATGAATTTTTCAAATGGAATGAGCGTATAAGTATTTTCAGTTCTAGTACATCTATCAGCTAGGATAGTGATGAGATATTGCACAAATAAGACAGAAAATGTGTTTCACTCACTTTCACTTCTCTTTCTTTTATTTTGTTATTGCTATGAAGAAAACTAATTTGTTCACACACAGAAGCCATTTTGTTGACATCGGTACATAAACGAGTGCTCATCATTGCTAATTCGTTTTTTAATTTTAATGGATGTTCGATACACTATCAACAACAGAAATGATATGGTTTACATTTATGGCAAAGCTCATAAGAACGATAAGCTTGCAACCTCTTACATGGAGATCGATATTCTGAAAGGAGGCATCAATTTGTTAGAAATTTTCAACGACTTGCAAACTTATTCTTTGAAACGGGAGGCGTCGCACCAAGAAAATGCCATCGAATGAGAAGTGCTACTGGGGAAATTTGGAAGTCACTGTAGTTGCTGGTAATCCTCACCGAAATTCCCGTCAACTGGAACTGATTCGAAAATCTCTCAAAGGAGACAGATTAAGTGTCACAAATAACATCCATATCACATTAGCCTACATTAAGCCCTTCGTGGGGATGCTTTTCAGAAGCGTGTTGAATTTTGTCAACGACTCTACTACAAATTCAAAACGGTAACTTTTCCAACATACGTAAATTGATACAAGTAAAGTGAAAGTGAGTGAAAAACATATGCTCTCTTATTTGTCCACTATCACATCACCTCTCACCCATATGTGATAGATGTACTAGAACTTTTATACTGAAAATTGAATGCTCTTTCTGTTACCGGAAAAGAAAATATACCATTCCATTAAAAAAAAAAATCAAATCGATCTTCAAATGACATTGAAAATGGCATTTAAAGTCGAGTTAAGATCGCTATCTGATACCCCTAAGAGCAATTCAAATTTTATCTGAAACAATTTTTGATTCCCCCCTTCGTTTTGGAGGAAAATTACCGCGACACTTGCTCCCCCCCCCCTCTCTCTCTCTCTCTCTCTCTCTCTCTCTCTCTCTATATATATATATATAATATAAAATAAATGAAAAATAAAAATAAAGTAACACTATTAACAATGTAAGAAATTAACAGTAATAATAAAAGTAGATAAGGATAAAACACTGAGAAAAAGTCACACTTGAAATTGCTATATTTCGAACTATTGCGAGTTCTTCAATGGCAAGAAGCTAGACCAAATATATATATATATATATATATAATTTCGCTATTAACTGCGATTATAAAGCTACATTCACTTTATTTCTTGTTCTTCCTGTTTTTTTTAAATACTGTTTTCATTATTGATTCCTGAATAGCGAATCGAAGTAGTACTTACTATTGTGGAAAAAATCGCAAGGCAGCTATAGAGAAACGCATCACAATATGTACTACGCATAATGCAAGAAACGGCATTCAAAAAAGCCGATCACACGGTGTTTGTGTTGAGGCCTTCGTTCCTTGATGAATATCTACTTTTATGCATCCTCAAACCCACAAAGTACTATTCTGACCCAAAAATAGCTTAAAATGAATGCGTGGAACTAATCACTAGAAATTATGATGAACAGTGAGTGCAACACAAGGTGGTGTGCTAGTGATGCTAAACCAGTAACATAAATGAATGGTACATTGTTATGAATGCAGCAATGTAGCGAAACTCCTATTGTGCATACACAGATAACGGTGTAATTTCGACTAGATGAATCCACAGCACATTATCTAATCCTCACAGTTCACCAGAAATTGAATTAACATTTTCGGTGGACGAAATGGGACTCGGTCACGGCCTTAAAGGTCACCAGATTTAACTTTTTTTTTCTTCCACAGATATGTGAAAAGGGGTCTTTTTGAAGCAGCCTGTGTAGATACATGAGTTGAAACATGTTGTTTATAACTCACCAGAATCATTTTAAATGGTACATGGAATATCAGGATTGAGAAAATCTATTATTTAACGAAATTATACTTATTTTATAATGTAATATAGTGATAGTGAAGAGTTAAACTAATTGCAATAAATTATATGAGATTAAACAATGGATTAATATAAATATTCAAAAACAAAACAAAATGCATTCTCTTTAAAAGTAGCCTATTGCATATTAATCCTAATACTCATAATTGCATTATGTTTCTAAGAGGAATACAACAAAAGTATGTGAAAAGGTAAACAATATCCATTATAAGGAGCAAAATAAAATTTATTTTCATAAATGTATCACTTTGGCTTTGAAACAATTGACTACCTAACTCTAGGCATTTAGTATGCAAATCCTTGAATATATCCTAATTCTACGTGCTGGATAACTTCCCAGAGATAGTATAAAGTGTTTAAATGGATTTCCTGGATACTTTATTACACTTTTTCCCATAACAATTGTATGCAGAGGCAGTCCGCACTTTGGGACAGTAAAGTAATACGTTACAGCTCCCCCTGCTTTCCTCTAGATGTGATGTACCTCATTTAGGTATCCATATCGATGTTTAGTGCTGTTTACTTGATGCAAAGTAAAATGTGAAGAAATGTGTTTTATTGTTTCTGATCCACTTTTGCTCCTATTTATGATATCCTCAACTTTATTACCAGAAAAATATCCCCAAACAATAATAGACCCCCTCCATGTTTAACAACTAACAGAACTCATTGATGCCTGAAAATTTGGAAGTCTCGGATTTGAATTCCGTAAGATCAGTTGTCTGGTAATGTTTTTTTCGAAGTTGTTCCTTACCCCGGAAAGGTGGTATCATTTATACATTTTCACTCTAAACTTTGTTTTAGGGGGTGTTAAAAACCTTTAACGTAAGATACCTAGGGAGAGAAAGGGTGACATAATGTTGGAAATTTCTCTTTCTTACACTGGGGACGTACAGTCTTCTCCTAGTTCAAAAGCGTTCATCTTTAGATCATCTTAGACCACTCAGGTGTTCAATGTTGATGTTTGATAGCTCATTGTGGTATAATTTTTATGTTAATAGATTTTAGTAATCACTTATTCACTGCCACATTACTCTTTAGATCAGCTTCTGTACATCATTTTTACAGTTGCAACAGATAGTCTTTTGTTCCTTTCTAATAGTTCCTGCACATATTGTGATGCAGTTTTAAATCTATTTGTTTTTCACTTATTTATAATTAAGTTAACACCACATGTTAGCCCATTCCGAAGATTGTAGCTTTTAGGGTAGTATCCGTAAAAATATTTTTGAAACATTTCTCTAAATATCCATCAATCTAAGCACCAAAAATGTCAGTGAATAATATATATATATATATATAATATATATTAAATAAATAAATAAATATATATATATTTAAATATAAATATATATATATATCTATCTATAGCGATATAGCTTTAGCGATAGTATGTTTTTTTTTCTCAACGAAACTCGGCATATAACGATCAAATAACAAAAAACTCATTGAGTTCGTTCACCAGCAAAATTGAAACATTGGGTGTGGAGGTTGTATCCGAAAACCGAAATTTAAAGTGTGAGAGCTAACCTAAAGTGAAAATTTAAAAATTGCTCTAGCGGCCGCAATTATTATTATTATTATTATTATTATTATTATTATTATTATTCTCAACTAAAATCGATAAAGGAAATTGAAATGAAACAAGAAAAATAGTTTTTGAAAATCAGCGAAATGACACTATTATGAATGGGTGTTATCTGAAATACAAAATGTAAAAATTGCTCTAACGGCACCAACATTTTTGCAAGAAAATTCGGTATATACCATTTAAATAAAATAAGAAAACAGTTTCCGAAAAACAGGGAAATCGGACCATTGAAAGTGGTGGCATACCTGAAAACCGAAATGTAGAATAGGGGTTAACCTAAAGTAAAAATATAAAAAAAATATTAAATATAAGAGACGTTATTTTTTTCTCAACAAAGGTATACCACTAAAATGAAAATATAAAAATGGTTTCTGCAAATTAGCGAAATCATACAATTGGAGGCTTACCTGAAATCCATAATTCTAGTGGCCGCAATTTTTATTTTTCCCAACAAAACTCGGTATATGCCGTTGAAATAAAACAAGAAAAATATTTTATAAAAATCAGCGAAATCAAACAATTAGGAGTGGGAGTTTACCCGAAACCCAAAATCTAAAAATCACTCTCGCGTCCGCAGTTATTAGTTTTCTCTTATCGAAACTCGGTTTATTCCATTAAAATAAATTAATAAAAACAATAACCGAAAATAAACGAAATCAGAATATTGTGAGTGGGAGTTTACCTGAAACCGAAATTTTAAAAACCACTCTAGTAGCACCAATATTTTTTTTTCCGCAACAATACTCGTTATATTCTATTTAAATAAAATGAAAATAACAGTTTCTGAAAATTAGGCAAATCGGCCACTGGAAGTAGAGATATACCTGAAAACTTAAATTTAAAAGGCGTTCTAGCATTTGTCCTTCTCTCAATTGTTTAAAAAAATGAAAAGAAAAACTCAAAATTAATAATGATGAGTGTTTTCTTTTTGTCGTGAAGATAGCAGCTGTGAATATTAATCTATTACTGCCACGTTCATATAAAGGCTCATTGTCGTAGAACCACATTTTCTTCAATCATTTGCATCAAATTCTTAGACACCATCATTATTTACGTGCTATTGTCACCGATAAAAAATTCAATGCATAAATCCATATCTTAGAACTAACACATATAATTTCTTATCATTTGTTCCCTTTAACAGACACTATTGTAACAGCGTCGCTTTGCGGAAAAAATTGTACCTATATAACAAAGCAATGGTACATTTCAAACTTTCACCAATGGCAAATGATAATTATCAACAAATTACTAATAAGTTGATAAAATAAAATTGTTTCCAATATTACCAGTTTGTTTGGACAATTGTAGTTCATAAAACCTGCCATCTACTATTACATAAGAGGTATATTAATTTAAAATAGTATTCAGATACACAACAGGTCAATTTTGATCTAAAGTATTATATTTATGACGAAGGTGCTCTATCAGATGAAATAATCTTTATTTCTTCGAGTTGAACTTACGCCTAATATTTACCTTGTGATATATAAACTTCATTTACGCTGTAGGAAGGACTAACATAGGTATATATACACTCCAAAAATTAAGCAGTACATAACTAGATTTATTTACGTCGCAACTTCAAACTTTAATTTTGACTTTAATCAGAATTTAAATATAAAGGCGTGTTTAAGAATGTGGTTCTCTTTTTATAATCTTGTTTTATTTGTCTTTTATTCTGGAGTTTGAACGAAGATCTGGTCGGAAGGTACGCGTGTGGAACTCTGGGATGCGGGAACAGTCGTCAGTGTTTTGTTTTCTTACAAAGAAAAGATGGGAACCAGATGCTGGCCAGCCTTCTGGTTTGTAATAAGCAGAAACCAGTTCTCCTCGCCAGCCAGGAATATAATGGGGCAGCGGGAAAATGAGCAGTTTCAACGTTAAAGTCGTAAAAATCTTTAATGACATTCATTGCATTGCGGATTTATTTCGTACCCTTGTGTCTTCTTCTTCTGCCCCTCTTCCTCCTACATCTTCTCTTCTCTACGCATGAGAATAAATAAAAAATAAAATAAAAAAGACGGATTCTCGGAGATGAGACTAGAGAGTACAGGGCAGATCAAAAATTGTTCAACAAAGGCATTCATAATGTTACATCCACGTTCCAAGCTAGCAGCGTGAAATAGGAATATTTGAATTACGTAGAACTTGCGGTAATGGTGAGGGTGATACACATGGAAATATAGTTCTTCTTGTTAAGGGATACTAAAATGTACAACCTCTCAATAAATGTATTTGGGAAAAATAAATATTAAATAATTTACATTTACAATTTTGTTTTATATTTAAGAAATAATTAATGGCAATTATAATTATCAATGCATGTGTAATTTTATTTATTTAATTTACAAAATACAAATTATTTTATACTTAAGAATCTCGAAATGTCTGGAAAGCTATATCTAAAGATTTTTATCTTTAGACCAAAACGTTGAATATTTTGTTAGCTCCAAATAACAAACCATTCACTTCCCATTATCAAAGGTCTTAACACAGGAATCTCATTTTAATCATTAATGCTACTTATTGCAATTCTAATGATTTACATATATTTTAAAAGCAGAGAAAGGAAGTGTATATATGATTCCTCACTGAACGAAGCTTTTAGCAAGCAAAATTAGTTTTATAAAGTTTTATTTAAAAATACGTAATGTACCCATATATATTCTTATTTGTGCCTATACATGAATGAAGTAGTTCAAATACCCTTTAATAGATAGTGCAGTTCTAAATGCTATTCATTGCTCCAATCTATTGTTCTAAGTGCCATAGTTTTAAAGGAAAATATTTATAGTTCAGAAATATTTAATAAATGACCATCTTTTTATTTTCAATAGAGGTTTCGCTATTATAGAGAAAAGAAGAAGGTTAAATAGGACATTCATTCCCCAAGATTTATATACGATTGTAAATTAAGCTAAAACTATAAATCATTTTCGTGTATTTGCAATGAGTTAAGTGATTCACTGGTAACATTAAATAAGTACAGCATTTCAAAATGCACAATGTTTAAAGTGATCGATATACAGAAATCTGTGCTTTGTCTGAAAGATCAACCCTTTTATCGGTTGAAAAAAAATCTTGTACATGTTTCACAATGCATTTTCATACTTTTGCTCTTATTAACATATTTTGTACTTAAGAACATTATAATATATGTTCCTGCTAATCATTAATGTTATTTTGGTAATTATTTCCCTGTAAAAA
This sequence comes from Metallyticus violacea, assembly GCA_030762175.1. Taxonomy (NCBI): domain Eukaryota; kingdom Metazoa; phylum Arthropoda; class Insecta; order Mantodea; family Metallyticidae; genus Metallyticus; species Metallyticus violacea. The sequence continues at coordinate 63,820,020 of CM060830.1, forward strand.
CTAAAATAAAATGTAACAAAATTTTGAATGGCACTTGTAACCGAACTTCCATCATATGACACGAAGAACCTTCTTATTGTTATTACTTTTTCTCTCTGCCCTTTGTATTTTGGCTATTCGTTATGCAAAATAATTTTTTGGTAAAAATGTCTTCATGTCTTCTCTCGGCCCATTATACTCGTATTTTGGCTATTTGTTACACAAAATAATTGTTTAGTAAAATGTCTTCATAATCATTTAAAATCATTAGTTAAATGCTAACAGAAACGGGTAATTTTTTGCTTATCCAGTAAAATTTGACATCTCACTCTTCAATTATATTTACTCGTGCTTATTTAAAACTTAACTCACCGTTTCAAAGGACTGTGTGGAATATTCAATTGCATCCAAAAGGACATTTGTAAGCATGTTACCTAAAACTGCTGTGCACGCTTCTCGAATACAATTCTTTAGGTACTCTAATTTTTTTGGGTTTGTACGCTCCCGACTTGGTAACTCCCTGAGCAATAAAATCAAAGGACAGCAAACCCGATAAACGCAATGGTCATATTCGAGATGAATCTGTGCCTATCCATTTGTTGAGAAATCGTCATTTGAGGTAATCTCTCGCATCCAACACTCTTGGGAAGTGCTAAACATTTTTGAAAGACGACGGTGTTCACATTGCTATCCGAAAATGCCAGTTCTTCTGTTGTACCTCTGGGTAAGTCAAACCGCGCACTCGAGTATTGGCAATCCATTCGTCCCTCTAAATACCATTCTGTAGTCTGAAATACTTTTTAGAGGACAAGAAACAAGAAAGATGGGAGTTTAGGTCCATAAGTTTCCAACCTAATCATTTTCAAGGTATGATAAAGACAAAAACTATATTTCATTTTTCAGTATAGTTACCCCTTATTGTAATACACTTCTCACATCTTTGAATTAACATTTCAACCTCGGACCCCAAAATAGTCAGAAGTCTTTTCTCAAAATGGGTATAAACAGCATTCATCACTTCTTCATCACACTTAAATTTCCTACCTCGAAAGTCCTTCTTGCGTTTTGAGAAGAGGAAATAGTCACTGGGAGCTAGATAAGGCTGTAAGATGAATGGTCGATCTACTTGAAGCCACGTTTCTTCACAGCTTCCTTTGCAACAAGATCAGTGTGCACAGGCGCTTTGTCGTGAAGAAAGCGGATACCCCACTCAGCTTTCCTCGTCTTTTCTCTTTGATGGAAGCACGTAGTCTGTGCAGGAGGCCAGCATAGTACTCCCCATTTACTGTGGTATTCCTCTCCTTGAAGTCAATGAAGAGTATTCCTTCACAGTCCCAAAAGATTGTGGCCATGATCTTGGTTGACTGAGTGACCTTGGTCTTTAGAGGCGGCGCTTCGTCAGGTTTACGCCACTCCATTGATTCTCTTTTGGACAAGGGATCATAGTAGAGCACTATAGTTTCATCTCATGTAACAATGGTTTGCAGAACTTCTCTCTCATTGCAGCGGCAAAGCTCCATAAATGCCTAACAATAGATGACTCGTTGCTACTTTTGAATTGAGGAAAGACGTCTATGCGCCGATCCTCCACTCAACTTATACACGTTTAAATGTTCATGAATAATTCGAAGGGTAGGGTTTTAGAAAGGCCCAACCTTGCTGCTGTCTCTGTAAATATGAGTGGCCGGTCTTCCATAATTTCTCCTTTCACAATAGTGTTGTTTTCAGGAAATCTCCAAGGGCCGACTGCACGCTCTTCGTCTTCAATGCATTCTCGACCCAATCGAAAAAGCTTGGCGCATTCTTTTACGGTATAATATGAGGGGGATGCTTCCCCATATACATTGTCCAATCACTGTTTAATTTCGTTTGGAGTAAGCCCTTCATTAGTGAAGAACTTAATAACGGCTTGATACTCGGTTTTGAACAGTTCACAATCTTTTATATACAGCCTTCTTTATGCAACTATATCTGAACAACTGAACGTTGCGGAGCGGAACTTACAGCTGCAATTATTCACTTAACAGATAAGGTATGACACCAGATAAGAGTTTTTTGAAGGCGATAAACTTTATCGGCGAGGTTGGAAACTTATGTGTGTCGCATAGAAGAGAAAAATTCTATGGTTCTAAATGCAGAGATAGAAAAATAGCAATAAAACGCTTTTTAAATACGCACATTTGAGAATGTTTTACAAACTGGAATATGTATATGACACAGACATGGGCGGAGATGAAAACCAATTTTGGATAGAATACTAAAGCTAAGCGGCTAAAATCGTAAATGTTGGAAAGTAACATTCAATAAACCCGATACCGAATCGAGTATAATAATGATATTCGTTAGTCTGTAAGGCACTTTAGAAAAAGGAAGAGAAAGGAAAAGAAAGGATCTTTTTGTAGCATCTAAGTACATACCTGTACAAACATGTACAGATCAAATGTTTCTAATTTGTAAATGCTCATTTTTACTATTCGGCCCGGTTCAGTGACAGCATAAAACCGTGAATAAGAAATGGAGACTAAGTTTTTTGTTCTAATGCCATATTTTGGGGACCATTCTGCGGTACGATATGTGTGTGCTCATTAAATGATTTGCTAAGCTGAAAAATTCTGAAAAAATGGGCCATTGACTACAGAAAATCAATATTGTTGAAGAATGCGTGTTTATCACCAAAACCAAAACATTTTTTGACATTGTTCTCAATTTTTAACAAAAGTGTTAAAATGTATTTGACTTCTAAATGCCGCGGTGATCATTAAATTCTTAGAATATAGCTCTCATCATTGTAAGATCTGACATAAAAAGAAACTTTATGTGTAGTTGATTTATTTATGGACGCTCTTTAACAGCTCAGGTCATCAGCGTCCCATTCTATTCAAGGCGTGAAACAGCCGACAAATTTTGCTCAGAGGTCTCTTCTTTTATGCTTTAGGTTCTTTTTATGCCGTAAATGTACGACACGGGACCCACGGCTTTACTTCCCTTCCGAAAGAAGTCATACTTAGGATGTTTATGCCCGAAAAAATCCATCGATCTTGGGTTTAGAAGGCAAGTACGGTTAGCACTATACCACCAGGACCAACTTATGTGTAGGAGTATTAAATTACACTTGAATGCTTTGAGAATCTACTCACGTTGATGCCTCAATCAGCTATGGGCCAGGAACAAGAAAGCTCCTTACAAATTGCTGAAAACTGATACCTGCATAAAGATTAGTACTTTATTTTTTGTTATTTTTAAACAAATGATTATATATTCAGTAATATAACCTGATTTAGTGCAAGGGAATTCTCTACTCCATTATTTAGCCGATGGTCAAAATGCGTCACGAAATGTCTTGCATCTTTCCAAGGGAGAACAATTTTAAAATATTTGTAAATTGGCTTGCCGAGTGGATCTAATCGTTTCAAAAATGCACACTTCATTAAATTGCACAGTTTCTTTCGCTGATACTTATATAATGCTCATCTTATAATAAACAATGTAAAGCAACTTTTTAAATGCTTGACATTTTGAAGTCGGGCGATCAAGAACATCGTTTGTTGTAAGACATTATAATAAAATTATTTAAATGCATCGTACAAACATAGGTCTATGTAGTGATGATCAAATATTTATATTTTGGACACTTGTGTTGATAGAGACGCGTGAGTGCTATACTTTTAGTTTGAATATCTTATATAGCTTCTTTAGACAGCGTCCGTTATGCTGTAATTTACAAGGTGGTTACGAACTTTGGAACCACCCTGTAAATGCAGTCTATTACCTTAACGTCCATGCGAAGCTAACTTGACAAAAGAACTAGTCTGCATCATATACAACTACGTTAAGATTTTATGGTTGGGCGTAGCCAATGTTGAGGAAGCAGCTGCCATTTCAACAAGTCAGCAAATCTACGGAGCTTGTCATATCACATCTGGATATTGAAACGAACTGGTTCTACTAAAAACTTGATGCCTCTGTTGCATTTGCTAATGCAAGAGGTTTAAAATTCACTATCTGGTGTTTATTATCTCTTGACCAAACGCCCAGAATACATTCAACGCAGAGAAAAGTTGTGTTCTGTTTGCTACCAAGCCAGACATAGTTGACAGCATCAGCATTCTGGAGTCTTGGCTTTGAAAATAGCGGTTTACACGTTTAAAAGCATGCAACCTCACTATGTGATAGAAATTGCTAATAACGGAATGTAATAAGTTATTAAATAGACCGAACGATAAGAGTGTTGAGGACTGTGAGATGGAGTACCCAGTTTTCACATTTCTACTAAAATCTCTGTGAAATGTAAAATTAGTAGAGACTTTTAGACTTTTAAGTAAAGTTCTCCCTTAAAAGTCTATAGCTGGTTCTTCCTCAATGAGGGTTTTGTTTCGTTGAATTCTCTGTTCAGGACAAAAGTAAATTGAATGAAAATTTTGTGAGAAAATGTGCAAACATTTGAGCTTTTATTTTGAACCCTTTTTTGCAAAAAGGAAACATTTTTACTACCATTGTGAAAGCTATGACATAGTTTAGCATAACATATTTTTTTTTCATAGGATATAATGAAATACTTTAAAATATTTACGTAAGATTCCACTCCTTTGAATGAAAATATAATTTCTCTTAGTTAAGTCTCGAATAAAACAATTATACGTCACAATTTGGAGGCAGATAAAACGTTGTTACTTCTCAATTGATGTTTAGATATTCAGAATTACTATTTTACAAGTTTCTGCAGCATTTCAATAAAAATTTAAATGAATAAAATTATGGGTTTAAATGTATATATTAAATTTATTCTGAATTAGATGCTTGAAATGTTTTAATTTATTATCTAGCAAAGTTGAGGTTTAGCATGAACTGATTACATACATAATTTCTTATAGTGAGGTTTAAACTTTATTTTAATATTAATTCATTAATATAACAGTTTTTATAACATATGGGCTAATTAAACTAATAAATTTTGTTGTTATCAGTAATATATGCTTCTGTAAACAAAATTAAATATTTAGTTCAGATACAAAAAAAAAAGGAATAAAATACTGCTAGATGAATCCAAAACGCCATCATGTGCACCAAAGTCATAATAAACTGTTTATTTTTGATACTAAATAATTTCAAAATATGAAGGTTAAAAAGTCTAAGTTTTTTTTAAAAAAAAATAGTTATATTATAATATTACTTGAAATTATGCCTTGCTTTCAAGCAACCCTGAATATCACCTTAGTGGTAACAATGATATTCTTCCTTGAATTAAACAATATAGCGATATGGAGCATTAATTAAAAACAAAAACAAATTTTGTTTATTGCTTTTAGTTCTGCCTATAATGTCGCAGAAGAAGTGGAAGAGAGAGGGAAATTCATAATACAGGGAAAACGCTAACAAACAACTATTTCATATAAAACAAAGTTATAAATATTGTTATTATTATTATTATTATTATTATTATTTTTTTTATCATAATCAACATTTCACGATTTCAGCCCCTGAGGTTTGTTCCGATGTCACATGTAATTGTTTGTTAAAACAGTTGTAACCAACAATCCCTTTGTCTACCAGTATTCCTTTAACCTATTGGTTTGTTAACTATAGATAAAAATAGTCTGTCAACATGTTCCATCCAGTTGTTTCTGCATCATTAAATTTTATATATTTATTTAATATTTATTTCTTGCCCAATTTGATATTTTTTTTATTTAAAAGAGTATCTCCTGCTATGTTCTTTTAGACTTTCATTTCGGCTACGTACATATAACCTTTAAAAGCTTTTTTTTTTTCGGGTCAAAAACTCACATTCCCACAGCAGCATAAGAAGAGCAACCTTATAAAATGCATTTTAATTTATTTTTAATATTAATAAATATTTATTGTTACACACATTTTAATTAAGTGTTTAATTTTTTTTAACTATATCTTCATTTTTAATAGTCATGAAATTAAAACAGTTAATTTACTAAATAATTTCTAATATAATTTTGACTTCTAAATCCTAAGAGTTAATTTTCATGTAGGTTAATTTGTTTTAGTTTAATTAAAACCTTTAGTACATTATCCTCTGAAATAGATAACAGAACTTCATCATTTACCATTTACAAACAACAGCATATATATATATATATATATATATATATATATATAAATTTCCTCCTAAATTTTAAAATATGAAAGTTTTTTATGTATCAAACAGTGGCGGGGACGGACCTTGTCTCATTCTTACATTTAAACAGCGAGGTTATGAGTTATATGCCGACTGAGCGCGGCTGTTTACTGGTGAAGTGCAGCAGCTGAAAGCGGAAAAATGGAGATGAGTTTCCTTGGCTTAAAGTTAATATTGTATTTTAGTATTTATGTTTTTAATAAATACCAAATTTAAAACTTATAGCACCAAATAAACGACCGCGTAATACACGAACGCTCAACACTCGCCTCAAAGTCTCCCTCAAACTAACTACAATGTTACCTGCATTCTCCTTTTCTACTTAATCTCACTGTTGTTGCCATTATACTTACAGATAGTGAACTAGACGTAAATAAGTAATACACTTAGAAGGCACTTACAAGCTGTATATTCTCGAAAGAGATTTTTTTTTAAAATTTTAAGTTTAATTTAATTTTATACTATCATTCTCTCTCATGAGAAAGAATTCTCTCTTTCGAGAATATACAGCTTGTAAGTATATATAATATATATACATAAATATACATAAACAATAAAATCAAAATGTTTCTCTTTCGAGAAAATACAGCTTGTAAGTGCCTTCTAAGTGTATTTTATATATATATTCATTTCTCATTCTAGGTTCTATTGTTATTTTACTTTCTACACCAAACTTTTATAACTGTTATCAAGTGTTGCAGTATATGTATTCCTTTCATTAAATTTCAAAATTTTTTCTATTAAGCTTTAAAAAACCTTTGCATTTTCTATAAATGTCAAATAAGTTAGTGCATTATGTTCTCTAAGTTTTTCAATAATTTTATTACTTATAAAGTAGCAATCTGAGTAGAATTTGCCCTTTCTAAATCCGTTTTGGGCTTCTGATATTACAATATTCTGATTTTCCAATAGGCGAGTTTTTAAAATGACTATGTATATTTGATAAATACTCTAATTGCTTATTCCATTGTTGTTTTTGTATCTATGACGATCACCTTTTCTGTATATAATGTATATTTTTGTCTAGACGTTCTTCAGGCACAAGGACAAACTTCCAATAAATCTAAGGTGCAATACTTTAATGACATAGGAGCATATTTTATTTTATCTATGTGGCCTGCACTGAAATTTGTCTTATTTTTCAGGTTGTTTTAGTAGATATTAACTCTTAATCAAAATGAAATCTGCATTTTCATCTTTTACTGTTTAAACTACTTCTTTTTTCCCTTTTCTTTTCTTTCTTTCTTTCTTTCTTTCTTTCTTTCTTTCTTTCTTTCTTTCTTTTTCTTTCTTCTTTTTTTTTTCGTGGTCCTGGTCGTGTAGTGGTAATCATACTTGCCTTCTAAATCCAAGATCGCGGGTTCGAACCCGGCCATAACCGATGGATTTTTTCGGGGTGTAAAAATCCTAAGAATAGCTTCCTTCGGAAAGGAAGTAAAACCGTGGGTCTCGTGTCGTACATTTATGGCACGATAAAGAACCTCAAGCCTGAAAAAAGAGGCCTCTGAGCAAAATTTGTCTGCCGTTTCACGCCCTGGTTTGAATGGGACGCTGATGACCTGAGATGTTAAAGAGCGGCCGTAAATAAAACGAATAAAAAATTCTTTCTTTCTTTCTTTTTGCTTTTTTTTTTCAGTCCACACACCTTGATTCTTCTTCTGGAATTATATGTAAATTTAAATGGTCTTAACCTCCCTTATATAGTTGTTTTTTTATTTTTTGGAATTTCCTTTCGATTTATCAATAGTTATATTTATTATAATATACAAGTATCTAATTAAATTCGTTATAAGGAAAGATTTATCACAGCCTTCGACTGGTACTTTCGACCCCCCAGTTTCGGGTTCAGGTCCCTTGGGGGTGGCCATCCTGTTTCGTTTTTTCTCGTCGCCCGATCGGGCAAGCTCTATCAGGAAACAATGTTAAGGACCCCGTCCACGTCTGTGTCTCACCGCCCTTGGATGCTGGTTGGTCAACTCTATCTCTCCAGCACGGCTGAAGCACCATCAACAAAGGTATTGCTTACTGGTTGCAGGCATTTATCACCCTTTATTTCTGATGTGTGACTTAAAAAAGGGTACATCATCTGTACTGAACAATTCGTTTTAAGAAATAATGGAAATGAGGAACTTTGTTGGAGCCGATGCCGCTAACCAACAGGACAATTAAATTCAACAATACCTACATTTTAGCAATCCCATTAGCTTTTGACAAAATTTAGGTTCCTTTAACGGTACCGTGCTCATATAATTGTAGTTACATTTAAAGTGCCTATAACTAGTGATGTATTCATTAACCTGATTCTACAATATTATTTTTTATTATCCTAATACATTTTAAATAAAATAGACTTTTAGCACTTCCAAACTTTTCAGTAACTTTCGTTCGTCACCCCGAATCCTCAATTCGGCTGGATATCATGAACTTTTTCTCTTGCCAAGCCTCGTAAATTACTGTTAAGCAGGTCTTTATGTAACTGTATAATGGAACCATACCTACCACTTCGTCTTAACGAACAAAAGTAAGCCTTGATCTTCAATATACGTTACTTTCCCAAAAATGCTGCACTTTTTTGTAATGCATTTCTTTATTAAAATTATTGTTTACATTCCCAAGATTTTTAAGCTAAAATTTATTAAAAGCGCAAGAGATTCAGGCTAAATGCTATCTCATTACTCAAGAAGTTTAAAAACAGTTTGTTATTCGTGCTAACCAAAAGTTTTGTTAACGTATACAGGGGTGCTAATTACTTCAGTAATTGTAGAAGGGTCTTGTACAAGCTATTTGAATTACGGAATCTATGGTACATAGTTTATGTTATTACGATATGCCACTGACCAATAAAGTTTCTGTTTTAAACGATAACACACAACAACACACAACACAACGGTAATTGTGTTTTTTGGTACAACGAGTCGTGTTATTGAGTCTCATTAATAACTTTTTTCATGTTATGTAGAGCTGGCTTCATAAAATAAAATAAATAATTAAATAACATACAGTACTACCTCATTCTATAGTCTTATCAATTAGACTACACAGATAAATAGCGTCCTCTAGACTAAACTATTAAGTTGATGCGTGTTTGTTCGTCATCACAACATTGCGCTGCCAAAACATTGTTTACTGTTTGTCATCTGTCATTTGTTATTTGGAGCTTTGTGCTTGCAAACCCGCCTTGAATTTTGCAAATTTGAAGTATACGCATTTTGTGATCTAAAGCAGATAGATTGTCAAGTGGAAAGAAAACGAACACTTCCAACATATTCTTTTTTAGTTTAAGGAGCAAATGCAGCGCAGACGGTTCGAAACATTTGTGTCGTTAGCGGGATAGTACTGGTGGAGAAAGCACGGCAGAAAATGGCTCTTGTCGTTTCACAGAGGGCCATTTTGATCACATTCAGGAAAAACTTCCGAAATCCTTTAATCCAGTCGTTAGCCTAGAATTAGCAGATGTAATGAATTGTTACCAGTCAACCATCCTACGAAATTTGTATGGGCAAGGTTAAAAAATCCGACATATGGATTACCGCACAATTTAAGCGAAAATAATAAAAAAATAACAAACAAACAAAAAAAAAAAACAAAAAACTTGCGGTTATTTGTGCATCTCTGCTTGCTCGTCATCGCCTAGCACTGAACAATATTGATCATTGCTATATCCAAGATTAGTATAGGGAGAGAGTCATAAACGGATAACGAAGGGGTACCACAGCTTAATTTTTGTAAGCTATTCATCTCAAATAATAATAAAAATATTATACAAAAAAAATAAAAATAACAGATACATAAGGCAGTAAATCAGTTAATCGTTCGCGCCATATTCTCGTATGTTTAGTAGGAGATTTTAGGAATTTTCATTTAACTAATTCTTGAATTAGCTGATGTTAAGCTATTGAAAAATGAGATTTCCGCATTTTAAAGCAAAATTTTACGTCATCCATTCTGCTTTAATACTTAACATCAGCCTCTCATTTAAACTTCTTTATCACAAGTAATATCACAAGAAGAGGATCTGAAATTGCAGGTCTGCTAAGCTCCGACCCTCCAGTGATATTTATTAGGACTATTTCACGAAGAATTTAAAAAATTCCTGTAAACTTGGCTTACAATATTGAAATAATTGTACATTTGCATTATGAATACTTCCTTTTTAAGTCATCTAGCAATAGACGAATGTCGATTGTCAGTAATGCCAATAGAAAGAGCTAAATACAGGTTTGAGACTTTAATGAATCGGATAAGAATAAAAGTGATATATATTTGAAATTCCCGCACGCATTATTAACAATTGTATAAAATGTTATACTTATGAATATCTACCTATTCAGAAAACGTGGGAATGAAATAGACGAAAATCGACTATTACAATCGCTACCTTTAGATTTACTAATATTAACTCAGAAAAACAAAACAGAGAAAACATTTTACCACACTAAATAACGTGTTTATTAAAATTTCAGACTGTTTGGCCGAATACGAAAAAAACATTGCTTGAGTGAATACACATTAAGTTAGTTAAATTTACAATACTGGAAAAAAAGAAAGAAAAAAAAATAACAGAAAAGTGGTCGGTGATACATGCTCAGGAATTATATAGTGGAGATATAGAGTTGGCTACACTGACCACAAGACAAATGCACGTCGCGTGATAAGACCGATTTTTTTCCTTTAATTTCACTGCGATATCCGGCTGTGATGTGAATTAAAATTTTTGTTTCCTTTCATTGGTCGATTTTAAGATGATGTCACATAAGTGAAATAGTAAACACAACATAATCCTGTTATTTTTCTTCTTGGACCATAGATTCTCATCTCAAATTAATTGCCTAAGAACCCCCCCCCCTGATAATCTCTGAAATTAGTGTGGGTTGTTCATAAATACGCGCTATATATTTGAATAAGAAGCGACCAATTATTTTTTGTATTTATTAATACTCATTTTATTAGATTTTCATCTTGTTAGAGATATATTATGTTAATTTCAACTCTTCTAATTCTGTGCAAACTGTGAATAGCCGATAAATAGAATGCTTAAAACAGGAACATTATTCTGTCAAACTCTTATTAATTATTCTTCATTTAGAAGTTTAACCATGGATTCTTAAACTTTAAGATATTTTCTTATACATATGTTTTGAATAAACCATTCAAACAAGATTTTCTGCCACGAAATATTATGCTATGCTATGGTAAAATGTTTGCAATTTATCGTACGTGTTCTAAGGGTAAAAGATAAAAGCATAATAGATATCCGAATGCTCTTTGTTTGTGCATTAAATTAATGTAGGGTTCTTTGTAATGCTACGTATAAATTAAGTCAGAGAAATGCACCTCAAAAGGGACAAAAACAAAGCAGAAGCATACAGAAGAAGGGTTCATGGAAATAAGAAAAGCTAATGTATTGGAAACGCTGAACATACGATTTAGGAATAAAATACTGAGGTTAATAAGAATGAAACATAGGAGAGAATATATTCAGTGTAATTCGCTTAGAGAAGGTATGAGAAAACAGAAAACAATGTTCCTATCATGCTATCTTTCTGTATCAAATTTCATACACTTATAAAGCATAGAGAAAGTTGGAATTTCGCTCATAGTTTCAGAAAAAGTAACACATTTTATGATAACAGTTTATATTTCTAAACTCTCCAAGCAATAACTTTCAGTATTCAGATGCTGGTTGCCAAAAGTACAAAAGTAAATGAAATTTAGAATGCGTTGGCTACTAAAATAGCTTAACCTTATAACAGTTAAGAATGTGATATACCTAACACGGTGGCAAGGGGTTATTATGGCCCTCAACAAATAAACCTACAAACCTTTATTATTTTATTTATTAATAGCATCATTTGAATTTGCGAAAGTTTTAGAACAATAAACAAATGGATATTTTAATATGCTTAAATATTTCACTTGAAAATGTTATATAGCTTTCCTAATCTGAAAAAGTAGTGCCTTTCAGTTCAAGACAGTACTACACCTCCTAGTTTTTCTCAGTTAGGCACATTTATTTGAAGGATTGTAACAGTTTTTTTTCTGAACCACCTTATGCATTTTGCACAGATGATCTGTTTGTGCTCATTTTCCATACACAACTCTACGGCACTTTTCACAAAAATCACTTGTTTTGTTTCCTGATTTGACATTTCTTTCGCTTCTTGGAAGGCCTTCATCCTCTACCTCTTGTTGCTCTGCTTCTTGAGCTTATCCCCTTGCAGTTCATTCACCAGCTGAATTTCTTCCATTTCACCTTTCTGTTTTTTTATTTTTTACCTCATTATAGATGACCCATGCATTGATTGCTGCCATGTCCAGCTCCGGTTGATTTCTCATCAAATCGGAGAAATCAGAGCAGCTCCTGAAGTCTATCCCGTGACACTGTGTCCCTGATGAATGTAGATCCCCACGAACGCGACCAAATATCATCTATTGACGTACCTTTCGTATAGCTTATTCCTTGGGTGTACATGATGACGATCATTTTTTCCAATTCGTCGAGTGAAACAGTGCATCTTAGCATTGGATTCTGTATACTTCTTTATGAGACGAAGCATCGAGTCATCAAAGAGTAAACGAAAAACACTGATGGGATAGTCATCCATTGGTTGGAAAACTTATGTAGTGGGACCTCCTCACTCTTTTAGGACATTTACAGCAGCCCTTCTTCCGGAAGAAGAGGAAATGTTGATAACCTCCGATTCGGATCTGTCTCTAGCCATCATTTTCACTATGGAGGAATCTGATCGAGCCTGGCCCTGCTGAGATGACTGAGGCACATTTATATCATTGTCACTAGTTTTTGGCATAAATCCACTAGTCGAGTTTGATAGATCAATTTCTGATTCAACGCCGGAACTCTCGGGGAAAAAAGAGAGGAAAAAAAAACCTCGCAAAATCTGGTCATCCGAAAGGCCCCTCTTACAATGGTCTTGAACACATAACACTATCTAAATGGAAACTTAATATTTACAGACAAAACTGATATTCGTACATACATGCCGGGTCATAACAATGAGCCGATATTTCTCTCTGCACGTTGTTGATTACTGTAACTGTATTACTAGTCATTTGTCGAAAGTTTCATTGCGCAGTCACGCTATAAATTTATAGAGGTCAAATTGACACCTCTCGCCGTTCTAGGGATAGGTCATAAAAATGAATGAAAATGTAAAATATTCTTATATCCAAATGTAACATCATAAAGGGGAAGCTAAATTGAGTAAAATCATGATGATTGGTGGAGAAATATGAATTCCTGAATAAACTGTTCAACAATAAATTTAATCGGGAGTAATTTTTATCTATTCCACAGTTCTAGTGTTAATTTTGTGGTTCTCCAGGAATTTTTCTGAAAATTCCCTAGGTAACGTGGCATAGATTTATTTATATTATTATGATTTGGCATGAAAATAAGTTTTAGTTAACAATAAAAATGCTGCCTATTTGTTTTAATAATTTTAGTCTCTTGCGTAACATTAATACTTGGCATATAACTAAAATATAACGCGTGTCAGTCAATTCAAATTTCGATGCAGAATTAAATATCTAGCTGTTCCTTCTTAAAATTTGATTTAAACTCGAAAACCCTATCGTACACATTAAACTTGCTTTAAATGTCCACAATGCGTCATATCTTTATATAATATTTTAATTAATGCAAAAGATATAATTGGGTTACCTTTTGTGAGATTAAATAAAACACAACACATTTTAGTATAATATTGTTTAACAAACCACCTGTATTTATACCATGCTGATTAAACAATTCAAAGCTAAAAATAACGAATGGCCCAAAGTACATATTTTATATAATAGACAAGATAGATAAGAATTTGAAGAGCTTGAAATTGGAGACATGGTAAAGTTATGATTTGCCCTCAGATAATCGTGTTCAATTTTATATGTAATTTTATTGCTTTTTTTTATTTTAAAAGGTTCAACCCTCTGGAAATGTTACAATTGTGGCATGTGTTTGTTAACAGAATGACAGTGGATGTAATAAAAAAAAAACAGTACAACTAATAAAGCGTGTAAATACAAAGTACTTTGTGCTTTATGTTTTACATGAAATGTGTTCTTTTAAAGTTGTTCATGAGCTTCTAAAAATAGTAATGTTACGCGTGTTATAAATTATTTTATTTTGTTCATAAGTTTGTTCACAAATCAGAGTAGCACTTTTATTACTTGTACCGTAACTACGGGCATTATGCTTTTACGTTCACAGAATGGCATTTAAACGATTGTTTTATATCGTTATACCCTTTTAATGTAAAAGGTATAATAATTACCGCATTTATAGAGTGATCCAAAAATGTACATGCATTTGCTTTAGTCTTGCTCTTATTGCAAGTGACAAGTGAAAGGTGCAATCTGAAAAAAATACAGCAATCCCTAACTGAAATCCGCCTAGTGCAATAAAATTTGTGTTGTCACACAACATGCAGAACTACTCTAACAAAGTCTGGAGATCTGGTCCACGATAATCATGTCCAAGAACTGAATAGTGACCTCACAAACTCTGCAACTCTGATATTAAAGAATTCCTTAGTGTAAACGATGGTGTTGTTGTATGTTACACCGCTAGCAGGCTAATAACTGCCATCAGAAAAATCAGAAACCTTTAGCCACCTTGGAGATGTAGAACGTTTTGGTGTCACACGCGACGTTGCCGCTAAATTTACAGAATTCAGTTGACTTTCAAGTTCAGAGGCAGTTGGTTTCCTTGAATGGCAAAGAATCATACATTAATGTGCACAAATACATTTAAGTTACTTTACTTATTGTCTGTTATGGAGTGCTGGCGACTATGATTAATAGGCATCATGGTGGTGATATTTATTCCAGTGGTACCAATTCAATAAAACCAACAAACACCGGGTCCATCAAACCATACACGCTTTTATATTAACATTAAGTATGTTTTATTATGCAGGATATTGAATAGTTAGATAAAAAACAAAATAATATTTAACAATAAACAAAAACAATAAAGATTAATGAAAACAATAGTAGCAATGTCATGTAAATACACAGCTGGGTTCACTCAATTTTCCCTCTATCTCACTTCCGTCAGAAATTTACCTATTCCCTCCTCCTTCCTTGCCTGCTAGCAAAGACCATTATAACCGCCTTTCTCTGTTCAATCCCAAGAGGGATTGGGATAGATACTTTTCTCTCCATTCTTCCGTACCTGTACATCCGTTAATAATAATAATAATAATAATAATAATAATAATAATAATACTGTATATTAAGAATAAGCTAGATTTTAGTATATAAAATGAATAAAATATAGATAAACTTGTTATAAATATAATTAACAAGAATTGAGTTCATTTGATGTAACTTATTGGTGTTATAGATGAAAGAAATTTAAGGGAATTATTAGTACTGGATCCCAAAACACACGTTCGCCGGGAGCAGTTAATGTTTTAATTTAAAAATTAAATATAGTGTTGTATTGTAATCTTTATTTTGTTTAACAGCTGGTTATCAGTTGCAAATTAGTGTTGACTTCCAGCATGTATAGGAAGTTATAATTTAGTTTAGTTTTATTGTTTAGATTTTATTGTTTATTTAGTTTTAGATTTAAATCTGAACAATAATAATGTAAAAACATAAATTTTGAAATAACGGATAAAGATACTAGAATATACGTCACCGAATATAGGAAACAAGGTATACCTGGAAGTAGTATTACAGATTTTTGTTTTTATTTTTATTTTTTATATTTTTATTCGGCCAGTATAATATGTCCATGATTCCTGCTATTCACAATTGAGACAAATTCTCACCTGCTATTCACAATTGAGACAAATTCTCAATCCATTTTCGTCGAGGACCTTAATCATCAGTCGTCCCCCAAATCAAAGATATGCAAGAACCTTGCTCCTACATGGAAATTGCAATAAAAATACCCACCGGTTACCGAAAAAATCCCCGATTTAATTCCAAATAATATCCGTGTTGATCTAAGTTATAGGCAGGCAATTAACATGCAACATGCAATGTCTTTGAACTTCTCAGAGCTATGCTAAGCAAAGTTAATTTTAAAAACCTGGGTTTTGTAATCTAATCATCATTAACTGCACATATTAGTTCAAAATTCTGTTGTGGACCCTCTAGGAATCACATTACTGCATTGAACACAATAGCGGGACTCTTTGGCAATATGTCAGCACTATGCATGGCACAAGATTAGCCATCACAGTACAACACATAGGCAGCAAAAAATACATTAATTGTTATATTCACCTGTGTAATATATATGACTTTGCTGTTGCTTATCATTGGATCTCGGATTTTAGACTAATTGCTTATTTAATTTGTTATAAGAATAAATTGAAACTAGTTAAATATTTATAATCACGTCATGTGATTGTTTACTAGAGGTTTCATTGAGCCTAAAATGTCTATATTGCCCATCGTTACCAATTTTAAGATTTTAGAGCGTATAAGTCTCCAGCGAAGCATTAGCTCAAATAACATCAACAATAGATATAGCAGAAAGATTCGCCAGACTGAAGTGGAAATGGGGAGGTCACATAGCGAAGATGCGGGACGTCAGATGGACGTATAAGACCACCATGTGGGACACATGTTTAAGAAAACGAAACAGAGGCAGGCAGGCCAAAACAGAGATGGGCAGATTTCTACTCGGCACAGGCAGGTCCACAATTATCCAGAATAGCAAGAAGCAGGAATGCATGGAAAACCACCGAACATCAACTGCGCAACCAGTGAAACCTGATAAACAAAAGTGCAATAAAGTGGAACATACAGGATAATAATACTGTACATAACCCTAATGCGAACTAACTCATTGTATTAGCGAATAATAGCTTGTATCTTGTAGGAGACCTTTGCCCTTCATATAGATATTCGGACTTTTATTATTATAATTATTATTATTATTATTATTGTTGTTGTTTTTTATCAGTATTTGTATTCTTAAATACGCGTTTCTCATTTTTTCGTGCCATAAAAAATAGTAAGTTTTGAATACCACGAAGTGGAATAGGTTAAAATATTTTACAGTAATCCTATTGTAGGAATGAAGAAATTCCTGAAAGCTATGATTTTGTTGAGCAAAGAACAGGTTTTAAGAACACAAAAGAGCAATATTTGTGAGAACTTGGATTTTTGTACATGCGTTTTGAGAGCATTAGTATGATGCAGGCAGGCATTCAGGTAATAGTGCAGTTTAACTGTGATTATTTGTATTTTATTTTATTCCAATAGTGAATACATTTTATAATACCGAAAGAAAAAACAAACAGAGCCAGGAATGGTCCGGTTCATCAGTGGATGCAACATGTTCCGAATTAGAAAGGAAGTTTAGTTACAAAGAATTAAGCAGATAACAAAATAAAACGAAACAATCAACGATGATGCAACTTTCATTAGTAAATGAAACAGAAGTGAAAATTCAAAGTAGAATAGAAAAGGATGGAATATAAATGAGTAAACGAGTAACAGGGAATTTCACATTTGAGCACACATATGATGTGCTGAATGGGCAGAATTAATTCTCCTTCAAACAAAACCAGCATTGTACATGTTGCTAGATTTAAATATATACAAATTACTTTGGTTTTTGTGGAAATATTTTTTTGCGCTTATAATCGTCCTGTCTGACAAAAGACAAACAGAGAAAACCATTGCTGCGTATTTTAATGCTAATTATAAATGTATTTTTGTAAATTCATTAATAAGTTAATTAATTAAACATAAAATTGACACTTATTATCAGCAATCACAAAACAATGAGGCCGATGATTGCATTAAAATATTCGTTAATTAAGAAGTATTAAAATTAAGGTCTCTCGCCACAATATTTATTAACTTTATTCACTATATACTCTAATTTTCAATGAATGAATGAAGTCACTGATGTCCCATCCAGGGCTTGGGCCTCCGCAAGCGGAGAGCTCATTGATTTCTCATATGGTGAGCTAGTCCATGAGCTATTGTCCCTACGAGTTTGTTAAGTCTATAACGTTTCTTATTTTACAAGTTAACATCAATTTAACTGGAAGGTTCAAGTGCTGAGTCTATTTAGTTTTTGTATCCTAAGTTTGTATCACTTTCGCTATTGGCTTCGGCTGTTTTCTTCTTTCTGCGGCTCTGTTCCCAGACTTTTTCAGGTGCTGCGGTAACTTGCTACGCTGCTCTAGTGTGGCCAGGCTGCTTTCCTGAAACAGCCAGCTCACCTCGTTCTCGGTCTCCCTCTTCCTCTCCTACCTACACTTAGATCCCATATGGTAACTATATATCCCCAAGCCTTGCTACATGCCTGCCCCATTTCCACTTCAGGCTGTTTGCACGTTGAACCACGTCGTTTAGTCCCGACATCTTTCTTAATTCCACGAATGATATTTTATCCATGAGGGATATCTCTAGAACTTTCCGCTCCATTTTACGTTGGTAGATGCTAATATTATTCTTTTCCACTTCTGTTAGGCTCCAAGTTTGGCATTAATAGTGTTGGGAATATGCATGAGTTCAGCATGTCTCAGTTTCGGCTCAAACTATTGTCCATCAGTATGCATTTCAAAGACCAGAACGCTCTCCATGCTGAGGAAATTCTGTTGTTGATTTCTCTGCCTATATGATACTGGAATGCAACTGTTTGTCCTGAGTAGACATGGTCTGTTACGTATTTTAGTGTGGTTGAGTTCATTCTAACGGGTGTTAATTGGCTATTTGTCATGGTCTTTTTTAGTCGGTTTAGGTGGTGTAATGGTAGCCTCCTAAACCCAAGATCGCGGGTTCCAACCCGGCCAGGATCGATGGATTTTTCGGGCGTAAAAATCCTAAGTATGGCTTCCTTCGGAAGGGAATCAAAGGCCTGAGTCCGGTGTCGTACATTTACTGCACGCAAAATAACCTCAATTCTCAAAGAAGAAGCCTCTGAGCAAAATTTGTCGGCCGTTTCACGCCCTAAATCGAATGGGATGCTGATGACCAGAGTTGTTAAAGAGCATCCATAAATAAAACAAAAAAATACATCATGGTCTTTGTTTTCTCCATGTTCATAGATAGGCCGGCAGATTTACTGTGCTCGTTGAGACCTTGTAGTTGACTCTTCAACACTCGTTAATTATTTTTATTGTAGATTCAATAGGTAGAAACATGCCCTAAATGCATAAAATAATTTGAAATTGTATTTTTAGACATTTAGTGGCTCTTTTGATAATTTCAGAGCATATTTTAGGCGCCAGAAAGTTAATTTCTAGGAGCCTAAAAATCAAAGGCCCACTTACTATATGCACAGGGTTTAAAGTTTACAGAATTATAGCAGAAGTTAAAAAATTGTGTATTTTATTCATTTGTATCCGGCTGTTTCCTGTGAAGGCATGTTAATAGATGAAGAATTGAGACAAGGTGTATCTCACCCACTCATTTAAATATATTTTATACATCCTACCATAGAAAAGAAATGTTAATTTGGGTTTAAAGTGAACCAAAACTTAAAATGAACTATTTTACTGCTCTTATGATAATGTATTGATTCGGAAAAATGAAAACAATTTAAAATGAAATTTGTAAATATTATAATTTAAAAATATTAATTCGAGAAATATCGAGTTTTAGCCTTTTGGGATAAACTGGTAAATGGGTAACAATTATTTAAAATAATACTTCATTGGACCAATTACCTTTTTCTAGGACGATAGCGCAGGAAGAAAAACTAATCGATACAAAAATAATCAATTGGACAACTTTAAAGTAATATTAGGAACCGTATATATAAAAGAAAAATAAAGTAACACTATTAACAATGTAACAAATTAACTGTTCTTCCTATTTGTCTTTTTGCCATAGAAGAACTCTAGTAGTTCGATATATATAGTAACTATAAAAGCACAAAAGGATAAAACACTAAGAGAAAGTCACACTTGTAATCGCTACATTTCGAACTACTAGAGTTCTTCTATGGCAAGAAGACAAGTGGAAGAACAATTAATTTTTTACATTGTTAATAGCATTACTTTATTTTTATTTTATATTATATATGCATATATATTTAAAATATAAACCCGAATTAAATTTTACAAAACAATGGCAAAACCAGGCTGTTATAATGTAGCGACAATTTTAATTCATACAGGTAAAGTATGAAATCAAGCAAATGTTCAGAAAAAGAATTAAGGGGGGGATCAAAGGATGTACGAGATTTGAATTAGTAAAGAATAAAGATATAAGACCAGAATATAGATATGTTCAACAAACAATAGCACAGAGAAATACAGGAATAACTGTAAAAGTCATATTGAAAGGGTAAAATAAAATATTGCTAGAGTAAATTCTAATTACAAAATGAAATGCTAATGATTATGCTTATTTTGTATAAGTTTATTCTGAAAAATTTTGTAATAGAAAAGCAGCAATTGCCGGGGAAAAAAAACTACTTATTTAACTGATCGCCCTCTAACATACTCTACGAACCAAGATCGGATAATTATCGAGTTGACCAAACAATGAACTAAATTTTAAATATAGGTGAAATGCGCATTATAAAATTAAATTTTTGTCGCAACAACGCATTAAGCGCATACTTAGTATTATTTAAGTTTGTGTTGACCCGTTTTATAAAAATAATAATTTGCGTTATTTGTTTAATGAAACAAGAATTACAGTCGGGACTATTTTTCCTGGACATTTAGTTTGTTAAAGACGTCCTGGAGTCTCTAAATGGAAGCTGGCATTTATGACAAAATGCATTCTTTTTATTACTGATCATCAAAAAGTATTTTAAATGTGCAGAAAATATATTCTCGAACTATAAATTTATTAGACGATTTTATTTTTATTTATTTTGTGCTTTCTACCTATTTCGTTCTATCCTGCTTGTTTTTGCCCATTTTGTAATTATTTTCTTATTTTTGCAAATGTTCTGTTATTGTAGCTTAGTGCTTCATTGGCGAGAATAAGAAGTAATTGCTTGTTCCAACGCAGCAGTTGAAAAGAATGCTCTGCGGCGGATTTAATTTATGTATTTTGTAACAATGTGTTCATTTTTCATAAAATAATTAAAACTGGTAAATCGGTCGCTATAGAATTCTCATTTAATTATGGGCGAGCGGTATTCGTTTGCGAGCTACCGATCTCAAGTTACGTTATTGACTTTGAAAAAACAATCAGCGCGGCGCAGTTCCGATTACAAGGATTTAAAACAGCAACAGCTGTAAGAAAACACCTTTATAAACCGCTCGTCCTTAATGAAAGCAAGACTAATACCTGATTCGTAATTGTAAATCTTTATAAAGATACAAACGAGCAACATCCTATTCTGCAAAATTCAGTTAATTCAGGATCATTGTTCGAGTTGAGTAAAATGAATGTGCGGGATTGATAATAGAAATAATGCCGTATTCAATTATTAGCAGGTAATCAAATATAATAAATATTAAAAGACTGACAACCAACAGCTATTGAGAATATTCCACGGGTCCGGCAGAGGTCACTCGCGACCTACGTAACTGCAACAACCACCATATATTGAACATTTGCCTAATTTGTCATCAAGAAAAACATTTGAACGATAGCAAATACACTGGGATAGCGTGATCCAATGACTTTTTAGTCACGAACCAGATTTTTTTCCCAAGTATATATCAAAGGCCACTCTTAAGTTTTTAATATAAATAAAAATTCAATTACTGAGTATTAATGTGTGTGTGTTTTAACCACTTGCACTCATGAATAATGAAGAGCGAGTCAATTGTAACTAGTTTATGTTCAACAGGCTGTGCAAACTCTCGACTGATACCCGCTAAAGAACCGAAGACACAAGGAATGGATTTATCAGTAACTTAACCCCAAGTCCCATTAAGAATTGTCAAGTTTTCATCTTTTGCGGACATTCTTTGCTGAAGCGTCCTTGCATTGGGATAACTTTGTTGTTCATAGAATGCAAAGTTTCTAGTTTTCTTGGTATGGATAAAAAAAAAAAAAAACCGTACCCATAAAGGAGAGAGGAAAGGAATGGACCTGACTTCAGAATTTACGTTTCTCGCTTACTTCTTCATATTTGTTCATAGTTACTAGTTTTGGTATAAGCGCATTCTTTAAACTTATTGGACCATACTATGAGTGTCTTGTGGCAAATTTTGTTACGGAATTTTGATCGCAAGTGAAAACTGGGCCAGAAAATACAGACAGACAAATTCAAGAGAAAAGATAGTTAAATAATCATGGCTTTAGGAAATTAATCGTGTCAAGATTTGAGCTTTCAGTTATGCAAAGTTATGGCTACCTTCAGGAATAGAGTTATTGTATCTTATTTGTAACAGTTAAAATGGAAGATTGTTAAAATAGGTTAAATTCTTTTGTGCCTTTGTTTTTCTTTTTGTGGCATTTGATATGATGGAATTTGCTATGGAGATAACGACCAGGATCAGAATTTGTAGATATGCTTACTTTATACTTTACTTAGTGCTTAATAAAGCAAAATTAGTTCATACAATATTAATGCCTCGATATTCTTTGTTCAATGTATCTTTCCTTTCACAATCTGCACATTTTCATTGCAAAATGGCTGAGGAGAACAGTACTGGCTCAGTAATTATTCCGAGAACATTGTATGACGGACGACAAAGTTTAAGTGTTGATACTTTTTTTAATAAATGCCTTGTTCTATACAAAATATTGCTATTTAATATATATTAATCATTATAATTGTTTTCCTTTTATAAAATAAAAATAATAATTACATACAACATTATAACTTAACATACAACTAATAACTTAAAACAATATTTATGCAATTTTACTTACTATTGTATTTAAATTAATTTTAATTATCAATAACATGTGTATTGTTTTTTACTGCCTATATTACCTATCTTTAGTGTCTTTTTCTACTTTTTACTTTTTGAGCACCCGGTATCTAGTCATCACTGTATGTGAGTGAATGAGTTTTCCAGCCCGATTAATGTCAACAATGCTCATCTAGTGTCAACAATAACGACACTGCTATCTCACGTTATTGGGCTCATGCCCATGCGTACAAAGATTCGGGGGAAGCTGGTATGTAAACCTCTATGGGGATCGATATTTCCCTCAAGTACCTTAAATGCTTCCCTTTTTTCCACGCACCACATGGGTGGGTTGGAACCATAAGCGCCTTAACACAAGCAAAGGAGTGGCTCGGGAGAGCGGGAGAGGGGGACAACAGGGATTAACTTCAAAGCTACCGTCCCGTTTTTCATTCATATTTCGGCAAACATATGGATAAAGAACGACCCATTATGTTAGTCTCCATTGTTGATACACGAACAATGGCTTGCACTATTGCATAGACGTAAATTGCGGCAACAATGAAAAATAATAGTGGTGTGTTTTTTGGTTCTGGACCAGCAGTATTGGTTTCGGTGCCCGATTATGTACATTCCCTCTTTAAAATACATCTGAGCGATTACAATACACCCGCTCTTTTGCATTGTTAGATTTTCCTATTTTAATATAGTGGCCAACAGTAGTCGTTTTCAGGGAGCTCGTGCAACTTCCTTTGCAACTGATGTACTTTTTCAAGTAAACACGGTTACACTTTTTAAAGCCTTACGCAGGGCATTATTTTCTTATTGTATAACTATTATAGAACAAATACATTCTCATTAAATAGGTTAAATTATGGTACACTTTCAGCAGGTTTTAATATTATATTCAAATACATGCATTAAGTTTATCTGAATAATAATTTGACAATGCATTTCAGTAACAAATTTAAATTACAATAAAGATATTCTAGAAGTGTTTTAATTTATATTCACATTGCAGTAAAAGTATTGGGTGCTAATTCAACCTACTACAGCATTATTATTTGTTTTTAGAATTCTAACAATGTACTTATTTCAAAGACTTATTTTTATCTAAGATAAAATTTCAATATAGTAATAAGCATTTTAAAAATATTATTAAAGAACAGTTTCAAGGCTTAACGTCTATTTTTTCGGCTTTTCCCAAAAGGTTTGTATTTCCATATTCACAACAAAATTTATTAAACAATAATAATGTTAATGCATTCTATTTCTAATTTCTGCCGAATCATTTTATTAAAATACAATACAATATCATACACCCTATCAACAGTATATGCTCATGGTTCTCAAACTTTTCCCTTTAAGGATTTCCCGCTGTCACTCTAGTGTCTAAAAATAAAGTGTACGTTATCTTTTCAGATGTAGATTGTGCAACCATGAACCATAAGTTTGGGAGGGAACAGTTAACAGAAGTAGAAACTTTTGTAATATTATTTTTGAGTTTCCAGTATTTGGCAATCCCTACACACCTAGTTCCATCTCAATGAACCGCATGCCACAAAAGTGCTGGGCTTTTAAAACCAATTCTGTATACAATAGACGACTACAAACAACAACAGAAGCAACATAAAACTAAAATTCCGAAAGCTGATTCAAGTAATTTACCTAGTCAGTAACAAACCCTATCTTCATCATCTAGCACGATGTGTTGCATAAACTCCAGTAAAACTGCCGTTGATTTACCGTTAGCTCTCACCTCATGCTCATAATATTCACATCTGGCATCATCCTCTTAACAACACTTGGTCTTTGAAAAAGAGTGTACAACACTAATGCCTAACACTAACTAATATAGTGACAGAGGATCCCCCCCTTCACCCTCTCAACACCACAGTCTGGTAACATATACCGGGCTTCCAGAATATGTCCTCACCGTTCGCACGAGATTATCCGACTCAGCCAAGACTGGCTCTCCTCCTATCCCCAAATTGCCTGTCCTTGAACTTCCTAGCAGTCATCGGTCTACATTCGTTCTTGATATCTTTAGAGCAACGTACATGTAATTTTGTATATAAACGTTATTATAAACAAGAATCAGCTTGTCACGGTCGTGAGGAATTTGTTCGAAAGATCTCTGGGGAATTACCCCCTTCTAGAACCACAATTCACGATATTGTGTATAAATGTTATAGTGCTGGTTCAGTGCAAAACAAGAAAAACATGCGAAGACAAATTAGATGAAATTGGGGCAAATCTTGAACGCTCGCCAAAAAAATCACTATAGATATTAGCGAAAATGGGTTTTCAGTGTCTTCTGCTTACATAGCACCACAATTGTTAAACACCAAACACTGTAAGTGTACACGGTCTATTACAAGATGATCCCTTAGCACGTGTGTGTTATTGTAAGTGGTTTCTTGCATCAGTGACTGAAGCGTTAATCAACTTACAGCTTTGTGTTCTTTCCAGACAAATCGTGCTTTCACTCAAACACTCGCTACCGCTGTTCCGAAAATATAAATTGTATATATGACACAGAAATTCTAGTTTGATTGAGATTAGCGCAAGAAGCATAAATGCGACTGGCTGTGGCATGTCCAGCTGCCGAGAAGCAAAACCCTGTGCGAGCGGTAAGGACATATTCTGGAAGCCCTGTAACTACGAAACTCCCATACAAATTCTTCGGCACGATGCCGACAGCGCTGCAAGAGGTCGGCAAGCTATTGTTTGTTGCTTCTAATCAGAATGTTAAGCTCCAGATCGATTATAGGGCATATATTCATAACCAGGCAGATTTCAGTGAAACTAAACAGAATAATCAATTAAGCCATGCTGAAGTTAACTGTAATGATAATTTTGCGGCCAAATGACACATACGTATTAAAAGTGCAATTTGGTTGAGACCGATTCCGATGTAACTTATTCCGACAGCAGCGCTCTGGTTCGATACGCCCGGCCACAATTACTTTGTACACCTGGAGGCTAAAACACAGGCCGCATCCCCTATAAGTTGATGGAGTAATACTGAACAAGAATCCCGATA
Source organism: Metallyticus violacea (assembly GCA_030762175.1). Taxonomy (NCBI): domain Eukaryota; kingdom Metazoa; phylum Arthropoda; class Insecta; order Mantodea; family Metallyticidae; genus Metallyticus; species Metallyticus violacea. Next base: position 63,845,959 of record CM060830.1, read on the forward strand.
GCTTAGTACTTAAAAATATTAATTTAGAACACATACATATTGATGCTAGAAGCGGTAATATTTAAACTTCTCTTACAAATAAAATAGAAATAATAGAGATTTGCTTGTGATTTCAATGCTTCCCTCCCCCCCCCCCCCAAATCCTATATTCTGCATCATAGCTCTGTAAGATGTCCTGTATTTTAGAACGTTTCTTTGGAGATGTTGCTCCATCGTCACTCTCAGCTCATTAACCCTAGTATAATTTTCCTGAAATGTTAAAAATTTCTTATAAGTGAAATATCTTTTCAAGAATGGTCGCAACCTTTTGGCCAATACCTGGTTCTACTTTACTTGCAAACTCCCTTCTAATTCTAGTCTCTAGTATATAAAATATACATTTTATACATCATTTTAACACTGTATGTTTAGCCACCATTTTGTACACTGCTACACGCTGGTATGGCACAAGCTACGCCAACATTAGTTCATTGTACCATACCGCACCGAAATTTCTACAAAATTTTCAACAATTACCCTACAATTGGCCATTGCTTTAAGGTAAAATTAATTATTATCATTAAATTTGGAATACCTTAGTCGATTGAACTGCGAAGTTATTTTTAGATGAACTGAAACAGTTCTCTTGTTAGACAAAACAGGTATTATTTAGGTTCGATAAACAGGATGTACATGTGCAATTAAGCAGCACTAACAAGGTGAAAACCTCCAATGTGCCATTTTTCGTTTTTATATTTGACTTGGCTAAGTATAATTCCTTTTAATTAGTTTCTAATTGTTTATTCTTTGGTAATGAAAACTAAATAAATGTGCTCTAATGATGGTAAAACGGATTTAGGTACTAGATCAACGCGTCGCAATTTAATGGTAATTAAAAATATATTATAATCATAGCATTTGCTATAAGAATTGACATTTTAAAAGAGTCCTTTCTGGTAATACAATGAACTCTAATCTAACACCTCACACCTCTTTAAATTAGTGCAGGGATTGCTTACAGTTATTTTACTAAACGTAATAGAATTCTTATGCGATATTGTTCTATATGAATATTTGCCAGCAAAGCTCCGGGATTTGGTTATACAATTACTCTCAATGATTTGCTATATCAACATCATGGGACCGTTTTTAAAATGTAAAATAGTATTTCATTACTTTTTGTACATATCTGCTGTAATTGATGGCCGTAAGATTCATTTGGGAAGGTTAAATGTATACTTAAAGCATTATCTTTTACTACTTTATACACAACTTTTTCATAAACCTACTTAAAGTGCCATGGGTTACAGTCATCAAGCTTAAGGTATGTTTAAACTAATGTATACTATAAATGTTTCAAAATTGGTAGAAATAACAGAAAACTAGCTAACATTTTATTCCATATCATATGTTAATGCAAATAAAGGTTAGCTCACTCACCGCTAGGAGCTCTAACGTTTCATAACCTGTCAAGTGCTAGCATATTAGCAACATAGCATTTCATGACTGTTTGTGGCTTAACTCTGATTGAAATACTGGAGTTATGCAGCTGTAAATGTTGGCCTGAAGTTAAGCAATTGTACGTGCAAATACACACAGGCCTCGGCATAAATTCATTTTTATTTTATTTTGAAGCATTGTACCCAGTGTTCCAATGCAACTCGAAAGATGTTTATAAGCGTGTTGCCTGCAATCGCTGCACGTGCATACGATTCTTTAGGTTTCGCAAATTTCTTTGGTTATGTTTTAACACCACCTTCAGTTAATGTTCAATTACGCTATAAATAGTAAATGCATTTGTTAGAACCCTGTGCCCTGATGGCTGAGCACGTGTCTGGCAATAAGAAATACCTATGTTTGAATCCTGTTATGCTTAAATATTGTTAGTTTTTACAGGTATATTTTATGTTTAATGTACGGCAATAATGGAAAATGTACCGAGGGTTCCAAAAATATATTCACACTTTCACAGCAGATATGTATTTAATATATTTCAAAGTTAAACCGAAAAACACCAGTAATGCGTAGTATGATGTTCTGTAAACAGATGTGACTCACATACATTATGATAGCGTTACTAAGTCGGTCCTGGTGGTGTAGTGGTTACCATACTTGCCTCCTATACCCAAATCGCGGGTTCGAACCCGGCCAGGACCGATGGATTTTTTCGGGCGTAAAAATCCTAAGTATGGCTTCCTTCGGAAGGGAAGTAAAGCCGTGGGTCCCGTGTCGTACATTTACGGCACGAAAAAGAACCTCAAGCCTGAAAGAGAGGCCTCTGAGCAAAATTTGTCGGCCGTTTCACGCCCTGAGTTGAATGGGACGCTGATGACCTGAGATGTTAAAGAGCGTCCATAAATAAATCAATCAAAAAAAATCATAGCGTTGCTACAACAAAATGAAGCCAAGATTATCGTTTGAACAGCGGAAAGCAATTTTGAAGTGGTATTGGAAAATGTTGAAGTTCAAAGGCAATGGAGACGTCTGTACAGAACAGATCCGCCTAAGCTAGTAACAATTGTACGCATCGAGACAAATTTGAGACTCGTGATACAGTATGCGATGTTCAAAAGGAATATCTGGGAGACACCCGCACAGCAATAAGCCCCGCGCACTGAATCCAAGACACTATCCTAGGCACTATCCAAGGCACTGGATTGCATTGGAAGAGGTTCGGTTGAGTTTTCACCGCGTTCTCCGGATAGAAAACCAGCTACACTAGCAGCACTTCGGGAAGAAATTGAAACGGCGCGTGCTGCAATCGCTGAGGCCGCTTTCTCAAACGTTGCTCAGTCAGTAATTCAACGTACTCACAAGTGTATCGTGGCCTATGGTGGGCATTTTGAGCTACTGTTGGAAACATAAGGGAGAAACCAATAAAAGGCAACCTCAAATCGCAATACAATGGAGAAATTATAAATCCTGAACATTTTTAGTGTTAAGATACTGGTATAAATGAAATTTATAATAAGCAGAAGTGTGAATAGTATTTGTTTTAATGAGCAATTTAAAATATTTAATAAGCACAAACAAGTTTATTAACCCAATGGTATAAAATCAAGAGGTTTTTTCGTTAATTAGCGAAATATCCTTAAATTCTTGTAAAAATTTGATAGTAGTACGTCTGATATTTCAATATTTGATTTAAAATCTTCAGACTTTATTTATGTTCACCGCTGTCTTTCCCCCTCGCTTTTTCCGAAAGAATTACTTACTGCAATACAAGGTGTAACGTAAATTATTCTTCTAAATCCATAACCTCAATATTATATTTAGTGTTAATTGTCAGAGGAATTTACGTAATTTTCAACCAAAATTCGCAATTTCATACAAATAAATTAAATAAATGCCAGATAAATATTAATATAAGTTACAGATTTATATACGGAATAGTTACCAACAAACTCCTCTCGCACAAACTGTCCTTTGAAAACAAACTTAATGAACTGATCATGGTTTCTAAAGAAACTCAAGAAAGTTAAGCCTTCAAGTTGTAGAAAACTTAGAAACATTTTAATGTTTAATAAAGAACTACTCAACATAATAAAATCATGGAAAGTACACAAAGGCAATCGGATTTAATTAATTACGAATCATATTACCATAAGATTTTACTAAGTCACGTGGATGAATGCTGAAAACGTTCGTTTTAAAAACAACGTTTGGTGTTGCTTGTAGTTTTGAAGAAGAATCTTTAATTGAGGGTGGTGCATTATCTATTATAATGCAGAGGTTGTTATATTCGATGCCTTGGGGAAATGTTAATTTTAGAGATTAGTTCCACTTTTTTGATTAGTTTGACACTACCAAATTAAGCAACCAAAGTTGTAATTTAAACTAAATGAAATAATCATTTAAATCAATTGAGATTAATTATTATGTAAATGATTAATTATTTAACTTCTAATTACTTAATTACTAAATAGAAAGTATGTTATTTTTAAATGTTATTCTACATTTTGTTGTTTTATATAAGAGTGTACGTTTTACTTTAGGGAAACAAAGTATAGAATCCTGGAATTGTATAGTTTATTGACTGGGTCAATTAATCTAAATACATATCAGTTTATCGGTGTTGTTCCCTGTACAACTTTTCAACCGCACAGTGTGCATCAAGGATGTGTATAAGGTTCAATTTGTTGGTGTTAAATTCATTACATGGTTACTATGGCTCCAAGGGAGGAAATTTCACTTAAAAACGTGCTGCGATTGTAGCAATGAGGAAGATAGATAAATTTGTCAATTCGTCAAATTGCTGGAGAATGTGAATGTCTAATGAATCAGCACAATATACTCTTTCCCACCACGCAAATAATGATAGCAACCAAGATTTACTACAACCAGAATAGCTATACAAAAAAAAATAATAATACATTTTTAGAGTAACCAGTAAACCAGTAAAAGATTAGATTTAAAACTGCATCACACACTAATATAAACGAACAAAATGACTGTAAAAATGTGAATGGACATGTGGCAGTAAGGGAATCATTTCTAAAACCGTTTAACACAAAGAAAATATTCCAATGGACTAGACAGCATTACCACTGAACACCAAGTACTTTTCACAGATGAGTTCAAATATGAACTCTTAGGTACCAGGGTAGAAATGTACATGTATGCCGACATTAAGGAGAGATCTTCCACCAGTGTGTTTTGCTGACGTAAACATTGTGGGGACCTGTTATGGTTGAGGAATATTTTACGGGGAATATTCTGAGAGTTGAAGGAAACAATGTTATAAAATTGTAGGAGATGAGACAGTATTTATAAGATGCCACCCCCATATTTAATTAGAGTGATTATAGCATGTAATTTTATGTAACTTCTTATTATAGTCACGAATGTAATGCCATTTTGAAAGTGAATAGTAAGAGTAATTAGTCAAGCTATTCTTAGGGAGATTTTCATTTACACTGAATCAATAATAGATTCATTCCACTAATCATTCTAACCTCTGCTATTATTGGATCCGTAGGTATCTCCTGTACAAATGTTGAACTATTGTGTGTAAAATGTTATTTTCTTGCCAGGGTGCAGAAAGCTACCCAGTCATAAACTCTGGTCTGGGAATTTCTGTTGCCTATTGTAACAATATTTGTAAAGATGACCCAAGCAAATCGATGTTTTCTGGAGAAATTTCTAATGGAGAATCCTTGAGCACGGAGAAAAAAATGGAGGGAACAGATTATCCAATAGAGATGCGAGAATTGTAGAAAATGTTCTAGATCTTTCTAAAACATATTTGAAAGAACAAAGATTGCTTCATGTGACCGGCAGACTGCCACGTTTATTTAGACTTGTAATTTTGTGGCCCAGAGGCAGTCGATCAGTTCAGTTCAGTTAGTGGAAAGCTGTAATCAGTTTTGGAAGAGCATTCAGTGTGGGGCATTATCAGTGTGGAAGATAGACACGGTTAGTGCAGTTCCGTTCAGTGGGAGAGTATTAAGTGGAAGATCTTTATCAGTTGAATTCAGTTGTGTTTTAGGATTAGTTGATTTTAGGATTAGTCTTTATCAAATTAAGAAACGTCAGAGTGATGAAAGTGGAACATATTCTCCAGAAAATAACGGCAGTACATTTTGTAGTTTATGAGCAATAAATTGTGTTTCATCTCTTATAACCAAAAAAATATTATTAATCTCCAAGACTCTTTCCCTTATGGTCACAGGCCATAAAAGTATCCGGAAGCAGAGTCTCAACAGCCGTAGCAAAATATAAGTCAGTGGAAACCAATTATCGGAGAGGAAGAAATAACATTACCCCTGATTATTCAAAACAATCAAATTAATTTCCTTTTATCCAAATCTTTCCCTTCCACTCTACATACTTATTTAATTAACCCCCATTTTTATAAAATACCGCTGCAAAGAGAAAGGTGTCATCTTGCACCAATATAATTCTAAAAATTGATCTTGTTACTATATGAGTATATTGCATAAGATCCCAAAGCCCGGAACACCCCCCCCCCCATAGAACTATGGGACAAAGTGGATAGAATGCATTAAAAAAGTAAATTATCTCTTAGAGGTTAGCCAGTAAATATACTAACAGAATAAATCCAATAACTCATAAACAAAATGCATAGAGTTTGCTAAGCAGTTATTAAAGTCAATGTGGCTACTTTGACGAAAAGAACATTTAATGTAGTTTCTTTTGTTTCCATCTTTGTGTTTTTCACTTAATAAACATATGTCTAAGCTGCTCCTTTGTTTCCATTGCTCTTAGAAATATGTGGTATTGCAATGAAGCACCGGGTAATGAAATATTTTCCACTCTTTCTTCGGGGAAACATTTATATTATCAACTGCAGTCCTGTGTATGCGGCAGATAGTTTATTTATCCTGTTTCTCGCTCACTTTACTCCCAGTTAACATGCTTCATGCAAATAGTTCAAAAGGGATGACGCTAATATAACTTTTGTAAACTCAGCCGTGTTAATTATCCCCGGCAATGAAGGAGAAAAAGAGAGGACCGTGCTGAATTCATTTTGTTTCGTTTATTCAAATGAATTACACAAACATTTACTGTCGGACGTAGTACTCATGTGAAAATTATGGAAACCGCGTAATCTGAGACATTGCTGTGCAAATTCAGCGAGATGACGGGGTGGAGAGACAAAGGAATTCATGTATGCTGATGTGACGTCATTGTTTTGCAGTTAACGTTCCTAGCTCTGTACACGGTAACATTTTATGAGAGTTATATATTATTGCTTCTATAAATATAAGAAATGACGTCTGCAACTCTTCAAAAACATAAAATGCGCACAGGTATATTAAAATACTAGTAACAGTATTTATCAATAGTATTCGTAGGGTTTAACAAGAACAGTGTGGAAATGTTCAAAAAGATATAGCAATTTCAATATATCGTTTACTTTCTTGATATTTTTAGGAGGAAAGCAACGGAGTTTTTCCTTACCCTGAAAAGGTGAAAGCCAGATAGCTTTAAAACGCCAAACACTCCCAACTCATTTGTGTTATCATTAATTCGTTTCATTTCTTTCATTCCTACAGACATGACTATAGTATTCAGTCCACAGTCTACAGACATCGCAAGAATACCAATGAAATCAAAGCGATAATATATAAAGCATTAAAAAAATTTTCCCGAAGTTAGTCTAAACTTTCGTTTTGATTATGGTTTAACAGCAGAAAGCAATTTTGAAGTGGTACTGGAAAACCGAGAATGTTGTTAAAGTTCAAAGGCAATGGAGACGTGTGTACAGAACAGAACCACCAAAGCGAGTAACAATTGCACGCATTCGAGACAAACTTGAGACTCATGGTACCATATGCAACAGGATGGTGCACCATCACATTACCACCAAGATGTACGTGGGTACCTTGATGGCAATCTTCCAAGGCACTGAATAGGACGAAGAGGTCCGATTAAGATTCCGCCGCGTTCTCCGGATTTACCTATGGGGAACTCTAAGGGATGTTGTAAACCGTAGAAAACCAGCCACACTGGCAGCACTTTGGGAAGAAATTGAAACGGCGTGTGCTGCAATCGTTGCTCAATCAATAGCTCAACGTACTCAGAAGTGTATCGATGTCGATGGTGGGCCTTTTGAGCAATTGTTGTAACTGTAAAAGTCTAAGATGATTATTGCTCAACATTTTCTGTTTTTGGGAATTCAGTTTTGTTATGTTAACTATGATTTTCATTGCTTGAAGTGTGTATACATTTTTGGTACCCTATATATTATGGACACTGTTTTATTTATTTTTACATAATATATAATTATTTTCTTGAAGTCAAATTCTTTTCATTACAGATGAACAAATAGGTGCTTGCCTGCTAATACCAAAATCTAATTAAAATTAAAACTTGCATTTTTAATTTTGTTTTCAAAGGTAGACTTTCATGGTATCAAACGTTATTATATTAATATATTTTTACTAATTCAGAAACTAATTAGTGTTTGGAAGGGCAGATGATGCATTTATTTTTCAATTTTCATAATATAAAGATTATTACCGACATAATTTGGGACATCATACAAAATTAATTACAATGTGTTAAAATTGTTATTATTATTATTATTATTATTATTATTATTATTATTATTTAGATTAGTGTACTTTTTACATGGTTAACCACGACGCTTGCTGAATGGAAATACTTTTTTTTTTTAACTCTGGTATATTCAGGTAACCAATTAGTTTTAAAGATTTATAGACATGCCTAAATCTTCAACGTAGCACATACTTGAATGAATAGTGTTTTTCTTATTGTAAAGTAATAATTAGAGCAGTTGAAATTATGCTTTACGAATAATTTCAATAACAGGAAAATTAAATAGTTCAGAGTCTTGGCATTTTCAGTATGTAAACAAATAACCAAATATATTTGTTTTGGTTATTATTATTATTATTATTATTATTAGAAATCTATGTTAAAATGTGCTGTTCTTATGAGCTTACATGCTTGATTCATAACTAATAGAGCTTTCTAAACTCTAGAGCTCCCTTTTGAAGGATACTGAAGTTATCGAGCATAAAAAAATTAAAAAATCCAAAGATTTTTCCACCGTGCATCTGCTACCATGGTAACCGGTCCGATGTTTCGTTCTCAAGAAACGCTCTTTGAATCGAACAAGCCGGTTAGATCTTAGAGCTTAGCATTTGCATGGCCGCAGTAAAAATATTGATATAAAAATTATGATCAACAACTGTAGGCAGAAAAGGGAAACCTCGTAAAACTGTCCCTGAATAACGTAAAGGGTAACGTGGGTATAAAGTTCTCCCTTTATGCGAAGACCCGTTACATCCAAGCCATTTGCTTAGAAAGCGAGTTGCCGCAGACTCTGGGAACGTAATCCTGCACAATGTACAGGTGGGGTAGCAGAGGGGGGGAGGTGACAGAGACAGAAAACGCCTCGCTTTTCTCCGAGTTTTAAAACTATAGCTGCGTTGTAAGCAGGGAACTCTTTGGAGGTTAGGAAAAACAAATGACAGGTAGTTGCTCGTAGCCAAACTGCCAATCTGTATTGCTAACATTAACAAATATGAAAAATAAAATCTTATTAAAGCATAAATACATGCACAACATAACAATAGCAGTGTAAACCTCGTGCCACTTACAAATTTACACACATTCTCGAACTAACGTCTTTCATGACCCACAAGGAACATCAATGAGGGTCTTGACTCAGTTCATTCATGGACGCGTAATCTGGAACTTGGTCTTAATCCCTTACTCCCTTAAGGCATGATAGTGGAACACCAGCGATTGCTAAATACCTTAGACATAGGCAATCTTCTTCTTATTTAAATAAGTAGTAGTAGTAGTAGTAGTAGTAGTAGTAGTAGTAGTAGTGGTAGTAGTAGTAGTAGTAGTGGTAGTAGTAGTAGTAGTAGTAGTAGTAGTAGTAGTAGTAGTAGTAGTAGTAGTAGTAGTAGTAGTAGTAGTAGTGGTAATAATGCACGTTTTATTGTAGGTTTTAGAATACATTAAAATAAATACAACTGTCGCATGAGCCTTGCGGCCATACATGCTAATGTCGTCCTTATAGCAATCAAATGGGCCATACACATACATACAAATACATATATGCATACATCCATACATACATTCACATACTTACATACAAATATACAAATACTTCGATATATTTATGTTTTCTATTAATAATTTTATATACACATACATAAATTGAATGGAACCCTTACTCTTGAGCCCCTTTTCCATTTACTCAGACCCCCCCTCTTCAAACTTCAACACATTAACCTCCTTTGTCGGGTCTTCTCTAGAAATATTCCCAAATTGTGTATCTCACATGCATGAACACTTCCCGGCAAATGTTCAAGTTTCTATTGCAATTCAAAAATTGCGGTGATAAATGCTTCTTTCTTGAAATCTCCGTTTCCCTGCACTCTGCCAAAATATGCCTCCAGGTATCGTTCTCTCCGCACAATGGGCAAATTCTTTCCCCGAGAGCATTAATTGTTTTGTTTCCTTTACAAGCCCTTAATCTGAACCATGCGATACCCCCCCCCTTTTTTTCTGCCACAGCTATCTAAATGATGTCCCCTCCCCCATTCCGAATGTATTTGAGCCTGCACATTAAAATAAATCAAGCTGTAATTCCCTTCACATATTTTACGAAAAACAACTAGGACTATTATAGACAGTAATCTGTGTTGAGCAAACCATGTTGCTGAAACCTGCAGGAAAGTCAGTTCTCTAATTCACATGTGTCCATATCCAGAACCTTAGAAAAGGTCTTGGTGCAATTCCTGGGGATACTTCACTTCGATTACTAACAGACTTAACCTCTGATCTAACGCAAAACACACAGAAAGGGCATTATATGTGCGTACGTTATATCTGCGATGTGCGTTTTACGAGCATTTAACGTACTCCCGCGATATACTGTTTTGGTCCGCTTGAAAGACCGCGGATATATCCATTGTCTCACACCACTTTTGTGTATTCTTTCCCATCTTATTTATCTTTTCGTTTTCAAAATCTATCTTCCTTTCATAACCTTAACACATGTTCTAAAACTCGTAATCCGTAACCTCCGCCCATTTTTGGAATGCATTGTCAGAGAATGCCAAACTTTAGGAGCATTTCATAAGACATTGTTATTAGAAATAATAGATTACCCTAGCTTTAGATTCTTTATGTTACAATACAGGCATTTATTGGTTTTATCCTGCTGTAGAAGTTTTCAATTTATTATTGTTATTACCATCATAAATATATACTTCATACTATCGTTAGTGTTTTCAATTTTATATTTTACAACTACATTTATTTCCACTTTCATGATTTACAGAGACCACCACGGGTGGCCGAGGTAGTTAAGGCGCGGACCTATGAGCGGGAGGTCTGGAATTCGAATCCCACCAGGACCGTCCTCTCTGACTGAGATTTTTTCCAGGTTTTCCTCATTCCTCATGAACGCCAAATGCCGGGAAGGTACCCTAACTTAGTCCTGGAACGTTTCCTTCCTTAACAAATTCCTTTCCCAATGTATCATTTCATCTCGTTAACATTATTTAAAAAAAAAAAAAACGAGAAGCATAATTTGTGCAAGGTACAGTAAACTCTGCAAAATGGTGACATTAGATTCGAACCGTAAATAAATTTAAACGTTATTTACGTTAGTGAATGTAAGTAGATTCAAGCAAATTTTGCAACAATAATTAAAGTCATAACTTGTATATACACCCAAATCCAATTGAATAGATTTTTGAGAAAATCAATAAAACTGAATATCTCTTGAAATTGACAACTTGATCATTTTCTAATAAAACTTTGCTTATTTGCAAATGTCGTCATATTAAAATAACAAAGATAAAAGGTGTTTTCATTATAATGAATTGATGAAAAATTTGCACTTATTGTTACGAAACTAATTAATCTGTAAAAGTGATTTCAGGAATTAAAATTTTAATTCAAAATGTGCTCTTTTTATGCGTAAAAGTGTTTTGCATATATTCAGCCTTTATTTTGAATAATATGATACAAGAAACATAACATTTAACTAGCGTTTATCTTCCGTTGACTTATAATTAAAAAATATTAATTATCCTGAATTCATTCCCGGAGCGTGGTGATCTTTCAGTGTTGATTAGTTCCCCTGGGTGAATAATGAGGGCCTGATGGACTGGATTTTGCTTCAGAGGACCCCAGAGCAATCTCGCTCGCTAGCCATTCTATTACTTGTGCAATACTGCATCAGAGACGGCCGATAAACACTGTGGGTCCGTTTCGACATTAATTGAATGTGGTCATATGCTACCGTGAGGAAACTAATGACTTGATCCGATTACACGCGATTAACGACGTTAAAGATTTAACCGAGATTAGGCGCCCTTCCCTTCTCAGCCCTATCGATCACCACGGCTGTTTCTCCGCGCTACTAGCAAAAAGTGGCGAAAAGTCATTTACCAAAGTTTTTCAGTAGAAAAAATGTATTATGAAAGTGGATAATTTCTGCGTAATTTTGGCAAGAACCTAGCAAACTACAAGAAATCCCTGTTGAAACTTAATTAAAGTTGTCCAGAAAATCAGGCATCAAACAAATACTGCAATGCCTATGGACTGCTACATCGCAGAAAAAAGGGGGGGGGGGAAACCAACTTTCGTTATTACCCGCATTGTAAAGACTAAGAACTTGCCTGCAGATCTTTTATAGCTCAACTGAATCCTTATAATAATTAGGGGAAAGTAAAATCGGCAACAAAGATCATTTCTTTTCTATGAACATTTCCTTCAGGGTGCTGATTGCTAGATATAGGAGAAAAAAAAACTTTTTTCCCTTCCATTATACCAGTTCAATTGAAGGTGAATTGCATCATTAGTATTACCAAACATGGACAAAATTTGCCCTAGTTTGCAAAAATATTCATGTCTTGTTCTGATACAAATGCAAATAGTTTCTATGAATATATACATGTATATATATACATATGTTCATATATATGTGGACAGATTTTTGCCTATGGTCGATAAATGCTACGAGTTGATTTTTATAGGTTGTGCTTTTGTCTTAGCAATCCTGTAAGTTTAGAATATCCATTGTTGTGATAGTAGTACAGCTTTCTGTGGTTTATAATGTGGGGTACATTTTTATCTATGTACTTGAATTCGTGAGGAAATACTTCAGGAAACACAAGCAGACAAGCTTTTAGAGAGAATTGTTTTTTAATCACTTACACATAAGTAATAGAAGCTGAAATAATGATTCTGGTAAAATGTCTTCAACTAAATTTATTACTGGTAGAGTATACTTCTCTCAACCATTATAGCAATCGAAACGGGACTGTTCAAACCATGAAACATTTCCCATCCCTCAACACAAGATCCAACTATCAATCAATTAAAAAAGAATTGTAATTTAAATATAATCACCAAGTCAGAAACATTACCACACCTGAGGATCTAATAACCCTCTCCAGAGAGCTTTGCAAGCAAACTGCTACCGCAAGAAAGAAACCGATAGAGGCTTAAAATCACATCAACTTTACCAAATGAAAACATTCCTGCTATTTATAGGACATTTCCGTCTAAGTCAGCCGGAAAAATTTGGGATCGCCTAATGCCATCCAAAATTGCCATGACATAAAATTAAAATTAAAAAGAAATATCTGAAGGACTTATAAAGCCACACGATATTTTAACCTGGTTAAGAGGGACCTTAGAAATGCAGCAGCATGCAGATAATATAAACAATCACAGGGTTTTCAAATTAGCAAGACATGGAATCCATTACTCGTCAACGTCGGTCCTGGTGGTGTGGTGGTGACCATACTTGCCTCCTAAACTTATGATCGCGAATTCAATTCGGGCGTAAAAATCCTAAGTATGACATCCTTCGGAATGGAAATAAAGCAGTGGGTTACATTACGCTAGATGATGTAAATAATGTGTCCTGTCCTATTTTTAAATAATTGACCATCATATATTGACAAGTCAAAAAGAAGTGTAGAGGTCCGTATGAAATAATATTTTAGAACATTTGCCGCAAAGAGGCGAAAAGATGACGTTTGCAGCTCACTTTTCGTTTAAAATTAAGGACGTTCAAAGCAAAACAAAGTTTTAAAATATGCAACAAATTCTTTAGAACTAGCACCGTTAAAAAATCTACATTATTAAAAACATAGTTGATGTTTTCAAGGTTTCATCCTTGGTTTATTTTAACACGTTTCTTTTACTTTTCCTCCAGTTGATCTAATGCTGACGTTGCGAACACTTATTTAAAAATAATTTATAAGTATTTCCACAGCACCTCTAATGTTTTTTTAAAATATATTTCCTTTTTACTTCTATCACACTTTAATAAAGATTGGGTAGTGTGCGGTACACTTCAGTCCATAGTTTCACCTGTGTTTAGAACAACTCCCCTTGCATCCAATCACTTCGGAATAAAATTTTGTGGAACGAGCCACATGTCAGGTGGGTTCCCTAATCAGATTACTGTTGATATCGAGTCTCCTGGACCAGACGAATTGAGTCATTTCACAGCGAGGGAAAGCATACACATACCACCTTCCACCAAAGGATTAGTGATAATTACTCTGCAGATTCAATGCCATGCAGCCTATTTTATGCTTACAAATGTTGATTGCACTGTAGCAATGAAAGTTGCAGTGCACCATCTGAGCTGAAAGAGTAGCAGCTTTTAAGGTCGACGGCGTCTTGGGTTTATGGAAAACATCAGTAAACGGCAAGTAGGAAAGTCATTTAATACAAAAATTCACAGCTGGCAATACTGTGGGTTGGATAATGCAACACTAGTGAAAATTACCCCAATTACAGTTGAAGAACTGGGATAGAAGCAGGTGTGTTCATTTTGTCTACTACGTATTTCAAGAGGTAGAAATGGAACTGCCAAATAAGTCGTATATTGTGACTGTTCAAATATCAAAGTTTGTACATTAGCCCACTAAAATCCACTGTAGTGTGAATGAAGTTTGTAGCGAGTCCACCCTGAACCGTAGTATAGTTTTTCGTTGGGCTAATCGTTTTCGATTTAATCATGTCAGTTGAAACAATATTAATTGCATTCCTATGTTAAAATTTGAATGTAACATATATTGTAAATATTTTATAATATATTATCTTTTTAATTAATAATTCCAGGATAATACGTTTTTATATGATATCTCTGTTATACTATTCAATGGTAGCAGGAAATAATCACAAGATAATGAAATAGCAACATGTAACAAAAGATAATATCGAAAGGCAAGCATTATGCTTTTTAATGACCAAGCGTCAAGCGGAGGGTGTTATGATTTGTACTTTGGTCGCTGGTCAAGATGCTGGTTTTTTGCACCTCATGACACCATTCAGTTTTGAACGAGCCCTTTTAATGCTTCGCCTACATTCGTGAACCCCGTGGACATATGTAAATCACTTGAAGGTGATTTTTCACGGGAGTATATAATGAGGCAGTTCACCTCGTTTGGGATCATTCGCTTTTTAAGGACACTTTGACAAGACTTCGAGCATTTGGACGCACCTCATCTCCGATGTGATCTGTTTGTTACATAAGGTGCATTTGGCCTATGGAAGTACGAACCACGCAATCAATGTTAAGAGTTAAATTTCAGACGGCTCGTTTGCTTAGAAAAATCAGTACTTGTAGCGGAAAGTTAACGTATCGTAATTAGAGCGCCGGTGACTCAAACGCGAGGACAGGTACGGTCCTAAGATCAAAGTCAGCTTCTAGCTAACATCTCAATCGCAAAGTAATGATATGGCGATCGCATGTAGGTCAAGTCACTACACCTAACCCGGTTATTTTCAGGAACGCCTGCAAATGCAGAAAAATTTACGATGGGGGCTCAACTTTACAGCGGGGCTCAAAAAAACAAGGACAATTAACTTTAAAGTCTGTAGTTCTGAAGCGTAGGTAGCAGACTGAGGCAATCATTAACAAAAAACAATGAACCTTTCAAAATTTGGCTCGCATGGTATGAGGCCGATAAAGAAACCGCTTCAAATTGGCGTCCAGAATTGCGGGTCTCTAACAAAACCTCCTCATATCATAGACGATAAACCAAGACCAAAAGACCGATACTCTTCAACAAGATTGTCGTGAAAATGTGAGAACTTCTCAGAAATCACGGGAACTGCATTAACGTCAATATTCCATATTTTTATAAATTATTTACACAAGAGAATACTTTGTGAACGATTCCGTACTGTTTGATTGATCAGAAGCAGAAACGGAAGAAGTACAACCTTGCTGAAGCAAAGATTCGTTGTTGAAGATCAAGCATTTTTGTTTCCAATTGTCGCTATTAATGAAACATGATTAGAGATTTTAGAGCAGGGATTGAAACACAGTCCAACTAGTGGAAAGATTCGTCAAAAGCAATCAAAGGTCAAGTAAATGATCCTTGTTTTCGAACACCTTGAATTATAATGACTGATAAGAGTCCCCTGTGGGACAGGTGTCACATTAGTAATTATCTTGACTGCATGCAAAAACTGCACAAAAATCGACCTCAGTTGCTCGAGACTGGGTCACTCATCTTCCATGACAACGCTCACCCGTACATCGGGAGAGTGATTATTTAATTGGATAGGTCGGTACATGTTGTCTTTTAGACATAACACACACACACACGCACACACACACACATACATAAAATAGATAGACTCGTCAATTAACATTTTAAAATTGTTCTTATATTGTAAAATGGTGTCTTAGTTAAATATTATCTTAATATTTATTTAAATGCATTGAAAATTGTTATATTTGTCCTTAGGTAGTTTGTTAGCACTTTTAATTGTAATAAATAAGGAAGACTTGTAAAATTTAACAGTGTTATAATTGCAAATATGTACATGATTTTTTATCACTTCTGGATAATTATTTGTGAAGTTTTCTTATAAAATATTTTATATTCTCTAAAAACATTACTCGGTGATTCTGTAGGTTTAAAATAAAAAGTTATTCTCAGTTATCTCTTTTGAATTTATACGTCCCCTGAACATTATTAGCAGTACCCAATTTAGTATATTGTAGGATAAAAAAGACTACACTAAAGCAAAATAAATAATAATAAGCTATTAAAGTCAAGACGGCTTTTTAAACATCAATTACCAGTAAGCTACGGGAATATAGATGGGAAGTGTTATCTCATCTGCCCTACAGTCCGGACATGAATCCATCAGGTCGACTTACTTCCAAGGTTGAAAAAGTATGTGTTGCTACCCGAGCCATTCGACAGGTGAACAGAAGTGTGCTTTGAGCTTCTCTACAGTTGAGAATCGGTTACTGGGGAGCAGGAAGACTATATTGAAGGACTGTAAAGAGATATAATAAATTGTGTTAAAATTTTGCGTTTTATTTATGGAATGACTGTCTCATTTTTATGGGAATTTAATAATATACTACACAATTAACTGTTTAGGAATTGCATTGCTGTTGCAATAAATAATTGTATTTCATGGAGTCTTATTTTAATCTAATATATATTTTTAATATTATTACTTTAAAGGTCTAACACTGAATACCTACTTTCTTTTTGAACAATATTAAGACCAAATTACTATTATATAATGCAATATTTATTGAATATTCATTGTTAATAAATATGCCAGTATTCATACATATAGTGAATACATCGAACAATCCCCAGTTTAAGCTATCTTGATTGTAAAATAAGTATAAACATCGATGGTAATTCCCTGGATTTCAAGTATGTATGGTACAATATATGAACACAAAATAAAGAATCAAAGACAGCCAGAAAGTCGAAATAAGTTATTGAGAGATGTCTATAGATAAAACAGGTATATAGATAACCATAAGATTGAAGGAAGTAAATAAATAAGTAAGGAAGTCAGCGAATGTAGACGGCTCTGATTTGCTGACGATTTTATAACATATAATTTCACATTATAAACAATTACGCATTATATAGAAAATATAAAACTATAATTTAGACTTTTTTGTTACTGCTTACGTTTGCAGGCATAATGCGATTATTATAGATCTTTAAATAAATAATTTATTAAACGTTAATCCAATGGAGGAACTATTAACATAAATTTAAGTAATTGAATTAAATTATACTATACTAACTTTTTAACCCCAATGGTAATGAGGGATTTTGAGAGCAACGAATAAACTGCGGCAAGGATACTATTAATACTTTGCTACAAGTTCAAACCATTAACACTATACCACAGTACTAGAATTGAATTAGCATTTAATGTAAAAGATAAATGTTAAAGGATATAAAGAATTATATTAACGCCTCACAAAAATAACTACAAAGAGAATACTGATAGGAATAGAACCTATGACCTATCTTGTTTGTTGATGATAATGGTAATTTTGCTAGAACGTGTGCATGTGTTAATATGTATTACCATGCTGGGATACCAGAGGCCACCTTTATTGAAAATTTCTGGAACTTTCGAGCACTTTGTCCCCTATTCTTCAATATAGGCAGTCCTTCAGTTTATTAAATAATAAATAAACATAAAATAAAATTAAAACTAACAATAAAACAATATGATGATCATTACACATTTTAATTATATCTCTTTACAATCCTTCAATATAGTCTCACTGCTCCCCAAAAACCGATTCTACGAATGACTCGGTAGCAACACATACTTATTTTGGATTATAGATTTTCAGATAGTTTTTCATCTTAACTTCGATACGATGAAATCTTTTCTGTTCTAAGATTAAACTGCGGATTTCCAGAGGACTGAAGAATAAATTGTTCTTCGCATTCCGACCTAAGAAAAAAAGAAACATTTTGGATTATTATCTGCACTTTATAGTGGTCAGTTTCATAAAAATTTGTATTTAGGGGATGCAACCTTTGGGCACTGGCCTACCTGGTTTGGTTTCAGGGTCTTATTATTTATTGTCCTACAGCATAGATTCCGGCAGTTTTTATTTACCTAAATCCACAAAGATCTAAAATATTATTACAATTCTCTTCCAGTAACACCTTCATTGTAATTCACATAATTTTGTGGAATACCATAATGGGTATTTCTACAAGCTGTTACTTAAGTTGTAGATTTCAGAATGGTTACGTTTTTCGTCTCTCTTAAACTTGAGATATGTAATACCTCAAAAAAAAAAAAAATCATCATTTTCCTACGGAGCATTGGTATCTCTTTGGTACTAGTAACTGGGAGAAAGACGTTATTGAATACTAACTGCTTGCGATGAGGCTCTAGTAGGAACTGTGTGCGTTGTTAGTCTCCACTTTTTCTTTTTTTAATGTTCGCAATACATTTATATCTAAATGTGTACCTTCTTCTATGGTGCTACAATCCAGATTTGGCCATGGCCTGTAGCAGCGACCTCTGCTTCCTCTACCTCCGTCTTACGACTTCAGTTTAAGATGGCAGTATACCGGCGTACGGTCGTTAAGACATGGACTTATGAGCGGGAGGTCTGAGGTTAGAATCCCGCTAGGACCATCCTCCCTGACTGAGGTTATTCCCAAGTTTTCCTCAGCCCTCATAAATGGCAAATGCCGGGGAGTTACCCTAAACTTGTGCCTGGAACGTTTCCTTCCTTTAATAAAAAATTCTTTCCCAATATATTATTTCATCTAGTGTATCATCAGTGTTCACCGCATGTGGTGCCTCAGTAGTAAAAACGGGCGTTAAACATATTCAAATAAACACCGCCATTCGCCTACCAATGATCGATCAATCGATCGATCTAGATCGAAGAATTCCACCTCTCTACTTCAGGCAGCTCCCCAATTATCCTCACGAGGCTTGGTGGATTTAGTTTCAGACTTCCCTAACTTAAAACACTTCTAAGCAGGTACCTGGAATCGAGCCCAGATTCTCCCTGCCAGTACCTGGCACCCCCTTTTCACGCGAGAGCCCAATATTGATATTTCAGAGAAGTTTGTAGTGAAGTTCCTGGGCATAAGATAACCATACTATTTCATGAACGTTGCTCAGTGAGCACCTTTCAGGAGCAAGAAGCATAGGTAATAAACAACTTAAACAGAAATAAAGAGTAATTACAGAAGATTTCAGGAGGTTGCATTTTAGATGATGATGATGATGATGATGATGATGATAATAATAATAATAATAATAATAATAATAATAATAATAATAATAATAATGCAAGTTCCATATTATTTAGCACGGAGCATTATAATTTATTGAAGTTAAATTCAATGTTTGAATTTACCGTGACGCAAAGATAATGGCATTCTTTTCTGAACACAGGAGCAGCTATATGCAGCCTTGTAAATAATGTATTAAATAAAGAATTATTTTCTCAAATGACGGTATACTCCACCTTTGGGTGCATTTGAAATCCTTTCTTGATGTGCAAATTGCTATGTTGTATGCTATCAATGGTGGTAGAATAATTAACCTTTTTTAAGGGAATAATTAATGCCGATAGATACGTGACAATGATTTTGCACCCTGTTTTGCAAAGTTAACCAAGCGGGAATATTAATTTCGCTTATCTCCATCGGGATTTCAGTCATGGCATATAGCCCATGTTTCATTAAAAGCAATTCACGAGATGTTCCACGATAGAATTATTAACAATAAGGCATGGAATTCAGTCTTTTGACTTATTCTCTTATGATTCTGTTTCCAGTAGCTTATAAAACAAATCATCGAGCTCTAAAAATTTTGGTAATAATTATTCGTCTCAACATAGTATTCATTTCTGAAAGAGATTGTTATCTTTTGTCAGCTTCAGACGTTAATTTCTTTTTATATGTATTTACAACTAGCATGTATACATTTAAATGAATATATATATATAATTCATATTTCAGTTGAACGACTCATATAAAATGAAATATGAATTTATTTTCATTGTTTGCTTACCCATTATCTTGTAAGAATTAGGCCTGCTCCGTATCTGAGGTACCATGTAAACCACCAGACTTTAATTATATTAAGTACAAGCAAGATCTCTGTCTACTGCTGTAGGGATCACTAGGGTTCGATTTCCGGTACCTGCTTAGGCATTTTCTAAGTAGAGAGGTCTGGAATGGGGTCCAACCAGCCAAATAAATATAATTGGAGAGTTGCCTGATGGTAAGTACCGTTCTTTGATCTAGAAAGCCGCTTAATAGGCAACATCATATGCCTCTCGGTAATACTGCCCTCTATCAATGAAATCGTAAGAAGGAGGTAGAGAAAGCAGATCATGGCTGGATCTTGGGCTGTAGTGCCATAGAAGAAGTAGAAGAAGCACCAACAGGTGCTTGAGGGATTGTGGATCAGCCCATAGCCACAAGTGCCACCTATTGCGATGTTAACAAATTATATTTGGACATGGAATGGCCGTATTTTGAATTTTTTCAAGTATGGAGTTCTTTAACGTGCCGTAAATCTACGACACGGGACTCACGGATTAAAGTCCATTCGAGAGGGTTTGCGCTCTAGGATTTACGCATTTTACTCAGCCGAATTTGAACGCACGACCCTTTGGTCTATGGTACAGCTTCTGTAGGCTCAGAAAATATGTTTAGCTAATGGGCCTGAAGACAGTCATCCCCACTGTTTAGGCAATTAACCAAAAGTAAGCAAGTTCGTTATTCTCCCACAAAGAAGACCACTTTTCACTTGTTGACCAGAGACGGGACTCTTTTGAAACCTTTTTCCTCAAATATGAAGTAAGTGAAATATACGCAATATGAGTGACCGAAAATTGTCGGGCCTTTCGCAATGAAATTGCTACTAGGTTGGCCTATAGCTGGCATTTGAACAACAATGGATAAAAAGTATTATTATTCAACATTTAAGCCATTATTTTCCATCAATTGTTACCCTTCTCTAAGCCAGCATTCCATTTGTGGCGATACTAATCTTTGGACCTAGAGGCAAAAACTTCAAACATATATTTTTGACAACTTGAAGATTATCGAATTGTCTTCTGGAAGAAATGTTGCCATATACCGGAAAGAACCATAAGAAAAATACAGAAAAGTAAGCTAATTTAAACTAATGGGTTCTGAACTGATTGCTGGGCGAGGCAAAGATTTCTATTACTTTTAGTTCCGGGATGTCTTATTGGGTCAACCTTCGTCGATGGACAGGAACAATGTCTTGTTGTAGTATAGCGCTCTTTCTATTAGTTAAAACCAGTCTGCATAGTCTTAAAACTTCGTAAGTCCTATGCATTGCTCACAGTACAACTCATAGTCAACTACATGGCCGTTTGGGATTAGCTCGAAATGGCAACACCTTAGAAACGACACCAAAACATCTTTTGCCTAAAATGAGGCAACAACCGATTGAGTGTTTTTTTAAATTGGATATCCAATGCTTTCTCTTCTCACACCTACGGAACAAAAGCTATCTTTATTACATCTCAAAGCGTTTTCAGAATCTGTCGTCTATTGCAGTGTGTATAAAGTGTGTGTACAGTGTGTACAAAGGATTTTCAGTCACGGGCCTAAGAATATATCCAAGGCAATCCTTCGTTTTTTAATTTAAATTGTTATTTTTTAAGCGAATTACTAAAAATATAAGCTCAAGGTCATGAGTTAATAGTTATTAATGAAGCCGATTCTAATACGTTTAAGCTCACACACTTTTGTACAAACTCTCGACTGACATATGGTAAAGAATCGAAGAGCACAAGGAAAGAAATTTGAAATAGCTGTAAGCCTTAGTCCCACTATGGACTGTAAACTTTGCCGTTTCTTTGAATTTACCTTGGTGCTGAAGCGACCTTGCAAAAGGGTTATTTTGTAGTTCATAGAATGCAAAACTGAGCACTATTCTTAGATTCGGAAACAACGCAGTCAGAAGGGACCAAGGAAGGAATTTGTTCCTAGTTCAGTCTTTCCGTCCTCGCCCACTTCTATAACTTTGTAGTTACCGGGTGTAATTACAACTTTGTTTAGTTATTAAGAAACATAACAAACCTCTCCTTTCAGGGCCAGAATAAAGAGCCCAGAAGACCACCTGTTCGATTATAATGTCCAGGGGATTTTTAAGAAGTTGTGTACTAATATCAACGCGTCACTGGGCCCGAGTTTCAGCATGTTCGCATGGATATACTCTTAAACGTGCATTTATTATGTCGAGTTAGTACAGATGCATAGCTACACTAAATATTTTGACACTTCATGACTCTTCTACTAGCACAATATGCAGAACTCCATTTTGTATAGCTAAGGTCATCCAGAGCCCGATTTATCTTCAAAGCTAGAATCTCCATCATTAAACTATTATTTAAGACAATATTTAAATATAAACAAACTATTAATGTCAGTAGCTCAGAAGTAATGAAGAAACGTTTATAGGGGGGAAAATGCTTACCGGATAACCTAATTCTATTTGGGCTGTTGAAAAAGGCTGCAATCACTAAGTTTGTCAGAAAGTATAAAAGTGGTTATGACAGGAACCAATGAACTTCTTTGCGATATGTGTACAGATATTTGGTGAACATCTGATCGCTGCTTTAAAACTGAGATTTGTTATTTTGCTCAGTAAGTAGGCGATTCTGTAATGTTTGAATTACAAGTTAAAAATTCATTACTGTACGTTGTTTAAATTGCCATTGAATCTATGGTTATCTCTGCTTTATAAAATACATTCTATTCGCATGTTTCTTTCACGTTGAATTAACCTTATAATGATGCTTCACCCTTTACCGGTGTTCCTTTCATGAACACAAAATGACCATCTGTTAGTGCTCAGGGAACAGGCTGACTATTTGTGGAATGTTAACAATTCTATAAAAAATGAGGACAAAATTATCAGCAGTGCATTTCCAAACACATTTTTACACCCGTTGATTAACCTGCAGTTCCCTTTTAGAATTGGATTTTATCTTGTGAGAGATATTCTAGAGTCTGAAGATTCTTGCTTCACTGTAATTTTTTGTGGTTTTTTACTTATTGAACTTACCAGTCATTTTATTTTCTACCACCAAAATGCCGCACAATAGCTTGACTAATATTCCAATGGAAAAGAAATGACATGTTTAAAGCTGACCAAAAGGTTCTGGCAGTTTCAGACCAAACGTTTCAAAGCATTATAGTTTGAACAAAATAGTAAATTTAGTATTAAATATAGTCACTATCGTTCTGTAATGTAATGAAAGATTAAGAGTTCCATTGTGATAGATCTGCAACAGTCCTTATGGCCTATCCCCACGGAACTGTAAATACATATAATATGTATATGCAAACACAATTATCATAATATTTCATGCGTTATAATTAGAAATGTAGATAACATGTATGTATGTATGAATGAATGAATGTATGAATGGTGTTTAACGCCTGTTTTTACTACTGAAGCACCACAGGCGTTGGACACTGATGATATATGAGATGAAATTATATATTGGGAAAGGATTTTATTTTTAAGGAAGGAAACGTTCCAGGCCTAAGTTTAAGGTAACTCCCCGGCATTCGCCATTTATGAGGAATGAGGAAAACCTGGAAAAAAACCTCAGTTAGGGGGGATGGTCCTGACGGGACTCGAACCCCAGACCTCCCACCCACGAGTAGGCACTTAACGATCTCGACCACCCGTATGTATGTATGTATGTATGTATGTATGTATGTATGTATGTATGTATGTATGTATGTATATTGTATAATTCGTCATAACGCTAACATGTGAATTGAGTGTCGACAAATGAGAAATTTCTTTGGTGTTTTCTGTTACGGTAGCTTGGAAAACCAAGAAGTACAGTAAACCCGAGGATCGAGTGTGATGTCACTTTTAAAAGGACTCCCATTGGAAGGTTAATAAACTGAAGAACTTTTAAGCTCATTAGGTCTTTAAACTCAACATACAGCCATACAGTTAGCCTTTAACCTAGCCAATATCAACAAGAGTTTTAAAACTTTAATAAATACGAATGGCTCTTGAAGCAGCCAATGGTAAGTGTGTGTTTGAACTTGTAGAGATAGGCGCGAAATTTGCGCGTGTCTGTGCTCCCTTTGGCGTCATTAAGCCAACGGTTACTTGATTTTATTTGAAATATAAGGAAGAGTGCTCCGCTGGGGAGGTTAGTATTCATTTGTCAGTTCTATCAGTAGCGAGAAGCAGTACCAAGATCTACACGCTGCATTCACGTCTAAGTCCAGATGCGGTGAGATGTAGTTCTCACTTGACATACACAGTTCCCAGAATCAACTCACACGCAGACGCGGCGAGAAGTTCTCACTTGACATACGCAATCATACCATTTTCAGTTTCACACTCCGCGGCACTCATCTGTAAGTTTCACAAGCGGTGAGAGACACTTGTTGTTATTTCGATTCTGACGCAGACACTCAGTTGTGAGATATACATTGCGACATTTGGAGTATTCAGTTTCACTTCTAATTCCACTCTCGGCAGCAAGTTTGTATTCGATATAGCTAAGTCTATCGTACGCAAAACACCAGAGGGCACGAAATATTTTGAACACAATATAGTACCAATATATGTATTATGTCGCATTGCGTGCTTAATTATACTATAGAACTCCTCTCCCAGTGCTGTTGAATACGAATCAACAAAATAGCAGAATTCACCACGAGAAAGTGTTCTCATTGAAGCGTAGGCAAAACAACACCGAAGTGATCAATAATCAATTTATCAAATCGCTTTAAAATTGGCATCGCAACATTAGGCCACTCGATGTCGACAACAAATCGTTTCAAAATTAGTACCCAACCTGGGACACTTAGCCAGAACCTTCTAAATATCTCCACTCCTCAGGCAAAAAAAAAAAAAAAAAAAAAAAAAAAACGATTTAGCGTAGTTTTTAGAAATGCTGACGTAGGATATGATGTGCAGACTCATTGTGGACAAGTTCCGGCTGGTTAGAGTAAAAAATGACATGATTATTTGACCGGTTGGCAGTAGTTCACGATCCACAAAACACCCCATAGTCCACCAAACACAGAGCATAACTTTCTTTTGCAGCAGTAATTTTTTCGGTTATGTGGGGATAGAGTATCATATCAAGAAAGAGCTCCTTCTACAAACTAACCTGAGTACAATGCAAATCAGGCGTCAGCTCTGGACCCCTTCTGAGTCGTTGTCAACTCGTTTAGGACCCAACATTGATGGAGATGTCGACGTCTAGTTTCTACACTGCCGTTGAATTGCTCTGCACCGTCCTCATACTCTAGATGTTGTTCGCCACAATGTTCCTAAGGGAATCTCGTTATCCATTATTGTTGATCATTCTGTCTGTGGCTCATTGTCAAGGGTTTCGTTGCTTTCCTAGAAATTCGCGAATCATCTTTGCACAGTGCATTCATTAACAGCGTCAGCATCAAGGATCTGGCATCATTTTTGCGCTACTGCAGTTGCATTGCAGAGCATATTAGCTGGTGTAAACATCTTCCGGGTGCTCATATATGACCACAATTCTGGGATACTGGTCAACACAAGGAAAAATTCAACCTACTAGCTTAAACAGTCTATCCTTTGGCAAAATTCATTCTTGCGTTGGCTTTATTTCTTGTAAATTTAATTTTCCTCAACACTTAAAATTTAAACCTGCGTTAAAAAAAAAAAAACCAACACAGAATTGTTTCGTCTTAAGCAACTTTTTCCATAGCATATTATTGGAATTTGAGAGGTATAAACATCTAATACGAAACAAATATTCATTCTATTCTATCCTTTTGTGTGTACAAGAGCTATAAAACAGATGAATGACGCGGAAAATGACACGAGCAGAGCTGAATTAAAATTATGGTAGGACTCATGAAAGCTATATTTTGTTATGTCCCACGAACACACTTTGTTTTTCGTGCAGTGCTTTTATTTTTACTATTATCTCATCTGGGAATTTATTCCATGTGCACATATGCTGAAATGGTGAGTGTATATGGTAAAAATATAAAGTATGTAACAAATCTTTGCATTTGAAATTAAACTACAGTAGTAATATAGTAACCTGTCTCAAAGGAAAATGTTGTGATTGTACTTATTTTTGTTACGAAACGCAAAGAATACTTGAAAATGAGGTTGAATATTTCAGATAGTTGAGATAAGCATGTCGATCATTATACGTTATGAAATCTCTTCCACGAATGAGAGGCCTTCGTTATCGGCAAACGCAAGCGCGTCTGCCGAAAGTGCCAGACCCGTGCGATGATGAAACGACGCAGATTCAGCTTTAAAAGTTAGACGGTTATGTATGATCTAAAATATAAAGCACGAGAGCAGAATTTGTTGTTTTTATCTGGAAAAGCTTTTACAAACAAACATACTGAAATTAGGAATGTAGGCTGGAAAGTTAACCCGGGGGACTGGGTGGAGTTACGAGTTTTCACGGTAGATAAACTGGATGAGGGATGTGTGAAGCATGACACGTAACACCTCGCCATACTGCACATGGACGGTGCAAAAACACGTGTTTACACCAAGGTCAGTAGCAAGATTTGAATAAGTGCCCAGAAATACCAGTTTAACATAGCTGAAAGCTTTTTAAAGCATTAGTAGGCAAATTTAAGAATACTTTGTATTCAGTTTTTTGTTTGTTATAATCAGTTATTTTTAAACATATTTCTTTAACTCACTAAACCAATAATATAGCTCAAAGTGGAGTACCATATTTTCATTTATTAACTTTTTAAAAATCGTGTGCTTTACTTGCAAATAATATTTAGCACCAACTTTTAAAGTAAAAATACATTTGAAATAAAAGGAACAAGGAAAAAAATTCAGAAAATCTACATTACTAAAGCATTGCTAATATTACAACACACACATGCACAGCACTAATCATCTTAGACTTTTACAGTTACAACAGTTGCTCAAAATGTCCACCATCGGAGTCGACACACTTCTGAGTAGGTTGAACTACTGATTGAGCAACGTTTACGAAAGTGTTCTCGGCGATTACAACACATGCCGTTTCAATTTCTTACTGAAGTGCTGCCAATGTAGCTAGCTGGTTTTATACGGTATACAACATCCTTAAGAGTTCCCCATAGGTAGAAGAGCAACGAAATTAGATCCGGAAAACGATTCTGTTCTGTACACGCGTCTCCATTGTCTTTGAACTACAACAACATTCTCGGTTTTCCAATACCACTTCAAAATTGTTTTCCGCTGTTCAAACAATAACCTTGGCTCCATTTTGTTGTAGCAACGCTAGCATAACATAATGTGAGTCATATCTGTTTATGGCATCATACCATAATCTTGGCTTAATTTGTTCAGGGTCGATTTACCTGTCATGCAGCAACGCTATCATAATGTATATGAGACACATCTGTTTACAGAACATCATGTAATAATCTTGGTTTCATTTGTTCCATGTTGATTTACGATAATCTTGGCTTCATTATTAAATAGATATGTACTGTGAAAGTGTGTATTTATTTTTTGGGCCCAATCGGTATTTTAAGATAAATTTTACGGCACATAAAAAAACCTCAAGCCTCTGTGTATTATTTATCGGCCATATCATTCCCTGAACTCAATGGGACGCTAATGGCCAAAAAGGTTAAATAATGTTCTTAAAGAAAAATAATAATAATAATAATAATAATAATAATAATAAATACAACCAGAGCAAAGCTCAGGAACTAACGGGGCTACTACAGCAGCCTTCAGTTTGTTGTTATGTTAGCATTTAAGCAAAAATCCAAGGATTAATTACATTCTAATCCATATTCATATGCAAAAAGCTTATGTAAACGACTTATATAATTTAAATGAAATAAAAATATTCCCACAGTTTTCAGCCCAATTAATCGTAAAAATTATTTAATTATTTTGAAAAAAAAGTGTTAGGAATAAAAATAGAAAAAATATATTATTTTTAACAGTTCCTAGAATTTTTAATTATGTTATAAAAATCACGAAATTTGTCATTGCACTCTATTAACCCCTGCGTGTATTAAATGCATCGTGTTGCTCAAAGGTTTTATTTTGAATCCAACTACTTATTTAACATTAAGATGTTTTGCACTTTAAATAATTTATCAATACTTATATTATATTTTAAATTGCATATAAAGGGCCGCTGGTACTATAATCAAAAGATTTTTTTAATGTAAAAAAAATAAGATTTGGGACTGGCATTAAATGCACAGTACACAGCATACGTAAATACCATAAATACTATCATAAAGTTTTAGTTAAGTAACTATATTTTAATATTTTTTCAACTACTGTAGCTATTCTCTCATATATACCAAAATTTGGCATCGAAAATGACCCCCTTTTACTCTGGAATATGTATAAACTATTTCTAATCATTTGTTTATCTGAAACAGCATGTCCTGCCTCTTTTCGGAAATCAGTCACTGGTAATTCCAAGAAGCGCTTTTCTTACAAACCACAACCTGAAACACAAGCCACAGTTTCTAGTCGAGAGGGTGCAAGTTGGAACTGATAGAACGCCAACTAACAAATCTGAAACATTCCTATTTTAATGTCGGCTGTAATATCTGTTATTGAATCAAGTCGAGATCAGATTGTGTACCATAAAATGGATCTTCAATCCTTTTGATAGATATGCAGCTTAGAGGCACTATCATAGTTAACTCCGCACTAAACTATTACGAGGTTTTTTGGGACCGTCTCTGAGGCACACCTTCTCGTCTGGTTGTCATTGTTAGAATAACGCCACAGTATGTCAACATTCTTTACTGCTTCAGTTCCGCAATTAAAAATGCCCAGTATTACAATGAACAGTTATTAGTCCAAGGTATTTTCTAAACACTCTGGTTATAGTCATCTATCAAAGGCCACCACTGCCTGCCTCCGACCACTCCCTTGACAACAGTTAACAATCCTCATCTTATTTCGAACATACGAATGCCATTTTGAGCGAAACGTTTGATAGCATATTAGGCAAATAAGATTACTGACTTCCAGCTTTTTAAGAATCTGGAAATTGTGATTGGTGATTTTCCAACTCTATGCAGAATTATTGTAGTACATGATTTCCCCATTCCATGATTAATATGTATTCATTGTCGTGCACTTGAACTCAACAATGAAGGTTGTGGTATGACAAAACACCTGGTACAATTTCTTTCAAAAGTTTGTACAGTATTTATAATGGAGTTTATTTTCTTTGCTGATGATAGTTCTTGGATCCAGCTCCAGCTTTTTCTATTCTACATACTGTCACCGAGAAAGTGCCTAAAATTTACAATTAGTTACATATAAATTGACAGATAAAATGATTATACAATTTTAGAAGCAAGAAACTAGTAACTATTTAGTATTGATTTATTTCCAGGGATAATGATTGAACCTTTGATTTTTCCTGGAAGATTGACGAAGATACACACGTTTTAGCTTTATTCTTAACAGTTGAATGATTGATCACATATATATTTTTATTTTTGCTGCCGGAATCATTTTAGACATATGTATCTGATTGCCATTCTAAATTCACCGTTTATTAAAATTGGAAAAAGGTGTCTACTCTTGAGCAAGGATGTTCTCCACTCAGCTAAGTTTGTGTGCTCTCTTGTTCCGCTAGGAACTTTACCTTTCTCTCAAAAGTTTGATAAGTTCCTTCCTTTACTTTGAAATTTCACGTAATTGTTCATACAATTCTAAAATAATTTTGTTATGCGTATTCCATAAAATGGGTAAACGTGTGTACCGTGCAGTGATAAAAAGACGACTTATTGCGGAAAGAATTTCACACCAAAATTTATAAAATGTTGTAAATACTCATCTCCTTCATATTGATCGATTAAAAATGGTCTCTGAGTTTTAACATGATCATATCAACCTTGAAGAGGACCCTCGTGAAGGACATCCAACAAATGCAACAACAGCAGAATTCATTGGACAAATAAATACACGATGTGGTATTAGATGACCGGTAAGTTAAAATGCTTGACATTTCTAATGCTGTAGACCGCGCTTGTTCCAAAGAGGGCAAAGTCGGTTCTATATGTAGGAAAGGCTGTGGCATCAATCTTTTTGGGACGCCAAATACTTTTTCTAATTGATACTTTCAGAAGTATCAGAACACTGTGACACTCTTTTATATCAAGTGGATGAAATTTTTTGATAGAAGAGAATACAATGCTCCTTCCTGTTCACAAAAGTATTTACGTACGTAATTATTGAGTGATTTCAATTGTGAATCGTTGGAGCATCCACCGTACTACCCAGATTTAGCTCTCGGGCTTTCCCCCTTTTTTTAAAAAAATCACACAATTCCTCGCTGGTCAGCATATTTTCACAAACCAAGAGACAACTGCAGCTGTAAAAAACAAATATATTCACCATAAGAAAGATTATTAACGAATGTTGACCTGATATCCACCTTCAAAATCGTATTTACTCATGTTTCAAAATTACTATATTTTTAGGAGCAAGTTGCCCTTTGTTCAGGCAGTCTTAAATATCATTAATACAACCAATTTTGCGCCGATTTTTATTTTCGGAAATACTCTTAACAGTACTATCACAATCTTTTCCTCATAATTTTATATATGAACCATAAAAAGCTCCCTATCTTTTTTAGAGGTAGCTAATTTTTATTCTTATTGTTGTAGGAATATATTTCTATATAGCGTTAGAAAGATTTGTTACAATGCTTTTCATATTCTTTCATTCATACATTTCTCTATAATATCTCTTAAGTTGATACTTTCACTAGGTTGCTGTAATGTCACATAGTGTGGCTTCAGAATTTTAAAGCTCTTCGGACCTGGGAATGACGGGAAAGAAAAAGTAGAGCTTCTCAAGAGTGCTGTACATGTAAGATAACGTGAGCTTAAACAAATGAAGTGCAAGTACCGTTCGGAACTATGAGCAGCCATTTCCAGCATATGGGCCACAATTCGCTTGGAAAGAAAAAATGACATGTAGTTCTTGAAGCTTGCAACACTCATAATTATCTGGCCATAGTCTGCTCTGTATTGCCTTGAGATTACCTTTTTATGAAACACGTACTTTAATTAAAAATCATACTTAGTTAGTTTTCGGAAAGTAATTGAGCATTTCAAATCTCACGTTCTGAAAGGAAAGTTTAAAGTAAATGTTTCTGGTGCCATAATATTTATTCCAAAAGGCATTCCATTTTTACTTTAATATTATTTGACCAAAACGGGTATGTTACATAATACTTAATTTATTTCATAGAACGTAAGTTAATACAATAAGGTGTTCCTAACTTCAACTAATTCAGAAAAAAAAAGTAATTAAATTTTTTCTTTGTACACTTAAAGTTTTAACTTTTAGATAACAGGAAAAAGGATACTATTAAAAATGCTATCAATGGCACAATAATCAGCATGGCAATAGCCAAAATCAATCGATGTGTCGGAGGGTTTTAAAAATATTCTTTCATTGAACTGTGTTTGAAATTATGGATATTTTACGAAGACTTTATTTAAAATTTATAGAAAAGGACAAACTTTAGAGAATGTATACACTTCTTTTTAAAATTAAACACAGAGAGAAATATGTTTTATAATACGATAATAACTATATTGATTTAAAATATTTTGGAATCGAAATCTTGTAAGCAAATATGTACTTCAAACTAATTTGTGGACATAAAATAAGTTGATAAGATACAAAAAATACACGCTGACAATAATAGCAATAATAATAATAATAATAATAATAATAATAAATCTGAAATACTCTATCCCGGTAGCTTGTTTATCTACACCGAGACGTGTATTGCAAACTCTTAAACTTTATTTCTAAATTACAAAATTACATTAGTACATTATTATTTTTCAGACAATACTTATACCTAGGTTACAATTTGAAATTTAGAAAAACATTAAAAATGACAAATTTGATAAATAACAAAATTACATTCCCTTCAACTACTTCCTAATTGCTGGAAACCAGCTACTACTTCCACTTAATCTTTAACTCTAAATTAATAATCTACTATTCACCGGTATCGGGTAGAAGCTGTACTGGTACATATTTTTACTTAACTACTTATATGTGTCTATTCCTGTCTATATTTGTATAAAACTATATATAGATCTTGTATATGTTTCTTTATTTTCCATATTATATCATACCATCTTTATGAATACATTCATGTAAATTTCACACTTATGTATTATATTAGCAAATTTTTACAACACTAATTATATTCTTTATTTGCGAATATAATTGACATTTATCAATGTAACATTTAACCTACCAATTCATTACTTTGACATAATTAACAAAGTAATAATATCACTAAAGGTATTGATTGTAATTATAATAGTTATTATAACGACTTTATTATTTTTTACTTTACTTCTTCATCTTACTTTACTTTTTATATTCTTGACTTTATTATTTTTTACTTTACTTCTTCTTTATCTTACTTTACTTGTTATATTCTTGACTTTATTATTTTTTACTTTACTTCTTCTTTATCTTACTTTACTTCTTTATATTCTTCTTCTTCTTCTTCTTCACTCTTTCGCCATACCCTTTTTCCACAATCACTTTACCCTCCTCTCATTCTATAAACACAATGCTGTTTTATATCCTATAAAAAGTTCCCTTTCGCTGCTCCACTATACTTTACACTTCTCTATTGCATTTGTTCTTTGTATTCACATCATTACAAGTTTGCAACTATTCTTAAAATTTTCACCACTAACATCACCACTCCACTTCACCCATAAATACTACACAATTACACTCCAATATATTATATTCCTATCAATCTTTATTATACTTCTCTTCCATTCTTTCTAAACAAGCTCCTCTAACTCCCATCTTCACTAAGGCCCCCAACAAGTCCTTCAGTTACCTGATGACAGTAAAATGTAAGAATATGTTTCATACAGAGCTGCAAAAGACAAAAAAACCTGTTGTTTAAAGGAAATTTAGTTTATAATATGTGTTACAATTTGGGTTGATCACAATTTTATAATTTGTGACATTTGTTTATACTAGTATGAGCTTTGTTTTATTTACATATATTTTATATTACCAATTCT
Organism: Metallyticus violacea; assembly: GCA_030762175.1. Classification (NCBI taxonomy): domain Eukaryota; kingdom Metazoa; phylum Arthropoda; class Insecta; order Mantodea; family Metallyticidae; genus Metallyticus; species Metallyticus violacea. The sequence continues at coordinate 63,879,306 of CM060830.1, forward strand.
ATTATTTTATTTCTTGAGAGGTTACCGTAGAGAAGAAACATCAACTGCTTCAGCATATAAAATCTGTCCTCTATGATGGGAAATGGGAATCTTAGGTGCCAGTAAACATGCATTTGTGTTTTAAAACAAATTGAAAGTTTTATTTTGTGTTTCGTATTTGTTTTGCCAACATAGATGCATATACTTTTAAATATATCAATGCCATTTCTCTGATATTTTCAGATTTTTGCGCCTTTTGCCTGCCTACTTTGAACATTTTTAGTGCTTTAGCATCCTATGCTTAATCACAAAGTAACAAAGTATGTAAAGATAAGCAGCATAACATTTAAAACAAATTTTCCAAACATTCCATTTCTAGTTATGGTATTCTCTACTTCCTTATTGCTTTCATCTAAGCTTGCTTTTTTTTCCACTCAGCAAGTGTACCATCTGTTGCCACTGTAATTTTTCCTGATTCTTTGCATCCTTAACGAACCGGTTTCTTAAACTTTTGGTGCAAGCATTATGGAATATTACAATATTTTGTTACATTTTCTTTATTTAGTAATCATCCCTTCTTAAATATAATTAGACAATTGCATTTCTTCTGTAAAGAAATACATCTGAAATTTCAGGCTATATAGAAAAAAAAAAACTACGTTACCAGCTGTTTCTCTAAATGTTAAAGGTTTTTTTTTTTTTTTTTTGATTGATTTATTTATGGACGCTCTTTAACATCTCAGGTCATCAGCGTCCCATTCAACTCAGGGCGTGAAACGGCCGACAAATTTTGCTCAGAGGCCTCTCTTTCAGGCTTGAGGTTCTTTTTCGTGCCGTAAATGTACGACACGGGACCCACGGCTTTACTTCCCTTCCGAAGGAAGCCATACTTAGGATTTTTACGCCCGAAAAAATCGATCGATCCTGGCCGGGTTCGAACCCGCGTTTTGGGCGTAGGAGGCAAGTATGGTAACCACTACACCACCAGGACCGACATGTTAAAGGTGAAACATAAGAAATGTTATATATGCAGTATATATTTTTCGATGGATATTTAATAAATAAAATAATATAACACCCACGATATAAAGAAGGTTTATTATACACATTTAAAATGTTAAAAGAACCTAGTTAAATGATGTGTTGAAAACAGCTTGCTTTAATTTCGTCTTTTTCTTCATCTGTAGACTGTTGTAAAACTTTTTATATGATTTATGAGATGCATATAAATATATGTATTATAAAGTATATATATTTTGTGTTACAGCTAAGGCCATTGGGTATTTTTCTTTTTAATGACTGAGTTAGGACCATTAGTTCTTTTTAGTGTTATTTAACGTCCGTTTTCAGTATAAAGGCTTCATAGGCTGTGCCATTATGCCTTTTCTTCGTTCTGCCAAACTAATTATAATATATACAAGGAATCAGCGACAATGCGATAATAAATAACATAACCAGTAACAATGCCAAAGCACACATTAATATCTCGAACACAGGTTTTAAAGGTCCACGTGGACAGAGGCAGTCATATTATTTATGCAGTATTGCTGAAATATTAAAAGAACTTTGGGCTAGGAGACAGTCCAATCATAACTCGATTAGCAATTAATGTTTTCTTCCAATACTGCCATAGACTAATGTATTGAGTGTTGTTGTTTGAGCAGCAAAAATACTTTATAGACAAAAACTTTTTTAAATTCATAGCCTTTTTCAATAAAAATAATAAAAAAGAACGAAAAAAAGACAATTCTGCATACGACACAAACAGAAACGGTTGCATCTGTTTTAATAATTACGAATAGCTTTGTAACTCATGCTTTAAATGAGTCCCATTAAACGATTTTAAAAATTATGTGGAATGTAATTCTTTTAAGAGCTTTAAGACAAAAATGTAGGCTAGCAATGCAGTACTTCTATGTTATTATTGCTTTTTAAAATGGTTTTTAATATCCGATTTCTGATTTTTTTCTTGTTCAAAACACTGTTCGATAATTCTGTGGATATACCGTTAAATGCCTACTTTTACTTTGTTCCTAGCAGGTAAATAATTATTATGCAGGCAATTTAAAACAGTTTAATTTATAGTGTATAAACATTTATAAAAGAATAAAAAGGTATATACATATTCTAATTTACAATCGGATATACTAAAAATGTGACACTTAACACAGAAAACGATTTTAATTGCTTATTCTTCTTCTTGGTCCAGCAAAGCGATGGTTATTATTTAAAAAAAATATCCAGTTACATGATGTGCATAGACAATTGATTCCAATCACGGTTAAATGATGTCGGTCCTGGTGGTGTAGTGGTTACCATACTTGCCTCCTATACCCAAGATCGCGGGTTCGAACCCGGCCAGGAGCGATGGATTTTTCCGGGCGTAAAAATCCTAAGTATGGCCTCCTTCGGAAAGGAAGTAAAGCCGTGGGTCCCGTGTCGTACATTTACGGCACGAAAAAGAACCTCAAGCCTGAAAGAGAGACCTCTGAGGAAAATTAGTCGGCCGTTTCACGCCCTGAGTTGAATGGGACGCTGATGACCTGAGCTGTTAAAGAGCGTCCATAAATAAATCAATCAAAAAAAAAAATGGTTAAATGAAGAAGGAACTAGATCAGTGAGTGTTGGCTTAAGTGTATTGCGTATAGTGTGTGTGCGTGTTATTGAAATGACATTAACATATTTTCCCATTACTAGTGTTTACTTGTCGCCAATAAAATCAATAGTTGGAAATTTATGTAACTGGACAGAGCTTAGGATATTCTTCTGATCAAAATGAAATATAACACATTGCCCGAGCAATGACGTTAAGTGGGTCCTGGTGGTGTAGCGGTTACCATACTGCGGGTTCGAACCCGGCCAGGACCGATGGATTTTTTCGGGCGTAAAAATCCTAAGTATGGCTCCCTTCGAAAGGGAAGTAAAGCCGTGGGTCCCGTGTCGTATATTTACAGCACGAAAAAGAACCTCAAGCCTGAAAGAGACGCCTCTGATCAAAATTTGTTGGCCCTGAGTTTCACACCCTGTGTTGAATGGGACGCTGATGACCTGTGATGTTAAAGAGCGTCCGTAAATAAATCAAACAAAAAATGACGTTAATGGTCATTTACAATTGGGCAATGTTGATAAATAAAGACAATAAGCACATCAACATCTCAAAATAAACTAATTATTTCCATTTTTATGTTAAACATGTCATTTTAACAATTGTTTCACAACACAAACTATGCTCTTGATATACTTTTTTCTTAGATTGTTTTACAAGATTCATTTGTTCTCTGTATTTATCCTGGGTAAGATAGGGTTTATTATCTGTTCATTTACTTTGTAATATGATGAACAGAGCTTCTTTAGCTTTCCTACTAAATTTACTTTCTGTATTACTCATTATTGTTATTTCTAACAATTAAATCGTAGACACAGTACAGGATTTCATCGAAAATGTTATTAATGAATGTTAAAATTTCTGCATTGTCGTTGCTTTGCTTACTTGCTGCCAATTGCTGCACTTTTATTAAGTTGAACTAACGAAAAAGAGCATGCGTACAACATTGGCCAAGGAGGTTTGGGAAATTACGAAATTGCCCGGACAACAATATTGCTATCATCGCCCAGCTAACTAAGCCATTGTAATTAACGACCTAAAATTTACTTTAATACACATTATAGTTGATCAATGGCGTTAAAGACCGGCCAGTGACTACATTTTTCCAATTTACTTAATTGTCCGTAACATATGTTTGTATATTGTGAGTATAATATGCATTAGTAATCATTAATTATTAATGACTTCGTCAGATATTTATTATTACTGGATATTTGTGATTGTTATTGCGGAATGAAACTACTTACACGTAATAGGTAAAGGCTGTTCTTATCCTCTTTATCCCCTTGGTCGCTTAGGCAAATGCCAGAATGGACCTTTTCCTTTCCATATTTTCCGCTCTGCCATATCATATTATTTCATTACATTGGTTCTGTTAGAGGGTCAAAAGTGCCAGGCTGAGGTGGGCTGGCAGGTATCCCTTTATTCTGGAGGTGCCCCAACTGAAGGCGTAAGCACAAATGTCAGCTCTTGAGCAAAGTTAAAGTATCGAAATTTCTTCTTTCTAATAATTCAGTCAAATCCAATATAGTTTTATATCTCTTCCAAGGGGTGTTAAACAAGTTCAATCACCATAAATATTATAATGGTGCAGCTTTAACAGATTTCACGAATGAAACTTAGCTGGAATTCAGAGAAAATATTTAAATGCTTTGATTTTTCTCTTCTCATTTATAGAATTGCTTTCAAATAATAAACATTTGCTTATTACTCATTAATTTACAGCGAAAGGTAACAATAAATATTTTATTTAAACTCTTAAATTTTTTATTTCTTTTTCTCAACTTTTATTAAACACAATTACTCTTATCTAAATATAAAATTATCAGAATTTTATTAATTTCAGTTCATGTACCTCTATACCTCAAGCAATACTTTTCTGTTGGTCAATAGAAGATGTGACATTTGGAATACATTTTCCTAACCATTTCCGGATAAATTGCATCAGATGTTTAATGCCTTCTTTTTTCTTGGATATTATAATTATATTTGCAATTACATAAAATATGTGTATATATACATTTTTTTCTTTTTTGATGGGAAACCTAAAACAAGTAGCATATTAAATAATAAGTTATTCAGGGGACTAAGAGAAAAAATGGGACAATAAAATAATTGTTAAAATCTTTAAAACTATCAAGTAAAATTAATGACATTCTAAAGTAAATAACATTTTTAAACGATTGTAAACGCTGTTTGATCTTTGTTTTCTGTCTGCATATTAATTTCGAATCAACATAAGTTGCAGCTGTGTGATGAACTTTCAAAAACTGTTCAGTGCAGTAGGTACTTAGCGCGAACTTTTTGAGTACGGGCGTATACTCCTTTACATGTGCTGGGGAAAGCAGCGGAGTTTCCCAGTGCTGTGAATCGCGAGACATCAATCTTGTGCTGTGAAACACAGGAACGTCTAGAAAGCATATATTCATCTGGTGCAATAACTTGAGTCATGATAGAGATCCTGTCGAACGGCTTGCACACACTCTTGCCACCCCCCCTTTTTTCCCCTCCCTTCTTTCCCCGAGCGAGTCCCTCCAAGCGCGTAACAACCAATAACGTGATATACTTTTGACAGGTTCAAAGATTAATGCATTGCACAACTGTTATACTATGTAAGAAACGAAAAGAGTCCGAAACTCGCTTTTGCATAGTGACGTATGCTAAATAATGATGAGATAATAATGATAATAAAATTAATAATAATAATAATAATAATAATAATAATAATAATAATAATAATAATAATAATAATAATAATAAAGAGAAAAAACCAAATGCTAACGCTTTTGTTTTGTTTAAATTAAAAAAAATATTTTTACTGTATCATATATAGTGCACTGTATCATTATTTGATATGATAGCTGATTTACATGAGGGTGTCATTCATGATTTTAACATTTTTAATCTTGTAAAAGCAGTAAAGGCATACCAGAGCTATTTTTGTTGTTGGTGAGAATCATTAAAAATGGTATATTCTAATAACAATTATGTCATTAAACTGCTTTCATTGCTAAAATCAATCAACAGTTTGTTACGGTAATACAAAGGCAATTTAAAAGTTCTCGAAGCGAAGCAAAAAATGATGGCATAGGTTCTTATTTTTTAATATAGTCTCCTTTGACACTATTATACGAGTACCTTATCTAGCGATGTACCAAAGCCTTTATTCCATCACGAAAATTAGCTTCCTTCAGATCTGCAAAATACATCTCAACTGATGATTTAAACTCTAGAATGAAATTTATTTCTACCTGAAAGTTTTCTCACTTTAGAGAACAGATGGAAGTCTGATGGAGCCAATTCAGGGGAATAAGGTGGATGTGGTAGCAAATCGTACCCCAGTTCATTCATTTTCACCATTGCAACTAAAAGGTTAGCATAATACACTCCAGTGATATATGTTCCAATAGAAAGATAATTGTTTAGTCCTACACCCTTAGCAGCCCAGAAAACCGACACCATGTTCTTTCAGGCCAATTTGACTTTCTTTGATGGCGGAGAATCGTGATGTTTGTACTTTTTTATTCCCGCATGCGCTTAAATTGATTAGGTTGTTTTGAGTTTCTTTTTAAAGTTGTTTTCCAAGTTGTTTTGCAGTGTGTAATATATCTTCCCTGAGGTGTACAACCTGCAGACTTAGTATGTGTTAAAACTGGTTTTAATTACATTCCTTTGCCAACATATCAGACAATTTTACTGATGTCCATACATTATGCACTAATCTCGGTGAGCAGATCTATAAATTGATGTTTTCATATTTCGAAATTGCATCAGTGCACCACGTAGCTTCATTTAATGAGCATCAAAATGGAAACCGTCATAAGAACAAAAAGATATCGAAAATTTCTACACAATGTACATTTTAATGTGCAGAGCGAACAGGATAGCTTAGGCAAGCGTTCAGGGTACGGCTGTTAATGGAAGTTAAACTGCATGAAATTGAATTGCGTTCACATTGACTGAAATCATGTTTTCCTCCCATGTTTTTAACTAATGATTATGAAGGCATCGATGGCATCCGAGCTGACAACTGCATTTTCCAAGTAATATATTATCCTCAGCAAAACACGAAAAACAGGCAACAGAGAAAAAATGACAGCTACAGTAAATGCCATTACTGGACTTCAAACCGCATTTAACCATGGGGATAACTTTTGATAGCGCCTTGGGCGAGAGAACAACAAATCAGAGTAAGACATCGCCAAAATTATAAGTATGTTCTCTTATAAAAAGAAAAAATTATGGACATATAATTTTTCAGGTGCTTTATATATTTAAGTTCAAAAACTTTGAATCCATGCCCTTATTAACTATAAAGGTGAATTCCAGGGCATTGATGAGCGAATACAAAAAATTAAAAGGTTTTTCTAATACAAAAATATGATATTTTTCGGTCAGAGGATAATAATATGTCTTGCAAAAATTTTCTTTTCTAAAACACATGAACAATTTCAAAAGATCAAGCTAATAGAACTATATGTCTTTTTGAAGAAAGTTTATTTGACTGACTGGACCTCTTGTGTGTTCACTTGATGCATGTTAAGAAATGTTAGAAACTTTCCGAAAAAGAGCTTCTAAATGTTTTCATTTTGATGGAGCTTATTTGAGGATTTAATAAAACTATATAAACAAATGACCTATGTGAAGGTAATACTTACGACTTATGTAGGTGGTGTCGACGTTCACTGCTGCGCCAAATTTGTAGCGGAAATAAAAAGACGTTGCCGACGTAGTAGGCAGACATTGACGTAACTAACACCACTATAATGTGCTCGATTAGTTCAGGGTTTGGTAATATAGCTGGGTTTTTTAGATTGATGCTTCTGGGGTAAAAAGAGTGTACTTTTAAATACAAGAAAATCACAATGGACAGAGCTCTATGTAGTTTGTTAATGTTTTGTTATTACCACACAACAGTACACTTTTCTGATTACGATATGCTCTGAGAGTATTATTATATGCAGACCGAATGCAAGAAAGACGTGTTATAATTTATATTTTTCTCCCGAAAACTGCTTTTTGTCCTGTTGTAGCTCGTATACTATTTTCCTATTTGGGTATTAATTCAAACTCGTAACTCCTATCATTCCCCACAATAATAAATTTGTAATGTATTCCACAAAATGTTAATCGCCACTTATCTTTATGTAACGTAGAATACTACTTCTGTATATGGAATAGGAACCACGATTTCTGCTAATATAATTTAAAACACAACTTCTCTATACGGAATCCAACGCATAACAAAATTTTTGAGCTAAAACCCGTCATTTACTATATGTTACAATACATTATATTTTCAACATACGTATAAGCGAATAAAATCGTTAATTTCTATCTAGTCGCAATAAAGTTGTCTGTCTCGTGTTTCATTCTTATATACATTATTAATGTTGTTACGCTTATCATTGGTTGATTCACTTAGTATATAAACTTTTCTTATTTAATCTTTTCATATTCTTAGCTATGCATATGTTCCTTGACATACATTGCAATATCCCTTATCTGATATATAAAATCTATACAAATGAGCTTACTAGATTCATACTATTTAAAACATATTGCCTACGAATATATGTTAATTGAGTCGAAAATTAAAGTCATTACCTAACATAAAAATGTGTGTAAATGAACTTGTTAAATTTATTTGATTAAAAACATATTATCAATATATGTTTGGAGCTTTAAATCGAATATATCTTACACAATAATATACCTAAATGAACTTCTTCAATTAACATAGCTAAATAACTATTAAATGTTTATGGGTTTATATTAACATCATATCCTTTACCTAATGTAAAACACATGCAAATGAAATTATTAAATTAATATAATTAAAAACATATTATCAATGGATGTTTTGAGTTTCAAATAAAATATTATAGTCTTTATCTTATGAAATGACGTACATAAACGGACTATTTAAATTAACATAGCTATTACTATTAAAGGTTTGTGCCTTTATATTTAGTATTATAGCCTTTACTAATATACAAGCATATGAAAATGAACTTATTAAAATAATATAGTTAAACAACTGCTATCAATGAGTGTTTAGGGCCTTAAATCGGATATTTTCAGTTTCACCTAGATTAATAGTATTTATCTTTCATCTAAAAAGTAGCTTTTTACATCCTTATAATTTTCAGATTTAATTTTAGGAAAATATTTTGCTCAAAAGTATCCTAAATTTTTTAAGGAATATTTAGGTATCTATAAATTATACCATCGTTATGTTTAAAGTTCTAAAGTTTTCAACCCCTCGGAGCCACATAACAGAGCCAACTTAATTTTTCCCCGTAGAATTATTGTGAAAGACTGTTCCTGCAATGAGTTTAGAAAAAGTCAGTTTTATTTATCTATTTAATAGGTATTGACTTGTAATAATTTATGTGGTCTTCCTTTATATTTTATAACTTTTAAAATCTCTCTTTTAGCAGGAATGTTGGAAACAACGTTCTTAAATAATACATTATATTATTACAATGGAAACAACACAGTAAGTTAAATAAATTTAAATAATTGTAATAAATTTAAGAAAATGTAGGGCAATTAATATTTTATTTTAGTATATGAGAGTTTTTTTGGGTAGGTGTTTTATTATAAAATAACAAATATATTTTTACATTACAGATTGTTATTAATACCAACTTATTAACCTTTCTTATATAACATCTGAGACCACCTCTATGATCTATTTATGACTGCTAATCTGGAGAAACTAGGTTCGATTGTAGATTAGGTCAAGCTGTCTGAGTAAGATTTTTTTTTCCCGGAGTTTCTCCATACTTTGAGAAGCTAAATAGTTTTTAAGGCTCCAGAGACTCAGAGCTCATTTACGCCATCATTAATTCCTTTCATTCGTCCCTACATATTACAGACCTACTCCAATGCCTACAGTATATTTCTAAGCTTTTTGATAAGAATAGTGCAGTCAAAGCGAATTTAAATAAGGGTTAAAAACGGATTTGTGCATATCTTTAATAAACTTCAGAATGTTCCAATCAGAACTGAAATATTTTAAAAATGCAGAATATTTAAGGTTCTTCTTAATTGAAGGCCAAAATTTAAAGAAAATTATTAAAATAATTTCATATTATAACAATTTAATTCTCTTATGATAAATGACTAATGTTTATTGTAATATTCTGTGCATTTATAAGAATATTTTGAATTGTTTTGATACTATTGAAACGATTTCCAATAATTTACTTAACCTTCCTAAATTTCCTGGTTTTGTTGTCTACTCATTGTATTTTATTGTCTTTCACAAGGAGTCGATATTCTTGTCCATGCTCTTCATTCGATTCTACTATATCTCTATCCATGAAATGAAATAATGAGGAACGCCGTTCTGTAGCCAAATGTGACAATTTGTCACACCTTCATAAACAGGACTATTGTCTAATTGGATTATTACTTCCATCAACATATATCTATATTTCCCTATGAAGTTGTAGCTAGCTCATTGATGCATTAACACTGCTTCCCCCAACCCCAAACAGCTATGTCAAGTATGTTTAATTCCTCTTGAATGACACTATGCATGTTTTCAAAACAATAAACATGTTTATTTACCAACCACTTGCCTTAAAATTAGGTTTATCATACGTTTATCATAACTACGGAAGTTATTTGTTTGCATTCATATTTAAATATCCATTATTCACATATTATAAAATGCCACTTTAAATGTTAAGCATATACACTCATCTGTTGATTGCCCTTCCTTACACACTTTAGTTCAATTTATGTCAGCATAAACTATTTCGAAGCAAACCAATGCTTCAAGACTAGCGTTTAAATACTAGATTGAAGATACAAGATCACAAGGGAAGCATTTTACTTTGTTTAACGAGATTTTAGCTGCTTGCTTGTTAAGTGAGTGCAGGTATGATAGGGCAATGGCTCACAATGCATGAGTTACCTTGTTGGTGCAGAATTTCTTTTATTTTCATGAATATATGCTCAGTGACTTCTGCAGGTCGTTAAGGCAAGCGCACACATGAACATAAGAATAAAAAATGGCGTGATATTTTAAGTACAAGCCATTAAAATAAAGCTTGGCATGTTGCCTTTATTGCTGAGGTTAAAACGAGTTAGGAAAGGGAAAAAAAATAATAAATAAATAAACCGGTTAGATAAGCTAGTAGTTTAATTTTAAAGTTTTATGTTCATCTTTATAGATTACCTGTAACGAACACTACAGGTTCACTGATTTTATCCACTTGAATAAATGAAAATATCTTTAGGTAATTGTGACTTTGAAATACCGGGTATTAAAATTGTTAATTCAAAAGTGACCCCTTCATTGCTTATTTGCGGAAGAACTGTTGTGGGTATAAAAGTTAATTTAATCTAATAACGTGTCGATTTTAATATATATATATATATATATATATAACTTCTTGATATTATTTTTAAAAGGTAAAAGAATGCCTGAAATATATAACTATGTAGTTTCAATTCACACATCCTGGTAGCTGCTGAAATAGTAAAAAGTATTAACTTACTGAGAAAATAACATTAAATATCTGAAAATAAACGGAATGTCTGCTTCTGAAGTTGATCAAGATATGTCAACAACTTCTGGGAATATTTCTTGTCCTATGATGCAAAAAGATAATGTCAGAAACTGTAGTGGAACACCTATGAAGATGAAAGGTCCTTAGAAAACTATCACAACAAAAGAAAACTTAAACAAAGTATACAAATTAAAGTTTCAAGATCGACGAGTGACTATCAAATAAACAATAAGAAACAATGTTATAACTACCATAGTGTATATAATATTTTAATTGTTAATTACAGAGGTTTAGGGGTGGGGCTGTTAAATGTTGATATCTCTCAAAATCAGTTGAGAGTAAACTTTGGTAAGCACATTACTAATATTCTTCTTCTTCTTCTTCTTCTTCTTCTTCTTCTTCTTCTTCTTCCATCACTGATTACCTCCTGCATGTTCCTACCTCACAATTTTGTTTCTATTCATATTTTTTCGATCATCCAATTGATCTTTTCCCCGTCGGGTTGTATGTAACACATTTTTATCTATAATTCCCTATTTGCACAATGAATGTGTTTGTTCATCAGGTCAGAGAACCGTTCCACACAGCAAAGTGCACAAATAAATGAAATCCAAGTAGCAGAAATGCGCTTTTTATAATCTGTCAAAGAAGATATAAGAAATGAGGATATAAGAAAAGAACTAACAGTGCAACCAAACTGGGCTTCGAATTGATATAATCGTATTAATGAATATCCATGAATTATATTTATTTATGTTTAATATATTATGATCATAAAAATATGATTACTGCAGAGAAAATTAATGTTGCAAATGTAGCGTACTAGTCACAGTATAAGGAGATAAAGAAGCGAAGCTTGCTTCGGCATCTTTTATGTTGGTTCCTAAATCCGCTCTGAGTTGGGTTTACTTCCTAATGAATGCATGTGATGTCACTTCTATCGCTGGAGCTAATATAATAGCTGTTAAAGTGGAAGTTACAGATTCCCGAATTATAACGTTAATTCTACTTTCATTTTTTTTAAAAACAATTATGCAATTCTAGTATTTGTCACTGACATAAAAAGTAATTAAGTAGAGAGTATTACATTAATTAAGGTGAGAAAATGTTTTTTTTTTTTTTCCTGAATGATAGTGAAGCATATTTGTGCAGTTTTGTATTACCTCATTTTTTCCCTTAAATCTCTATTTTACGTTTAGCTGAGAAATTTTTACCTAGATAAAATATATTAGGTTAAGGTTCTGCTAAGTTTAATTTAGACCTATAAATAACGTAAATGACGATATAGGATAAACGTATATTGTGTTTTCTGCCATTTACAGCAGTTTTATCATAATGATAGATATTTATTACTCGATAATCGAAGTGACAAGCGAGAAATGGAGAGCATAAAATCATAAAGAGATATGAGTTATTCGGCTAACTTACTAATTAAAATAAAGCATCATCCAGTAGCCAAATTTACTGTATTCATACTCTTGGCAATATTTTGCCACATAAGGGCCTAACATAACCTAAAATAACGTTAGCGAAGAAAGGATTATTAATTATTAATCGTTTTAATACTTTTCAGTGTTTTTAAACATTTCCATTAGAGAAAAAACATGAAATTGTATCTCCTAGGAACATTTGATCAGAATTATTTACAAGTATTCGACTCACCATTAAATTTTTTATCATAAAGTAACCTTTGTAACCAGAAAATGATGCGCTGCTTTTAATTCGCGGGATCGAATAGTGCCAACATAATAGCCTGCCATCACTAACCAGGTAATTTATGCATCAATACAGTGTTTCGATGGCATTGCTGTTAGCTGTTTAATTTATTGAAAAAAGCAATAAATGATCTTGGTTTGTATTCAAATATGCAGTCTATTATTTATGCGCAGCCCTCTGAAGAATAATACAGGTAGTGGCATGCGCACACAGAATTCGATTCCAAGAAGTACCCAGGCTGCCTTTACTCTATATTATTAAAAGTAAATAGATTTAAAGTTTTTAAATCAAATGGCAAACAATGCATAACCTCCTTTAAGGTGAGATATTACTAATATGAATTTATTCATTTTATGCACCTTTTTATCAGAAAGTATTACAGATATCTCAGAAAATATTTTACCCTTTTTTTCGTTATATTATAAGTTCTGAGCTCTGGTTTAGAGGTTATACTTTATAAACATAATGAGTTGTTATTTTTGAAACACTCCTTTTTATAAAAATAAAATTATACTAATATTTATGTACTAAATATTATTATGCAACCTAATGCTAAGGCTCAGAAATAAATGTAATAATGCAGATTAGCTGTAAACATTTCATCCTTCTCCCTTCATTAGTTCATGTTGTGAATTTTTCACTTACGACTAACATTGCGTTAAAATTAATACAAATAATTGTCAATTTACATACCAATCCATTTAATGTATCTACATCCTCACACAATGTAATATTATCACCACGCATATTACAGAAGACAAGGTTCACTCAGCACTCTCATAAAATTATCACCAACCGTCCAAAAATATACAAATGATATGCATTACGCATTTCAGTATTAAGAATGACTAAAAACACAATATTAAATTACTCCATGAAGTAATTTATTTATAAATAATTTACTGTTGTCTAAAATAGTGTTAAAATTGATTTTATAATAAAACAAATGAGTAAAATAATAAATTAAATAAACAACATTTTACTTTTAAATATTTGTATCATAATATGCTGCACAATATTGAAAAGAGCTAATTTCATGCTGAAGTAATGTTTATAGGGAGAAAGTAATTATTTAAAATCAGTTCAATGTTAGATTAAATTCCGGATAACTCAATACAAGAAGCACCTTCATTTTAAAGGCTTACTCCATTTTCCTATTCAAACAGCAGCATATATTTTAAGGACCATTGTTAGGATCGACCACAGCTGCTGTTTCGCTAGATCTGCACTGCCGAGATTTTCTGAAGATATCTCTCCCCTAGCCCCCGGACTTGTATGTGGACATCTGCATATGCGCATAAATTATGTACGTGTGTGCACTGCAACAGTGATCGATGACTTACCTAAGGCGAAATATGTAGTTGGCCATGGAAAAGAAATTCCCTCATGAATTGCGCCGGGAGTTCATGCTAAACGACATTAGAGTGCGAGAAAATTGAAGCTCGCTGCCATCTCTGGACATTAGCGTGATTTATCGTCATAATCATCCACGTTTCCCGTTTCGGATGGCCATTAAAAGCGTATTTTAGGAGAGCAAGGTGTATTTAGAATATACACTCGCTTCATTCATCTTTTATTTCGAAGTGGAAGCTTGTGCAAACTTCTGTGGGGTAAGGATGGTAATTTACAACTTTATAATTAGTGATGGGGATGTTGAACATTCATAACCTTGAACTTATTATTTTTCTTCCGAAGTCAGCCACATATAAGTTGGTAGTAGTGGAATATGTAGTATATATTCTGTAATGCTCTGAATGTACTTTCAACATAGCCACAATGTACCAGATGTCGGTGCGTAAAAGGACATCTTTATAGATAACGTCAATATTGCTGTTACAAAGAATTAAATGAATTAGTAAACATGTTCACTTTCCATTTTAAATAGTACAAAATCTCGTTAAAAAGCAACGAAAAAGTAAATATAGCTGCAGTGTGTGTGTGTGTACAAAAGGTGTCAAAAATGTGCACACACATTCACAGTAGACATCTATTTAATATATTTCAAAGTTGAATCGAAAAACAACAGTAATGTGTAGTATGATGTGCTGTAAACAGGAGTGACTCACATACATTATGATAGCGTTGCTACGTGATAGGTAAACCAACAATGAAGAGATGAAGCCAAGATTATGGTATGATGTTCTGTAAACAGATGTGACTCACATCACATTATGCTAGCGTTGCTACAACAAAATGGAGTCAAGATTACCGTTTGAACAGCGGAAAGTAATTTTGAGGGGGTATTGGAAAACCGAGAATCTTGTTGAAGTTCAAAGGCAATGGAGACGTGTATACAGAACAGAACCGTTTTCCGGATCTAACTCCTATGGACCTCTACCTATGAGGAGCTCTTAAGGATGTTGTATATCGTAGAACACCAAATACACTGGAGCACTTCAGGAAGAAATTGAAACGTCATGTGCTGCAGTCGCTAAGGACACGTTCGCAAACGCTGCTCAATCAGTAATTCAACGCACTCAGAAGTGTATCGACGCCGATGGTGGGCACTTTGAGCACCTGTTGTAACTGTAAAAGTCTGAGATGATTAGCACTCATCATTTCATGTTTGTGTGAATTTAGTTTTGTTATGTTAACGCAGTTTTGTCTTTAAATGAAGTGTGTATACTTTTTTGAAACCCTGTGTATATAAAATGCCGGATGTCTCACCTAACTCTGTGACCTCAAATATTTTTGAAATGAAACGAGATGTGAAAAATCTAGTTGTGCAGGAATGCGTCCATGTTAGGGGCTCACATTGTAACGATATTCACAATATAGAATATATATATATATATATATATATATATATATATATATATATAGTTTTCAACTCAAAATTACATTTTTTTTTAAATGGGACATGTATGGTTTTTTTCCAAGCGAATCGGAAACTAGAGGCTCAATTAGTGATAACAGAATTGGTTTCACTGTTCTAAACCTCATACCTTCTGCAATAGGTAATTGCTTAATACGTGGCAATGAATGCGCTGTTTCTGACATAATGCAAAGAATGTAGTATTGTACACAGTGCATTATTGTACACAGTTGCTTGCAATGTATCTGTACTAAAAGCATGCAGTAAACAAAACATTATCAGTGTGCTCAGTGTGCTAGTATCTACTGATCTGGTGTGTTGTACTGCTGTCAATGTCTAACAGGGAAATAGTGCTTACTGTAACGCATTTTACGGTTTCTGTACGTACTTTCCTTATTGATATTTGGAAGCACTTGCAATATAATAAAGCATTCTTAAGTAATATTTTGTTTACGGATTAAACTTCCTTTACAACTCATGCTATTGTGAATTTGAGGAACATGCACTACTGGTCCTTGCCAAACTCATTTGGCTTCAAGAGGTTGCTCATCAACGACAATGGAAGATTTATGTTTGGTGCGGTATCATTGGCAACCGCGTTGTAAGTCCCAATTTTAATCAGGGAATATTAAATGGACAGCGATAAGAATAATTTCTGCAAGATGCTCCATTCCTTTTCATGGAGTATGGGATTGGAAGCGCGTCTATCTATGTTGTTCCAGCATGATGGATGCCCTACACACTTCGCCCATGTTCCCAGAGGACTTGTGGATGCAAAGTTTACAAATCGGTGAATAGCCAGCTCGGGGAGCCAATTAGATGCCATTAGACTACTTTCTCTGTAAAATATAGGAACGACAACAAAGAATATGAAACAGCATATTACCGTGGCATGTGCCACGATATCTGTAGAAGCACTACAATCTGTACAACAATCGTTTGTTCACTGTCTCCGCAAGTATATTGATGCAAACAGTGGTCACTTTGAACGTCTGTTGAAGTGACGCAGTTTCATCAGATAAGACGTTACTGATTATTTGTGTGGGCTTATTCTGTGCTGGATATAATGTACAAACATGAAGTTTATTTGAGCTATAGGTAACTAGTAATTTTGTAAAGAAAGTAAAACCAATCCCATCATCACTAATTGAACCTCTGTTTTCAGTTCGGTAGAAAAAAATGCACATGTTCCATAGCAAAAAAATGTAACTTTGAGAGGAAAGTGATGTTTCTTTATTTTTCTAGATTGTGCTTACTCTCCCATTGTATGAGCCCCTAACATGGATACATTCCTGCTTACTAGTTTTAGAGTTAGATGAGGCAGCCAGTACATACATACGTACATACATACATACATACATACATACATACATACATACATACATACATAAAACTTAATAGCACAGAGGCTTGCCACATTTAAAGTAAGAAACACATAAAACACATAAAACTCATAGATGCCGTACCTCCATATTCCCCTACTAGTACTCTCAGAGACAGGGAGATGGTGACTATTGTCTTACACAAGGCACGCACCCCTCCAGGTTTAAACATCTCTCTCTAAACTTCCCCCACCAGTGACCAGACATTTTAATTTTGTTTAAGTTGGTTTCCCGGCCAGCCAGCCCGACAGACTGTAAGACACACTAGTGGTGTATACCCAGTCCTTGTACTCTAGCCACGCGATCAAGAGCCCAGAGTAGCTCGAAATATCGTAGCTTCAGCAGTGTTCCATAGTGCCTCATTTACTGTTTTAAAGTGCTTTACTTGTTTCTTACTTTAAATGTGGCATGCCTCTGTCCTATTAAGTTGTGTTAGGCATCCATTCGAGAGCTTTTTACATTTCTTTTATAAAGCACACACACACATGAATTTAACCATAGGTCTGAAACTAATATTAGTCAATGGTCAACCTTCCAAATAAAAAATAGGAATGTGGTTGAAGAAAAGAGAATGATAAACATTCATGCTTAACATGTTAATATGTAAAACACGCCATGATGCCTATATTTCTCCGCAGCTCCGCAAGCCAACTTTCTGTGTTGCTCAAGTGTGGTAGTGTGTCGCATGTGGTATCAACACGATTGCCCATCTGCCCACTTCTTCATTGCAATTGATCATTTGAACCGCATGTACAGTCAGGAATGCATTAGTAGCGGTGAACCGATTGTTTGGCCTGCTCATTCTTCGGACCTCACCCCACTTGATTCTTTTTGTGTGGGGCACTAGACGAGCTCTAGTCTGTACAAGAGGCCAGTAAAATCACGGGATAGCTTTTCCCAGCTATTAACTCTATGTGCGAAATGCCTGTATTCTTTGATGGAGTAAGACAGTTACGAAAAATTACAATTAAAGTTTTAATTATAATAACTTTACTCTTAATCACACCTAAAACGTTTTCCAGTTTCTTCATAGACTGACTACTCAGTCAAATCCAGGTATATGGTTTTGTAAATAAATATATATATATATATATATATATATATATATATATATTACTTTCTATTATTCCTAGAAGTTTGAATAATGAATTCAGTAAAATCTGACATGTATATTTTTTTTTTAATTCAGCCAAACACGTGTGTTTCCATGCAAGAATGCACACAATCGCCGATAAGACCATTTTCTATTATCGTGTGTTGTATTCTGCTGGGTTTCAGAGCAGTAAGCTTGCTATTTATTGCAAAGTTTAAAAGACAGGATCTATAAATCCAATCTGCAAACATCAAATTAACTGCCAAATACACATGAGAAAAAATAGCCCATATTTTGGCAATAAAAAAAATTGTTAGACGTCATAACGCCTGCCTCGCAGGAAACGAACATTTTCAGTTTCACCTTTGATGAAAGTAAACACTGTCGGTCGCGTAACTGTGCTCTGTTCCTGCCGCTTCCACTATACTTCCGCGAGCGTGGAAAGATAAAATGTATACACTATTATAAAATAATTAAAATAAGACAGCCGATGATAGCAATAAAATAATATGTGAACTTACTTTTTTCACAAGTCTGTTTATAAATATTTTGTGTGTTATTTTCTATATTCCTACATATTATTATTATTATTATTATTATTATTATTATTATTTACTTTCACTATCCTTAGTCTTTTCTTTTTATTACGGAAAATTAGCTGAAATTGCTGATCATAATTCTGGGGTAAGAAGTCAAGGTAAGAATCAAGAAAATGTAACTTGAGTGACGCGTGTAATCTAATTTTCGTTAATGACTAGCAAATCATTCACGCCCTAAGAAGCTGTGAATAACTGACCCAAACTATTTTCTCATTCCCTTAAAGAATCACATAAAAAACCTCGACCTTGAATTACGTGCGAACAAAGATCCCTTCCTTGATCTTAGCTTCACTTATTGTGGGAATTTTCTCTTTAGCTTTTTTGCCTCTGCTTCACATGATTAAGTATTTGAACTATAAATTTCCTTTGTCAAATTTTAACATTTCACCAAATCGTAAAGATAATAAACAATGAGCAACAGTTTTATGAATTTCATTACTTTTACTTGCACTGGAATAGGCAATAATAGTGATTATTGATTTATGTTACTCACAACAGCTGAATAATGCATTGTGAAAATCGCAAAATTTTAAACATGCAGTAAGGGATTGGCAGGATTTAGTATTCCAATATGAAAGTGCTTCACCATATAGTGCTCAATTTTCTTCACAAACTCAGTACAAAAATATAAGCGTATAATTTCGAACTACTTCCACTATATTGACTCAAAATTAAAGAAAGATGTTAACATTACCTTACAGGATTCAGCAATATTGGAAATAAAACGACCAGTACGTTAATAATATCTAAGAAAACCCGAATTATGTTATACCTTGCACATTTAAATGCAAATAAGAAATAAGGTTTATTACATTTAGTTTTCATCCTAAAATAGCCATAGGTGCATCTTTATCTTTATAACATAACGACTACATCTACAACAATTTGATCGGTGGAACTTCCATCATTTTATTTTATTAATATTTCCACTGCATAGACTAATGTTATTAGGACGTAGTCCAAAATACATGCGCATTTAAATAATTAACACTTTACCGACAATTTGAAATGAAAATAGAAAGATTCTGGTACTAAGAGGATTTTTATTAAATAAAAACTATTTTGACAGAAATGTAGCATCTAAATGGTTTACAATTTTGACTGTATTTAATGTCTTGTTATCACAAATACTTAATAGTCTAATGGAATTTTCGTATTGTCAGGCGCTTCAGTTTCTTTTCTCTAGAATTAGCGTTAATTTATGATACACTTTAATTCTTTATTAAATTTGTACTCATATGCACTGAAAGTTTATTAGCTTTAGGTGAAAATGATCAACGAATTTTCTGACAGGGAAATAACATTAAATTGACATCTTTCAAGACATTTCACCCTTGGGTCTGTCTAGCAACCATGTTATAAAAATAGTTACTTAAATTAGCATGTCCATTCAAAAAATAATTTTTTTATAACGCAAAGGTAGCGCTCTATCAGAATCCTTAAGATTACTTTATCGAAGTACGAATTGTTTCCACACTTCATTGGTGAGCCAAGTGGTGACCTTCCTTCCGTTACGCTGTATATTTATTTCAGAACGAAAAACCTGTGTCCGAATTTAATTTTCCTTAATGCCAATATAATCAGATGACTAAATGTTTGGCTTGAAAGTGATAGTATCCGGACAAGCTGAGGATCAATTGAGGACCCCGGCACTTTTTGTCAGCTGTGTACCTGATTCCGATTTCTGGAGTAGTTGTTCGGGTATTTTTACTCGAGTTTCCCTGAAACGGCGAGTGCCTGTTACATTTGGGAAAGCTTTTTTTTTTTAAGATAGGAAGCATCAGGCCTACGTTTGGGTATCCCCGGTATTTGCCATTTATGAGAACTGAGGAAAACCTGGGCTGTCCTGAAGGGAATCAAACCCTATTTATCTTCTCGAAGGCTCATGGCGGTTGTTACTGGTCATTTAATACAAATAATAGTAACAATAATGTATTAATAAATGCTGAAAATTAATGAAAGACCAAACAATATAAGCAGGATTCATTCTTAATTCAGCCAATTTGACGAATATTTCAACGTATATCTACAACATTAATTATTAGAAACCAATGCATAAAATTGTTTCTTATATATATTGTTTGGTCTTTCATTAATTTTCAGCATTTACTAATACATTATTGTTACTATTATTTGTATTAAATAACCAGTAACAACCGCCATGAGCCTTCGAGAAGATGAGTAGGCTTTGATTCCCTTCAGGACAGTCCAGGTTTTCCTCAGTTAATATATATATATATATATATATATATATATATATAATAATTGTGAAAAACATTTTTGAAAGTTCCATTTTCATTGAAGAAGTTTTGTTTTCCTGGCTTTTCTTTTGAAGCTGCTCTTTGACAGCTGAAAGTTTGTTATTGCAGTAGTTATTCATGTATTCTTTAAGCTGGGTAGGTAGAAAAAATATCAGGTGAGTGTATGACACTATATGTGATCATTAAGAAATAAAACTACTCGCCAAACTCAAATGAACTTTTATGGAATATTGGCAGTACAATTTTGACGAATGGCTCCTAAAACCGTAATCTAAACAGAACAGAAAAGCGAAAGATCGATTTGGATTTTTGCTTGCACTATCCGCAAATATTCTCAAAGACCGGGTAAAAACTAAAAACAATTAAACACAATCTCCCTGAAAAAATATAAAAATAGAAAATAGATGTTTTGAATACGTTAAAAGAATGGAATGTCAACGTATATCACAAATGGGTTCTCACTATACCAAGAGGCTATAAACATACTGGAAGATTACGCAACAAATGGTGTAATAGTTTCGTTTGAAGTTAGAATAAATCACTAGATCTGATCCTTGAAATGCCCGAAGAAGTATATGTGTCAATAGTAGACTATTGCTTTTGTTCGTTTTTTATTTTCATAATAACCATACCTTTTAAGTAACTTAACTTTCATTTGGCCATCACATTTATAT
The DNA here is from genome assembly GCA_030762175.1 of Metallyticus violacea. Classification (NCBI taxonomy): domain Eukaryota; kingdom Metazoa; phylum Arthropoda; class Insecta; order Mantodea; family Metallyticidae; genus Metallyticus; species Metallyticus violacea. The sequence goes on from CM060830.1 coordinate 63,900,958, forward strand.
TTTTATTATTTTTAGAACTGATTTTATTTAGGGAGTATTCACCTTTTTAGAACTCAACGTATGGAAAAATTACTTGTTATTCTATTGACCTTTTAGGAAATTCTTTAGATAAAATTCATGTAATTCAAAGGAGATGAAAAATATACCTACACTACAAAAATAATATATGTTAAAATATTTGTTGAATTTGATATTGAAAACATTGTATTGTCTATTTGTGTAACAAAGTAAAGTAGAATTTTATTCACCAGTATTAATTATTTTTTCACTATTAGCACGAATATTTCAATGAAATGGATATTTAATTTCAAATCACTATATTCTTAAATCAGAGTCACCTGTTGTCAATGGAAATAATGATGGCGAAATATTCTAGAATTATTTGTGAGCCTGCTGAACGAAAAGGTTAAAAGAAATTTGTATATTTACACCGGAAGTCATTTTAAGTGATGCTAAAAATGCTATCTCCTCATTAGTTCCAAAGAAGGGGGAAAAATAGGCCTGTTAAAGGGTGGAATTAACTAAGAAATTATGTTGGATTATATTTCAGTAAAAAGTCATTAGGTGGATATCTTAATTTAAATGCTGTATTTAGTGTTTTAAGAGTAGAAAGTATTGGTAGAAATGTTAATTTGTATGCTGTGTTAACCAATTGTTGTTTATTTCACTTCGTTTCAGTTCTTAATAAGAACATGTTACCCCCCCCCCTTCGTTTTTCTTAAATTTAAAACATATTTCGAGGAGTGAATAAATATTACAGCAGTGAATTAAAAAAATTAAATTCTCTTCTGTAAATATAACCATCGTTGCCAAAGACAACGAAATAAAAACCAGTTTAGATGTTAGTGGTGCAAAAGATATTAAAATTATATTTTGAAAAGTATTAAAATAAGGGAACCAGGGGAAATGCTAACTTTTGATGAATTTTCAGATGTAGGCAAAATAGAGCAAAAGAATTGACAATTAAGGTTAAGGCAGATGGGCTTTTATAACTTTCCAGAGAAGAGAAATTTAAAAATTGACATTTATCACCTTTTGAAACATTTTATCTTTTTTTTTCATAGTTTAGTAGAGCCTGTGAAATAATATTTTATTACTAGGCAAAGTGAGAGAATTTTAGCTAATGAAACAAACCAGCATAGTATAATCATTCATACAAATACTACCTATTGCATATAGTCAGTATTTAACTTGAGAAGAATAAAGAGGGGGAAAAAAACGCATATATGCGTTATTTTGATTACATTTAGAACGCATAAAATTAGTTATTTTAAGAATAAAAGTGCTATTAAACTATATTTAAAATAAATTTTCAATTACATATGACCTTTTCTAAATGCACTAGTCGAAAACAGAAAAAGTTGTGTTGCTTTGGGTACCAGGATGTTAATCAAGAGAAAATGGATGAATATCTGGCTGGAAAGAGACCCTCTTTATACAATATCTGGATCTATGTATTGAATCAGCAATAACTCTGCTAGAAATACAGTGATATTTGTGCCACAGATGGTTTTAGTAAAGGATGATAGATATGCTCTAATCATAATCTGCGTAAGAAATCGCAGTTCTCAACAAAGCATTAATTAAGCTCTTTTGATGAATTTACTAGAATAGTAGGTTTCACCACTACACTCCAGGAAACACTCACTTGCCAATCATGTGATCATGTTGAAGAAATTATATTTATATATTTATTTAAGTACAAATATAAATACAGAAGATACAAAGTGTGCTGTATACTCGAAAAAGCAAGTTCGTGCTCGCCTGCTGTTCAGTTCTTTAAAGGAATAAAGGTGAAACATATAAAACGTACAGACAGTTAAAATTGGTTCATTCTGATATATAAAACCAATTTACAGAAATTAGTATAAGATTAAATGACATATCTTACAGGTAGGAAATACTGCGAACTTGAAATTTACAACCATAAACTTGGAGCTAATGCCTTTTAAACCATTTTATATCAAATATGCATGTGGGTATCAATAAGTTATGTATATGGTATTAAAATATAAATGCTGAATATAAAACATTTACAGTAATTAATATAAGGTTTAATGGGACATCTACTTACATTTGTTAAACCAAAATTTCATAAAATGCCACAGTATAAGAAGTATTAAATAACAAAATCTTAATAATAACAATAAAGTGTATTAGAAAACACAGAAAAAGTAACAAATAAAATGAATAATAGATAAACTGTAAAGAAGTCAAAGCAAAACACGCAAAAGCCAATTCAAATAAATAAACCAAATTAAAAGCTACACCATAGGTGCAAACAATATAAATGAAAAATAATGTAACTATTAACAATGTAACTAAAATTACAATAACTAGAAAAGCAGAAAAAGATAAAACACTAAGAAAAAGTCTCAGATGTAATAGCAATTGCCTTTCTAGTTATTTTTTTATATATAAATTGAGGTTTATATTAACTTGAGGTTTACCGCAACCGAGGTCGAGGTCGCTAAGGCATGGACTCGTGAGGGGGAGGTCTAGGTTTCGATTCCCGCTAGGACCTTCCTTCCTGATTAAGGATTTTTCCAGATTTTTCTCTGTCCTCATAAAAGGCAAATGCCAGGGAGGTACCCTAAACTTACGCCTGGAACATTTCCAGCCTTAAAAAGCAATCATTTCCCAAAATATCATTTCATTTCATGTGTCACCATTGTTCATCGCCTGTGGTGCCTCAGTAGTGAAAGCGGGCTTTAAACACCATTAAAAAAACTTGAGACGTACACACACCATAAAACATGTATAAAAATTAAAACCAATTATAGCAGGTACATTATTTACTTACACACGAATAAAATATTATGTAATGTATATGTGTGAGGAATTGCTGAAACGTATGTAAGTAATAATCTTGCACGTCTAATTACAGCTAAACAATGAAGAATTAAGTAAATGATTTGATTATTTTTGAATATATTGGTGTAAAGTTCAGCTAGCTTGGAGATGGGCTTTAATTAGTGCGTTGGATAGTCTAGGCCCAAGACGTCTGCTATGTAAAGATATTGCAGAGTGTAAAATATTGGTTCAGTAATTAGAAAGCGGGTGTTTTGTCTGGTGCGGTAATCATGCTTTGAAATGTCCCGGTATTTATGAAAAGATATAAACACAGTAAGTTTATATATTTGCTAAATAGTTTGAACATCAAATTCCGCGAAAATTTGAAGAATCTATAGGTGTAAGGAAACAAACTTTGATAATACGCCTCTGTAACAATATTAAAGAGGATAGCGTTTGATTTAACAACTCTTCCCCGGCCTAAGATTCCGTACTAAATTACGGACTGAAATGGAACTAAGTAAACTATATGAGGTAGGTATACATAGCCCTAAGAGTGCATTCTATTACACCTGTAATATATACGTCCATCTCATCTTAAATGTTGTCGATAAAAATAATAGGTATTTCACTTGAGTGGAATACTTACAGTTGTGTATAATGATTTGATGTAACTGTTTTATTTTTGTTCTGCGCCCTGAGCGTTAATGAACATTAAAATCGTTTTCAGAGAGGCAATTTTTGTGCCTATCCAATTCTTAATTACATTAATGCCGCTATTAGAGTTTTGCTATGTTTCATGTCGAATAGGACCGCTAAACGTTACAATTGTGTCGTTGGTGTAAAAGCGTATAGAGTCAGAATATTTGCAGTTTTAATTTTAAACGTCATTCATATTTATTAAAAACAGAATCGGCTTTTAAGACCGTCCCTTGAGGGTACCCATATATCAACGTTTCTTGCTTCGCTGAGTGATCGTTAATTTTTTTAATAGTGTTTAACGGCCGTTTTTACTACTGAAGTGACACTGATGGTACATGAGATGAAAGTATATACTGGTAAAGGATTTTTTTCAAGGAAGAAAGCATTACAAGCCTAAGTTTAGGATACCTCCCCGGCATTTGCCAATTATGAGGACTGAGAAAATCCTGGAAATAACCTCAATCAGGGAATACCTTAACGGCTTAAGCCACTCCGTGGCGGTGTTAATTCTTGTTGACTGCCCTGTTACTCAATTAGGATTTGAGTAAGTTTAAAATTACTCTTTGGATGCCACATTTACCTAGTTTATCTAATAGGATACTTGATTAACAGTGTCAAATGCCTTTTGTAAGTTTATGCAAATTTCACACTCTTATTCCCTGTATTTAATTTTTTAATTTTTTTTGAGGCAACATCACAATTGCATCTTCTGTGTTTGAACTTGTTTCTGAAACCGAAGCAACGTGTGTTTATTCAAATAGTTGACCAAACGAGTTCTTGTGCATTTTTCAAATAGTTTAGAAAAACTCTGTAACCGCGAGATTGGTCTGTAGTTACTGAGATTGCCCTTATCACCAGCTTAATAAATCGGCACAACTACAGCATATTTTCAGAATTTTGGAAAAAATACCTTGGGGAACCCACAAGTAGACCACCTGGTCGGTCTAGTGATTAGCGTTGCTGGCTGCTGGCCGAGAGGCTCGGGTTCTATTCCCGGTACCTGCTTAGGAATTTTTCTAAGTTACGAAAGTCTTGAACGGGGTCCACTCAGCCTCGTGAGGACAACTGGGAAGCTGCCTGATGGAGAGGTGGCGATTTTCGATCTAGTGAGCCGCGATATAGCGACAGGCGGGATGCGGTGTGCTGATCACATACCCGCCTGCAATACTTGCACTCTACCAATGATCACGTAATGGAGGTAGGAGACGCGGCGGTCGTCGCGGTAAGCCGAAGGCCCACATGAGGCTATGGAAAACCAGGATTGAATTTAAGAATAGAAGAACCCATAGTTATGTCATTTTTCGTTATTTTAACATTAATTAAATCTTTTCACTACTAATTAAATATTTTGCTTACTTCAGAGACAATAATATGCTCTACCTTATCAAAGTAATCAAATGCTCTGAATACCCTGTTCAATTGTTGCTAATAAAACGAAAAAGAATACTCCTTTTTGGATTAATGGAAACCCCCAGAACTGATCTGAGCATTGGAATAAAAGTTTTAGAATCGCAAAGGGGCAGCCAAAGTTGGAGAACATTGTTCAGTTTTAAGTATTAAGGAAAACAAATATCTAGCATGACATGTAAGAATTGAATAAATTTTTCAAACTATCCGTTCTATCTAATCTAACCTAATTCAATCAAATGTAAACTTTTGGATAATATTCACCAAATATGACCTTTTATTAGAGTATCTTTCAAATGTGATACCGTGTTATTTTAAGATTCGAAATTTTGGGTAAACATTCTGAAGTGAGTGAAAACACGCCTAAGGCTACCGAAGAATATTCTGTACAATATTTTTCGTTTCCACCACGATAAACTTTATCTTTACATTTTCACACCGTGTTAATTTCTGTGGAAGAGTGGGAGAATGAGGTTTATTGCTATGAAATATTTTTCAGCAGCAGTTTTACTGCTCCAGCAAAATATCTTAAACACATCAGGGACAAAAATAAAGGCTCGTAAAAATTACGGAGCATGAAATGAGGAATGCACGGCGTACGTACGTACGTATCCTTTATGACCTTTGTGCTGCCTATAAAGAGAGAAGGGAAATTCTTTCTTGTGCCCACCTGCGAGGGGCCCCCGTAAGCAGAACTGGTTGTAATCCATCTTAAAACAAGCCCCATGTTCCACCACAACAACAGGCATGATCTGGTTACCGCTTCTCAATTTCAAGCATTTTTATACAGTACAACAAAGTGGTTTCCAAACACTGATTCATGGATCTCTTGAGGCTTCGAGATGCGCTCTGTTTTTTACTTCTTTTATTTTATTTTCATCTTCTTTTCTCACCTTTCTCTTGCCCCCTTTATCCTACTCTTCCTGCCTATTCCTTTTCTTCTGTCTCTTCTGTTAACTTGTTCCCTCTTACCACTAGTGTTGTTGGTTCTTACTTGGCTTTGCCTTTTTTATTCTATTTTTATTTTCTTTTTGTCATTCAGCTGCGGACGCATTCTTATTTTCCTTCTCTAGCTTTAATGCCTTTTTTGTTCCATTTTTCGCCATTATTGTCATCTTCCTTTACTTTCTTATCTGTTCTTTGCCCTGTTCATTATTTCTTGTTCTAAAAGCCTTCTTGTCATTCTGAATTTTCCCTCCTCCTCCTCCTCCTCCTCCTCCTCCTCCAACTCATATCTTTCCCTTTCTCCAAACTTATTTAATTTCAGTATACTTACAATGTTGTGTTTATTCTTCTCTAGTTTTATTTCCTTTTCCTTTTTGTTTTTATTTATCTCCTTTTCCCCCTTCATTGATTAATTGCTGTTACCACTTCCTCTTCTATTTCTGTCTTCTTTTCTCATTATTGTTACCATAATATTATTTCTCACCACTATTATCATCTCCATGATCTATAAAATTGTAGTTAGCTACAAAATGTGCATTAGAAAATAGACTGAGAGTGATTTTGCTTTCTTCATATGCTTTCCTCTCCTTTTCTCGCTTTTCCCTTGCTTCTTACACTGCTCTTTCTACGTCTCCTCCTATTTTAGCTACTTTTCATTTATCCTTGCTTTATATTTATCTTTTTGTTCTATTTATTTTCGTTTGTTGTCATTTTTCATGAGTAACATTTATTGCAACTTCCTTTTTCTCTGCGTCCCTTTGTTTGCACTTGTTTAATTTTGGTTTGTTTATTCTTTTGCTCTAATTATGCTTTTGCACTATTTCTTTCTCCTTTTTATAGTTGCTCTTTTTACTTCTCTTCTCTTCTCTTCTCTTCTCTTCTCTTCTCTTCTCTTCTCTTCTCTTCTCTTCTTACCTCTTCTTTTTCTTCTGTTTCCTCTTTTAACTTTTGTTCCCGCTTGTTATTGTTACTAATTCTGTTGGTTCTTATTTATATTTCCTTTCTTCTTTTTTACTGTTTCTGCTTTCCTTTTGTAATCCACTTTCGTTGGCCAAGTACATCTTTGTTTTCCTATCAAAGGCTTTACTCCATTTTGTTTTTGTATTTTGCTTCATTATTATCCCCTCTCATTTATTTTTTTTTTAAATCCTCATCTTCATTTTGAATTACGTTTTCTCCTCCCCCATCTCTTTCTTCTCGGCTTAATTGCCCTATTTTTTCATTTTAGTTTTGTACTTTTTTGTTCTTATTTTCCTCTAGTTCTATTTCCAACTCTTTTTTCCAATTGTGTTTCTATTTCTGCTCATTTTGCAACAATATTCCCTTTTATCTCCTTCCACCAATACCTTATTACTATTTCTACTCATTTATTCTTTACTTTATATTAATTGTCATCATTATTAACATAATCTTCTTTATCGTCTGAATTACTATGATCTATAAACTTTTCTGGTAGTAGAGCGTACTTGCTCAACGAATGCAATTTCTTTCTATTATTCCAAATTAATATTTAACAGTTCTGATAATTTATTTTTACTTACTCTTTTTATTTTGTAGCCATAGTTTCTTTAGTACTTCGGTTCGTTTGGTTAGGCTAAGGAAACATGAATTGATATAAGAATTATCATTTTAAGGGCAACGATTGAATAATATTTTTTTCTAGCACTTCTTTATCATTTTCTACAGTTATGGAAGGGAGCGCAGTTTTACGTTTATTTAATTGGAGAGGATACTACGAGATTAGGTTGCTATAGATTTCTGGGCGAAGTTGTTTGACGACATGCTAGTAGAAATCTAAACCTTCCTAGTCATATTGTTCTTTTAAAGGCGATTAATTATCAAGTGCATTAATATGGAATAGATATGCATTTGAAAGTTTTGATACATTTTTAACGTTCAATTACGATAATGTACTGCGTGATCGCCTTCTGCCATTAACACACAGAATTTCTATGTAAGAGAAGCACCTTACACACTTGATCACCATTTGCAAGGGACGAATAAACAGTTTCTATGAGCACTGTCCTTGAACGGGTTGAGATGTTTTAATAGTTGAAACGCACACTTTTCAAAATATACTCTTTATTGCCTTATTCAACAGGTGACTTGAAAATGCATCAGCCAATGATGAACGAGTTTGGTTTGGTTATGAGGGAAGTCTGGAACTTCATTTCTACAGGTTGTACTTGTAAACATTATTTTGATATACTTTGTAACACATTTCTTTTGTATTATACACAGCAATATTTATAAGTAGCAAAGGTGAAGAATTGTACCGAAGGATGAGTTAGTTAAACTTCATTATACTTTCTTGGAAAAGTCAGTTAAGGAAAGCAATTGTTACCTTGAATAATGCATCGCGGTTCCCTAGAATAACATGTGTGAACCTCGGAGGCCGTGAAAATGCATGAGATTGAGAAGATGGTACTTGCTTTTCACGACTTACTTGCTGATTGATTACTAAGGGATTTGATGATATCTACGGACGTCTTCTTGAGCCTCGTGTCTGCGTAGATTGTACACGGTAATATAGCCTAAAATTTGGACCTTAATTATCAATTTGCCAGTGCTTCTTTTAGTAAATTGATCGGTAAACTGCATCAGTAAATGAACTCTTGTTGTTCCTCGGTTGGGTTTAAGGCGTACTGTGAACTATTAGGTTAGTTACAGATGCTAATAATAAATGTATTGTTATATTTCCGAAAGTGTGTGTTATTTCTCCAAACATCTCACCTTCAGATCCTGAGATAAACTCAAATGAAGCTATATATTTATTTTATTATTTTTTGTTCCTTATCGTCCGACATATGATAATGCTTGCTTAAAATTTGTGGCCACAACGTGCGGTGCGTTACAAATCCTGATCAAGTGTACGATCCGTTTCCGCAATCAGTTCCTGGCAGTCACCCCAAAGTTTCTATGTTGCTGCAGTTGTAGGTCTGGCTATTGCTGGCTATTTGCCTTTTTCCTTCTAATTCTCCTTAATTACTATTTTAAAGTTATTTCAAGAAAAGTTTATGTTCATCTTTGTTACCGTGCTCCGTGACGACTTCACTAATTTGCTCATCTTTGGCAGGAGTACCTAGTGATTTTGCTGAGCTTTGGATATATGTAATTATGGACCATATTCGTTTACCTTTTATTAAAAGAAACCCACTAAACCGCAGTAGTGCTCACTTTCCTGCAACCTATGTTAATGATACTTCTGTTCCTAAGCAGAAGTATTAGTAAACTAAAACTGCAACGTATTTTATGTTCACGTCTGTACCTTCTATATGCGATGTTGGTTCATACAGCTGGGCTCTACGTATTTTTTGTATGAAGAGCAAAGTAGTTTGAGCCCATTTTCCGTCCTTTCCAAGGGCCAATCAACACTCACAAAATAAACTGAACTGTCCAGCTGGAAGAGTAACAAGAGAGGGAATGAAATGAAAACGAAGAGAGAGAGGGAAGCATGTTTGCCTTCACGAACCTTTTGCCATTTAGGTGACTCGAGGCAATCAGAGCTGAAGGGCCATGCCCAAGTACTCCCAGTGTACAGGAACAAGCTCCTCTTTATAACAAGGAAATAGATTATAACCAAACAACAATGGAACTCTTTTCCGAAATCTGTTGATTTGAAGCAAATAGTTTAAGCACTCTAAAACATAATGAACTGTAAAGTTATCATTTGGAAGAACTGAAAAGAGAAAGTAGAAATTTATACGGATAAAAAGGGGGGCGAAATTGGGAATGTTCATGTTCTATGACGCTTTTGCTCTAACCTAAAGGATTTAAAAATGGAATCAGGAGTAGGGAAATTACGTTAAAAGAACACAAATAGGAAGATACTTTTAATGGGTAGGAGGAATCACAAAACAATAGAATAAATATCGTAAGCTCGACAGGGGAAGGCTTAGGTTTAACGATCGCTGTGTCTTGCGATATCATAGACAGAGTGCAGTGGTGCCGGGAGCCATGCGATCATATCGCTTCTCATCCGTCACTATTACGTGCCCTTCTCGATATGGAAATGTTAAATCCCATCAATTAGCTACTCAGTTATCATCACAAGGCTGAAATCCATTGCAGACTTTCTTATCTTACAAACATTCAACCGGGAATCGAACCCGAAACCTCCCAGCCAACAGTGTTCATCATTAACCACTAGACCACATTAGCGTGTTTGTAAATTTTTATATTTGATTATATTTAAATTTGAATAGCTTTAAATAAATGAGATATTTCAAAAGGGTCTGCCTACTATGTAAGATTTGTTTTTTTTCTTCTTCCGTTGTGAACCTTCTAAATAAGAAAAATGGTTTCTCTATTGAATTGAAATTTTCTTAATCTTTGAGCAACAAGTATGATAAAAATGCACCTCTAAATGCCTGAAAGATTTTTAAATGGTTTCTGACGGTAAAACGATCATGACATTTTATTTCAATATACCTTGAATTGCAGCTGTGGAGTATGTGGGCAAAACAAGGCACAGCAGCAAGAGTGGGTGCCATCGAGAGTCCTGAGCTTTTTCCATTTAAAACCCTAAAGTGGGTCGATGTGTTGGCTATATCCCCTTTACAAGTTTCCGATATCGCTTGCAGGGGGCTACTCCGATCTAAACAGCTTTGAGAAATAGCACCATCACAACAGACGATAAGGACTGACCCTATACTGCAGTTCTAAACTGCCGGAACATTGAGAGGAGAAGAACCGCAACACCAGCTCAAATGGTGTGAGATTTTATCTCTTCCTACCTGGTGCTTACCTTAGCTGCCCGAGCTTGCAGGTTCTTTCGTTTTTTCCTGCTCTCTTATTTCATTCTATTCTGTCGTCTTCCTTAATTTCTTTTTACCCATTTTTTTTACTTTATTTCCCCCATCCTTCCCTCCATCCTTCCTTCCATGCATCCATGCATCCATGCATCCGTCCATCCATGTATCCATTAATCCATGCACCCATTCATCCATCCATCCATCCATCCATCCATCCATCCATCCATCCATCCATTCATTCATTCATTCATTCATTCATTCATTCATCCATTCATCCATTCATCCACCCATCCATCCATCCTCTCTTACCTTCTTTCTCCTTTTCTCTTCCTCATTCCATATCATATTCTCGTTTTTAGTAGCAAATACCGAAAGAATGAAGCCATTGCAATTGTACTCGTAAAACATATATTTTTAGCTATTTTTAGCGAATTCTGAAGGAATGTGAGCTATTGTGGTTGTACCAATAGAAATATTGTTTACTATCTATCCAAATCTGCATCGATCGTACCTAATAAGCACCGAAAGAGACAAAAAGTTGTAAAAAATATGCCCATTTTTTTGTGTATATATAACAAATGAACAATAATTATAAAAGCTTTAAAGGGATAAAACACTTAAGATAAAGCCACACTTGAGATTGCTATATTATATATATTATATTATATAATTCTTTTATATTATATATAGTATAAAATAAAAATAAAAATAAAGCAACATTATTAACAATGTAACAAATTAACAGTAATTATAATAGTAGAAAAGGATAAAACACTAAGAAAAAGTTACACTTGAGATCGCACACTTCCGAGTGTGCAAGTGTGCGATCTCAAGTGTGACTTTTTCTTAGTGTTTTATCCTTTTCTACTATTATAAATACTGTTAATATATATTTCCGTTAACGCTCTAGCGGTCGCAATTTTTGGCTTTTCTCAATGAAACTCGGCACATAGCCATCAATTAACAAAGATTCGTCGAGTTCGTTTACCAAAAAAGTGAACCATTGGGGGAGGGGGTTAATATACAGCGAAACTTTAAAATGAAATTGAAAAATCCGTCTAGCGGTCGCAATTTTTACTTAATCTCAACGAAACTTAGTAAAAAATATAAAAATAAACTGATAAACATAGTTTTTGAAAATTATGGCATCGGGCCACTAGAAGGAGGGGTATACCTGAAAAACTTTTGGGGGTTAAAGCTAAATATCAAAATCGTTCTAGCGGTTGCAATTTAAACGTTGTTAAACTAAACTCAGTATATGCCATTGAAATAAAGCAGGAACTATAGTTTTCTAAAATTAATGAAATTGAACTATTAGGAGGGGGGTTTACCTGAAACCCAAAATTTAAAAATCGCTTTAGTGGCATTAATATTTTTTCGCAACGAAACTCCCTATGCCATTTAAGTTTCTGAAAAACAGGGAAATCGAGGCATTACGAGGGAGTGTTTGCCTAAACCTCAAAATTTAAAAATCACTCTAGCAGCGCCATTAGTGGTTTTTTCACAGCATAACTCGGTATGTACCATTTAAATCAAATAATAAAAATAGCTTTGGGAAAATTATCAAATTATTGGAAGTGGGTGTATACCTGAAAAACTTTTGGGGGGTAAGCCTAAAAATCGCTCGGAAACTGGATATATGCCATTGAAATAAAATAAGAAAAATAGTTTCTGAAAAATCAGAGAAGTCGGGCCACTAGGAGGTGGGAGGTCACCCAAAATTTAAAAATCGCTCTAGCGGCATTAATATTTGTCTTCCAACGACACTCCGGTATATCATTTATAAAACAAGAAGAAGAAAAAAAATAGTTTCTGAAAATCAGTTAAATTGAATTATTAAGAGGGGGTTATGCTTGCGCTCCAAATCGCTCTAGTGCCATTAATATATGTTTTTTTTTTTCGCAACGAAACTCCGCATGTCATTTAAATAGAATAAGAAAAATAATTTATGAAACTCAGGGAAAATAGGCTCTTAGACCTAGGAGGCGGGCTACCTGAAAACAAAAATTTAAAAACCGGTCTATTGGTACCAATATTTGTTTCTTCCCAATAAAATTCTTTATATGTCATTTAAATAAATGAAATAAATATATTTTCTGAAAATTATGGAATTTGGACTATTGGGAGTTTTTGATCTGATTTATTTACTGGCGCTCTTTAACATCTCAGATCATCAGCGTCCCATTCTATTCAGAGAGTGAAACGGCCGACAAATTTTGCTCAGAGGCCTCTTCTTTCAGGCTTGAGATTCTTTTCCGTGTTGTAAATGTACGTCACGTGACCCACGGAATTACTTCTCTTCCGAAGAAAGCCATATTAAGGATTTATACGCCCGAAAACATGCATCGATCCTGTACGGGTTTGAACCCGCGATCTTCGGTTTAGGAGGCAAGTATGGTCACCACTACACCACCAAGACCGACAATATTGGGAGTGAAAGTATACTTGAAAACCGAAATTAAAAAATCACTCTTGGTTTAATTTTCTCTATTTTGTTTTAAAATAAAAGTAAAAATGAATTCAACATATAAACTATATTTATAATGATGCATATATTTTATATTTAGAAAAATTATCGTCTTGAAGGTAGTAGCTAGAAATATTAATGTAATATGTGTTTGAGAACTGTACTTGTATGTAAGAGCGCTCTGTAATAACTTTCAGAAAAACAAAACTTTTGCGTTATATGTTTTTAATACAATAACATTAAAATTAAATTTCATAGCCAATAAAAATCCATGACACTTTCGATTGTTTTTTGCTGACTCTGTATATTTATTCAGTACATCAAAATTGTTTTTATATAGTAACACGTTTTTGTTTTACTAAAACATGAATATCATCTTGTTAAATACAGAAACTTTCTGTTATTTTTCTCTATTTAAGTGAATGTTTTTTTTATTGATTTATTTATGGACGCTCTTTAACATCTCAGATCATCAGCGTCCCATTCAACTCAGGGCGTGAAAGGGCCGACAAATTTTGCTCAGAGGCCTCTCTTTCAGGCTTGAGGTTCTTTTTCGTGCCGTAAATGTACGACACGGGACCCACGGCTTTACTTTCCTTCCGAAGGAAGTCATACTTAGGATTTTTACGCCCGAAAAAATCCATCGATCCTGGCCGGGTTCGAACCCGCGATTAAGTGAATGTGAAGATGTCAATGGGTAAGGTTATTAACACGGTTACATTTAAAAATGTTTAAAAATACCCACATAGTATAACTTTGTGTAGCAGTTGTCACATATTTCATTTAATTAATAGTATACCATTAATTCTTGTAGTTTAATCTCAATTATAATAATAATTATTATAAAATGCGGTTACTCTTTTGTAATACTTACAGGTTGCAAGAATTCTAATTTTATTCCCCTAATACCACAAAGTAATGTCTTAACTTACTTCATTTCATTAATTAATAAGGTCTAATTTGAATTTTATATTCAGTTTTATTAAAAGTTATTCAACCGGTGAGGAATTCGCTTAGTTTAGGTAACTCCTGCCGTCACGGACTTTCATGTCTTATGATTTGTTTCTTGTAACATTAATTCTTGTGTTTGTTTCTTTATTTAATTTATTTGTTCATTTTCTGTTCCTTATTTGATTTGTTGCTAGTTTTTTCTTTTCATTTTCATTATTTGCTCTTCCTTGCTTTGCTTATTCTTTCTTTCATTCGTTCGTTTGTTATTACTTTGACTGCCTTCTCTGTCAAATTTTATTTTTCTTCTATTTCTTTACAGTTGCTTTCCAGCGTTTTTTTTTATTGCTTGCTTAGTAATTTTTATTTATTTTTTTCCTTTTTATTCTTCTCTGCATTTATGTCTTTTTTCTTTCAATTATTCGCCTTATCCATTGTTTTTGTTATTATATCTTGCTTTACCTTTTCAGTCTTTCGTTTTTTGTCTGGTTGTGGTACAGAATGCACAAATTATTATTATTATTATTATTATTATTATTAATTTACGCTTAGAACAAACTAAGAAATCTACTAATAGTATATTATGTTATGAGTTTATAATATTATACTTTATTGCATGACTAATGTGTAATAACTAACAAACCATACTTTGTAATATTTGCAAATGCAATAACTGTATAACATATAAACCATTTTCATTCGTTATTGTTTTGTATAGCAGAACTTTAAAAGGATATTAATAAAATGTATATTAATGTTGACTCTCTAACGAATTAATCAATGAAATCAATACGTTTTATTATACTTATGACGTCATCGTATCAATGAAAATTATTTAGTTCGTTTGTCTATTGTTATTGTTGTTAGAGCATATGGATTTACCTCAAGAAAGTTTAGCCTAAACTGAAATAACTGAATTGTCACAATTACCAAGGACTTTTATACTTATTACAGGGAATAGAACATATTCATTAATTTGGGCGAACAATAAAAATATTTAGAATATTTCGGAAACTTTAATGTGGACATATATTCAGATCAAGATAGTATTATCAAGTTTTACTAATTCATTTCGCAGATAATCTTAACTTATTTACTTATATTGATTTCGTATTTATGTATTCTGCAATGAAGATGAATTATTTATAACAGTAAAGCATTGTTTTCTGTATTGTTAATTAGGCATGACAAAATTTTTGCTGTGAAGTAATTATTATTATGGTAATTTGATGCAACTAGTGTCATAATGTGGCATTTTGTTAATGCTTTTGACCAGTTATTGCTGTTTGAATTATTGAAAAAAAAAAAAAATATCTACACATTAAATACGACGCGGATAATAGTGAACATGTTTAAAGCAAACTCAATGTGCCAAATTATTATTCATTTTATGATTACATCTGACACCAGATAGTGAATATTCTGAATATTCTGAAGTTGGTTTGTTTGCATTTGTGAAAACAAAAGCCATAATATGTTTGGCTTTCCATCAGTGTTCATTTATTTTGTTCATCATATTCCGAATAGTTATAATTATAAGGTGCATGAAATCAGACCATAACTGAGCTGTAATTCGAACTACATCAAATAAATATTATTAAATTTGTTTTGCTAAGTCAAAATGCGGACTGGTTGCCTCGGGACGATGACCGTGATCAGAAGAGCCTCTGATAGACTTTGGAAGCGTCAATTGGAAGAGTAATATTGCAGTTTCGATGACATGAGCAACTTAGAGTTGTGTTTAATGTGGTTGTTAAATTACTTCACATATATTAATTGTGTTATCTCAGTTTCGGCATATGAAATTGTACCGTGAGCACTGGAGGAATAAAATGAATATATCCTCCCTAGTCGGAGAACAAATTTGTTCCTCTGCTGATCGCCCTTGTTTGGTAAAATAGGGTTGTCAAAGAAAATAATGGAAGAGCGTAGAGGTGACATCTGGAGAGGGGGGGTTAAAAACAATCTGGAAACGGTGTCGCTCGCAGGCGGGAATCGGAAACCATGAAATTATGCTCCGGTCGGCTGCGGTCGGGAGGCGGCACGGTGTCGGATTCCGCCCCTTACCCGTCCCATCTCACAGACAGTGTGTTCTTACTCTCTCGACTGCTTCGTAGAAAAGGACGCTCGCCTTACCTGCACTCATTCGCCAGTAATAAAACGTTAATGAAGACGAAACTTAACATGCGGCTGTCTAGTAGACTCTCTTATCTTTATTTTTGAAGAACTGCACGTTTCATTTAGCGTAGCATATTGCAGGGTTATATAGCTGTGCATAAAACACTAACAACTGCACATAATTTATGACTAGTAAAATGTATTAAACTTATTTCTCATGTTCTGCGCCCCACTATAAGCATGCAATTTTAATTTTGTATCTCACATTCATTTACTGTCATTATGTACATTTTTTTCTGTTCGTTTTTCAGTTATCACTGACTCATTTCTACAATATTTGATGGTTTCTGTGTTGCTTAACAAGAAAGGGAGGGGAAAAAACTATATAAACATATAATACAATTTACGCTCGTGGTTCCTAAGTAGCTCATATTCTTAATAATAAGGTGGGAATCTGGAGTGAAACATACATCTACTGCGGAAAGTATTTCAAAACACTGCAAAGTGCTATTAATTCTTTTGATGACAGAAAAACCTCATATATTAGATCCGATAAGAAGGCGTTTTCAACCCTTATGCGAGTGAAAACTATGTCCTATAAAGTAAAATTAGTTTTCTTTGGGTAAGAATAACCTTATTTGAAAGGTTTGGGTTAATTCAAATGGCAATATTGAAAGATGTGTCCAGTAAACCTAGAGAAATAATAATTTAAAAAAATAAAATTAAATTAAATTAGGATTCAAAACATAGGAAAAGAATTTTGAGGAAGTACAAAGACTGAAAACACCAGTTCACTCCTGTTGTATCTAAAGATATAAATCTGCGCTAGCGCACAACTGCCAAATATTCACGTTTGGAACTTCTTACATCTTACTTATTTAACAATTTATCATTATGGAATTGAAATGATAATACTATTGTAACTGAATGCTAAAAACTAGCATAAAACAATAATAAGAGAGTTAAAATAAAGTCATATTTGGTGAAAGACATTTAAAACTATATCATAATTTGGTATAATAAATGTATTTGAAACTTTTTTTTAAATTTTAAACATTTTAAAAAATGTTTTAGAGCATATTTTTTTAAGATACTTAGGTCATACGTGGAAAAATTCAATACTAGTTTTGGCACACGTAAATTCAATTCCTACGTATTTTGGATAGCTATACCATTTTTAGGGATGAAGAAATAGCTACTTGGGTTTAATTCTTATGTGCAAAATTAACCATTATATAAGTACAACTGTCATATATCACCAACATAATCTGCTGGCCCCCAATCAGACTAGTAACCTGGAATCACGTGGTCACTGGTTCGAGCCCTACTCCGAAAATGGAGGGTTTGTAAATGTGTGTTCTTGGTGTTTTATTCTACGTTGTATATAAACAATAACCAGTGTGCACGTTGACATGTAATGCAACAGTTTTATTTATTTTTATTCCGGTTCATATGAGCGTACAAGTTTCGGGAAGGCTTAGACGTAATCGTTGCAGCATTTTTCGAGCCTTAGTTGCATTTAGTTACACTTACACTTACACATACTCAGAAGATGGTCGCTTAAACTGTCATCTAAGGTATTATTTGGACGTGAAATGGCAGATAATTCTGTCCAGGGAAATGTTTTTTCAAGTATGGAGTATATTAACGTGCCGTAAATCCATGTAATGGTTTTAAGTCCTTCTCAGAGGACTTGCGCTGAAGGTTTTTACCCGCGAACTTTGGGTCCAGAGACGAGTACGTTACCTTTCGATAGTTCTTGATTATAAATATCTTTATTATTGTTGATAGGTATTTCATTGTCAGCGGTTCTGCATCATAAATTGTATCTCTGTTGGTTCGTAAACTGTCATATTTGTTCTTTCTCTTATATTATGGAGCATATATTTTTTCCGTGTAATTCATCCCGTTTTGATCTTCTTGGGGAATACCATTCAAGAGCTTTCTTCCCACCTATTGTGTTACATTCTTCTGATAATGCCATGCTATTGAAACACCCTTGTCTCTACCCTCTCAACTATAGTGTCCAATTGGCGCATATGTTGTTTTGTCATCATTTCTCACCTTTCTAGCCTAGATACATGGCGCTTCTCTTTAGTCAATCCATCTCTACTGCGTTTCTGATGTTGGGTATGGCCAGATTTCACATCCATACAACAATGATAGCCTTAAGGATGTTCTGTTTTGTTGTTTTATATATTTCTCTGCTTCACAGCATTTCATTTTGACCTTAGATATTTAAATTGGACTACATATTTTATTAATTTAGTTTCTGATGTATGTAAATTATATCCCTCCTATAACGAAGTGTTTTGCTTTACTGAGATTAATTTTAACCCACTACATTCATATGCTTCAAATAGATTTTTAGCCACAGAGTAATTATTACGTGATCACCAGCAATGAATAATGTATATTTCAGTGCAAAATCTATTTTCTTGGACACGAAAAGTTTCAAATTCTTAATATTGTTTTTAAATATATTTTAATAATAACTGATGATATTCCATATCCTTATTTCAGTCCCTTAGTATGAAACTTATGCAATTCTTAATTGACAATTTTTTTCACTGCACGAATAGAAGGTATATGTCCTTAATATGATCAAAGAGAGCGACTCCTATACTGTTTAGAAAATTCCATCATTTAGAGATAATACAGAACCAAGAGCCTTTTCCATGTCTATAAAGATCAATACTTTTTTGATTTTATATACTTTTTTTTTAAATTTGAGCTAGGCAAAATATATTACCCAAGCGTGATATTTCTTGTGGTTTTGAAATACATTTCCTAAATCCCTAGGCGATTTTTAAGTCTAGGAAATGATGGCATTATTATAATTCTTCTGTAATTAACTCAATTCATTTTAATTGTCTTTTTGTTTATAAACTTTTGTTATATATGACAAATCTCATTCATTGGGTGTATCCTCACCTTCCAAAAATATCCTCAATCTTTTATTCTCTCTTCATTACGTCTATTATTGCTGTATAACCGTACGCTGCTCAACCAATCTATTTTATTCTTTCAGCTTCTTCACTGATTGTGAAGGTAGTTCCACATTCTATACACATAACGTGCACGCATACAAGAAAAACAGACTTTCATGCAATAGAAACGTGTTGTTCATAAAGATAACGGAACTAGATATTTACTGTTAAGAAATGTTGCTCGTGTAACAAAGACATTGTGCCCTACACAGCAATAATGCCCACTCGAATAAAACAGATAGACAAAAAAAAAAATCACAACTTAAAATAAGAAACCTATATCCATGATCTCACAAATCAGATTTTATATTAAACTATTTAGCTTATATTCAGTTAGAAATGAAGTCTCTCTTCAAAATAAAAAAACAAACAAACAAACAAACAAAAACAAAGGAAATCAATGCAAAAATGACAATAAATTATAGTCCCCTCCCACTCTACATTATATACCTGAATATTCTAATCCACGTTGTTTATATGAATATGAATACAAAGTATAAGCTGCACTAAAAAGATGTCAATATTAAAAGCACTATAACGTACTATTTATTAATTAAGTCAATTTTACCAAATAATATTAAAGAAGGAAGAACCGCTATATTGCATGACAACAACATTAATCACCACAAAGTAATATTCTAGGCATTAATCTTATTAGCTCTTTATTAATTATTATACTATGATTCCCTAATTGCTCTTAAGTAATATTAGCAAGACAAAACAACCCTGATGAACATAAACCATGTGCAATTATCGAAACAAAGGCTATTTATTCAAATTTATTAAACCTCAAAACGTATCAAACTAACAGAAAGCCAACTAGTTATTAATCACAATACAACATAAATCACCCCAATGTTCATTATAAAAACATACATCCGGAATATACCATACCCCCTTAATTTTATTAACACACCTGCTAAAATTATAGAACCTAAAACGGGGACCTCAACGTGAGTCTTCGGCAATCACAATTGAACAAAATATATAGGTATCTTCAAAAACAAAAAAAAAAAAACAAAAAAAAAAACGTAATTTTTCCTAAATAAACTATATTTATTCAGTTCCCAAAACTAGTTTATAATGTATAAAAAATTAAATACTTATAAAAACTAAAATCATAAAAAATGCTTAATAACAAACTTACGAAGCTATTAAGGTATACAAAAGTAAGTAAATTCCAATTTGTTAACACTCAGGTTGATATCCTCTCCAAAAAATTAAAAAAGTATAAACTAAGCTACACTAAAATAAATGAATAAAGTAAAATTATGTTTAAACTACAAAAAGTCATAATTAACATCAATAACAATAATTGAACTATAAACAAAAATAAATTTCTTTAACATCCGTAACGAAAAACTGAATTCTAGCCAAAATTATTATAATACAAATCCAAAATGTTAACAAAAACAACCTAAAAGATACATAATCAAATGTATATTTAAAATTAAGTGATCAAAAATTCTATTTCCATTATAAACAAAAACAAAATAATAAAAAAATACATTTTAAATTAACACTCATGACTTGTTTTTAAAACAGAAAGGGATTATAAAAAAAAGCACATATAAATAAACCTAAATCACCTTCACAAAGATATATATATATATATATAATGTAACACTATAAACAATGTAACTAAAATAACAATAATAAAAGCAGAAAAAGGATGAAAAAGTCACAGATTAGTATTTGCTAATTATTAATTAGTAACTACTAATCTGTGACTTTTTCTTAGAGTTGTATCTTTTTCTGCCTTTCTAATTATTGTTATTTTAGTTATACATAAAGCCAAAACTACTCACTGGACTGACAAACCAGGAAGATGGTTTATCTGTGGCAATATGAAACAGTTAATCATTTATATGAGATAATTGGGGCTAAAAAATAAAAACTAATACGACGTCTTGGTGTTACAGATAAAGTTGACCTTAAGAGTCCAGCTTAATAAGCAAGTTTTAAATTGTTTGGGTATTTGGAATTGGAATAGATAGTTACTTTTGAGAACAAACTGCCTGATTACGATTGGAGTAGGGGGGCTCTAGATTTCCGAGGGAGAGAGTTCCGCCCGTGTGCAAATCGTGAGAAGGCAGTTTCTGAGTAAGGATAGTTAGTTTAACCTGACTAACGACCCCTTGGAAACTTTTAATTGCTGCATAAATTCAACAATAAGTTCAGGGGCTAGATAAGACAGGAAATGCCAAGAAGTGCAGGTATTATTGTAAGTTAAATGATTTTACGTTTCACACACCCATAAGATGTGTCCATGTGAACGGAAAAGAACATTGAATTATGAATCAAGCCATTGCGTTTATGCGCACTGAGGTTTAATGAATTTTAAATCTGTTTATACTACTCTTAACGTTATTGCATATAATTTTAATTTTGTTTAGCCTAATTTTGCATATATAAACTTATAAACATCAACATATATTCTTCCCATAGGAAAAAAAAAAATAGCACACCAAACAACTCCTCATGTGTGATGTCATATTGTAGGCTCTTTACAGTCGACAAAATAAAAGATAGCGAGCTTTCTTAATAAACGTGGCCCATGTCTCATGGAGATCCCGTACAAAATGAATGCCGGAACACTTGCTGACTGGGCGATAAAAAGTCAAAAGCTCTCCCATTGTCTCATTTTGAACTGTCAATATAGTGAGTACTTAACTGCAATAATTCTAGTGGAAAGTGGTAGCTCGTCCACTTTACAGCCCTGATGTGATCCCGTGCGTCCCCATTTATAAGTTATTCACAACAGACAAAGACATAGAGGATGCAGTTCAACTCAGTCGCTTATTACCAGAGACATGCAGCATATCGTTTCACAGTGGGGCAAGTGTTCCAAAAGATAAGGCGTCTATGAATAAAGCATTCTTTGCTTTTCCACGAACAGTGACTGTAATATCATGCATTTTATAGGAAGTTATAATACCAGGGCTACAATAAAATAGTTTATTAAAATAAAACTATCTATACAAGTATGAAAAGGGAAAATATAAGAGAAATTAGAAAATATAAGAATCTTAAAATGTGTAATATAATCCAGAGCCAAGAGCTCAGAACAGTCCTAGCCTGTTAAATCTGTTGTCACAGAAAACATCATTAAAAACTCATTTGGCCAGAGCAAATGCAGTTTACAGAAAACCAATCTCGGCAATGTGGAAGGGATTTGTCCAACCCATTACAGAATCCTTTTTATTAATATCAGAAGCTCTGAATAAAGAGAAATACCGATTGATTACTATAACATGAAACTGGTAGGTACAGCCTACAGTAGTCTTAAAGCATCCTATTAAAAGCAAATGGAAAGGAAACCCCAGACTTGAAAAATGCGGCTCGAATCACGGATCTTCAGCCATTCGTACCGACGGTCTAACCAACTGAACTATCCTGTCCTCCTCCAAGCGCAGAACAATGTGTCTTTCACATATCTCGGAGACCTCCATACGGTTTCCTCTACTGCGAGAGGTTTTAACATTCGAATGAGCGGTACACTCATGTACACATATTTTCTGAATGCACAGATTGATTATATAACAGTGAGTATATACACTGGAACACCTGAGAAACACTACTGTTTCCTGAAAACTTTTTAAGGCAATTAGAGGACGATTGGCATGCTGGGATGTGTTTTCAAACCATGCTAATTGGTTGAATATGGGCATTTTCCTAGTCAAGGTGCGCGAAGCTAGAAACAATTTATTTTCTGGTTAGAACGTAATAACAAGTATAATTATAAATAATATGTAATATGTTTCAATTCATATATCTGTAAATACTGTTATTCCCATTTTTCAAGTTTATTATTATTGTTATTATTAATATTATTATTGCTGTTGTTTATTTGCATTATTATTTGTTCCTCTTTCTAATTGTGTATCATATTAAAGCATGTACGGTATACCATCCATGCATTTATTTATAATGCGTATTATAGAGTTTATAACAATAAAGATACACCTGCTATTACTATTACTACTACTACTGCTAATAATAATAATAATACGATAAATGAATATGTTCAGTAACATAAACTGAAATTTATATATTTGTAAATATGAGATATGATACTCAAAGAAACGAACGGTTTTGAGAAATTGCAACATAAATCAATATATAATTATTAATTTAACCTATTACTATTTAATTTAATTAGGTCTGGAGCATATTTTATTATGCCGGTTTCATATTTTGGTCTGAGTATGCAATGAATGTTTCAAACCTGGGAATGTGTGATATATATATATAAGGTTATGGGGAATTAGTTTTGAAGAAATAGGGTATTTTAGTGAAAATATAATAACTCAAAGTAAATTTAGATGATCACACATCAGAAGATTTTTGCCAGAACACCAAAGTACGTTTGTTGCATAAGTAAATCTAAATACGTTGACATTTTAATTATTTTATTTATTTACACTCTGAACAATATAGTTTAAGGTTCTAGTACCCACAATTTTTCTATTTTTCCTTTGGACGTTGAACTACTATCCGATTAAGTATTTTTATAGACTTGTGTCTCTATCTGTCCTTGTGCTCATTATAGACCTATTTTAAATGGGTACTTCTGTCAAGACATCGTAAATAATCTCTACACTTAGGTTGTAAAGTTAGCTCTGATCACACCTAGGTAATTGATGATAGATTTATCACCACGAGGCGTGAAGGGGATAAGGCTCCCGGGTTGACAACTCCCCTCTTCATCTTCTGTTTTATTTTACTCCTCTTCTCCCTCGCTTCTTGTACCTAGTCCAGCTGTTCCACGTCATCACAAAATGCCTCACGCCATAAATTAACCTGCATCCACGTCCAGCAAAATAAACAGCGAGACAAAGGAACTGAGATGGCAATAACTTTGGTGGCGTTCGCAAATTCAAGATCGACTACATCGTTAGCCAGATGCTTCCAGTCGTGTAATTTCAGGAACATTTTGAAGATCTTGTATTTCTTTAAAAACACCGTATATAAATCATCTACCATCCTAAAAGTATTTTTATACAGCTTATATTAAAACAGTTCATTTTACACAAGGCACTCAAACAAGAACACAGAATTTATGATTTACATATGTTTTTAATATCTACATTTCTCACAATGGCTTCAAAATCAGACCATAGCGCAATTAGTTATATGACATAAATTTGTTTATAACATTTATTTGCATAAATAATCATGATGGTAAACCTGGAACTACATCAGTTTGGAAGAAAATCAATAACAGCTGATTCCATCATTGTGCATGTCCAACTGCACACTATAACTTCTTTCAGTGCATAACAATAAAGAAAATGTCAAAATAAAAAGTTAAACTTGTAATTTTACCTCGCTAATGTACGTCTAAAATACCCGTAACTATCACTGATCGCATATGGTAATATTATTCACAGATTTACTTTTCAATACTGAGCATTCATAAAATAAAATCTCTTCTAACTTTACCATACTCTATATTTAGATAGTTTTCCAATATTTAATAAATTAAACATTTAAGTAATTTACTTATATTTCAGCATTATAGCTAAGTATTGTACTTGTTAATAGTAGGCCATATTGTAAAGGACCATCGAAAAGCCGCTCCACAGTCATTGTGTAGCCGAGATTTCACTACGGAAGCGAACTGGCGTTGCAGCACTGACCATGCGTCGAGTGTATAGTTATTGTGTTCGATTAACCACCAAGGAAAGAACACACTCCAAAGTTCAAATCATAGCGACGTTGGCCGAATTACCTGCTAAAACTTTTTAGAGGGAAGAAATATCAGAAATGTACGATTACCAACTTTCCCTGAGTGCGGAGGAACTTATCGATTACATGTCATTGTATTTAGAAACGTGTTAAGAGTTTCTGTAGGTGAGATCTATGCATTGCTAACATAAAGTTATGTGCGAGATAGGCTCCAAAACGGCTTACTATGGACCAAGTAGGTGTTTATGTTCCAAAGAACTTTAGAGGATGAAAGTAAGAGACTTTTGGCTACATTGACAGTTCTGTATCTACGAATGTGAACGTTGGAAACATTGCTTATAAGTCAACGCTACATACTCCTATAAATAAATATAGGATGCCAGAAAAGTATGAACTGCCTGTGGTGCCTCAGCAGTAAAAACGGGCGTTAAACACTAATCAAAAAAAAAAAAAAAGAAAGAAAGAAAAAGAAAAGTATGAATAATTCATAAAGAAATAATTTTGATTTTATAATAATAATAATAATAATAATAATAATAATAATAATAATTACTAGCCTAAAAGAAGACAAATGGAAAAGACCAAACGGTAACTTAACTGGAGGAAAGCAGTAATACTTACTCTTTCCCGGGTTTTCATTATTATGATCATGTCTGTAATGCTCATGTACACCAACTTCGGTTTTTAGTGTATCGCGATAAAGTTACTTATTATCTTTACTTCGGTAGTCATATTTTTGGTGCACTAAACTCAAGTTTCAACTTTGCTAACACTTTACCGCGGTAAAACGTTAACATGCCGTCAATGAGCGATAAAATGCAAAAAAACCGCGGTTTTGTTTTCAAAATGGAGCTTAACGATATCTACAATGAATGAGCGTAATAAAAGAATAGCAGGTGAAAACCGGAATCCATTTGAAGGAATTCATTCACAGAAGATTGCGACTAAAAAATGAAACGGTTCGTTGTATTTTAGAGTTGGTTGGATTGTGGTGAATTGGGTTTTCTGGATTACATACGTGTGAGAATCTATCTCTTTGAAGAGGGAAATGAGAGGTCTTCAGTGGCAATAATTGTTATTTTTATTAAATATATAGACAGTAAATGATTCAAATCTCAAGGGAAATCTTTTCCCAGACTTTTTGCTTTTCCTTCAACCTCACTTCGCCATCTTTTATTTTCTATAACTGCCTTGACTTTATTATTGAATTGCAAGTCAGTTTTGTTCATAAGTTTTGTGTTATTAATTTCTTCTTTAAACTAAAATAAAATAAATTCCTATAAACCTAAAAGTAAGTTTTAACACACTTCAATAAAATTTTTGGGTGAGGGTATCAATGCAATAAGCCCTTTCCACTGATGACTACCTTCAATATTAGAAGATTTATCACAACTAAAAGCAAGAAATTTTACAGTACGCTAAAAGTTGAATGTCTAATTGCTTTATTTTCCATTATACAGCTAAAAATCCAGAAAATGACGATGTATCAATCGGATTATGATAAAGCAAGATCAATGGTGCACTGCCCTTTCTCGGAATACGGCGGTATTGTCTCTACAAGGGAATTTCTTGAAGTTCGTAATTGAAATATATGTTAAATAAATTTACTGTTATAGGCTCTATTCGCAAGCACAGAAACAAAATGTTAAGATTGCTGGCTTCTTGGAAATAAGTTTCCTAAAGGCATGATTTTTCAATTCAGATCATGTGTTAATTGCATATGTTCATTAAGTGATTTGCCTGTTATAATTTATGACGATTTTAATCACTCTCTTTCGTCCTGAATATATGAAATGCATGTAACTTGAGTTATCCAGTTACAACAAACACAAGAGCCAATTGCGGAAATTTTGGCGAGGTAGCTACATTAGCATGGCTTCGGTTTGTAAATTCAGAAATTTCATGAGTTAAATTAAGTTAGCCGGTCTTCAGTTTCCAGACACTGAACTCTTAAATGATAAAGGTGAGGTCATGCGCTGATTTGAGTGCTGTTTTAGAAGCGTTTCTTCCCGCGTAAGCGAATAAAATACTTAAAAATACGATACGAAACTTCAGCAAACAAAATGTGAATTGCGGGAAAACTCTGCAGAGAATCACAGTAAATGAAAAACATGATCCAAGTCAGGAAATATAATATAAAATCACTGGAACATTCATCATGCAGGACCAATCATTTCATTGCAATTAAGAACGAAAAGCCTTACCTGGAACTCATTGAGGTGGGCAATACAACTTTAATAATCACATCGCGAGCTTACAATAAAGCGATTGTTGCATCGTAAAGAAACTTTATTTGACTGATCAGATTTAATTGAATTTATCAATTTATGTGAACATTTTAAATACCGGTACTGGAGTTAGATACTTCCATTTACTTACATCAGTAACCGGACGTGATTTAAGATAATGAAACGCGGGCAGGGAAGGCTTGCAGATTTCCCGTTAACCTTTGACGGAATAATTAATGCTTTCTCTTTTGCAATTGCGCAGTACAGAAAAAAGAAAAGTTTGTGTGTTTATTATTATTCTTGTCATGTATTTTTTCTCTAAAAAAAAAAAATAACCTGTTTTTTACCATATGCTTTATACATTTAAAAATGTAAAACTTGCAACCGTTTCTTTTCGTTGCGGTCACAAGCGGTCAAACGTCGCAAATGACGATGATGTATGAGAGGCCCGGTTTTGCTGTTTCTTGCTCATGGAATCGCGGGATCGGGGAGAAGGAAAGGTGTTGTTAGAAGAACAAATTGCTGCATTCACGGATTATCGAGTTTATTTTCACCATGGTTACCTGGATGTCTCTTGATGCGCCGATCTGTCGCCTACGCTAATTGAATATGCGAAGCATGCGTCAACTCACTGAGATTCTTAAAGTTCAAGAATGTACGGACATTACGTTGATGTGCACCTGAAGTTGTGAATAAATTACTATCAGAACGACTCTGGATGATTAATTTATTTCCTGCTTACAAAGACTGCGTGAACGGCGTGGCACACTGCGTGATACCACGTGAACTACATCTGCATGAACTACGCAACTGCCTCAACTGAAGTCTGCAACTTCTTAAACTGTGATCCAGTAAATGAAATCTACCACTGAACTCGCCTGACTCACTTGAAATCTACAACAGTGTGTCACTCATCTTCCAGTCGGTCCTGGTAGTGTACTGGTAACCATACTTTCCTCCTAAACCCAAGATCGCGGGTTCGATCCCGGCCAGGACCGATGGATTTTTTCGGGCGTAAAAATCCTAAGTATGGCTTCCTTCGGAAGGGAAGTAAAGCGTGGGCACTATAAAGAATCTAAGCCTGAAAAAAGAGGCCTGTGAGCTAAATTAGTTGGCCGTGTGACGCCCTGATTTGAATGGAAAGCTGATGACCTGAGCTGTTAAAGAGCATCCGTAAATAAAGTAACATCTCATCTTACACTCCACTCGCTGATCTGCACAGCTGACTTGCAATCTATTAAAGCGTGCGTTCAGGAGAAGTATCCTTTTATACTAATTTCACAAATGTCACTACGTGGTCCCGAGAACTCACGGGGTCCACAGAAGAGAGCTCACGGGCTACTGAGCCTTCAAAATATCAAAATATTATTGGCGAGTTCTCATCCTCCGTAGGCGCTCAGTTTAAACTTTTCAATCCTTCGGTCTCTGATT
This sequence comes from Metallyticus violacea, assembly GCA_030762175.1. Classification (NCBI taxonomy): domain Eukaryota; kingdom Metazoa; phylum Arthropoda; class Insecta; order Mantodea; family Metallyticidae; genus Metallyticus; species Metallyticus violacea. Next base: position 63,929,432 of record CM060830.1, read on the forward strand.
GGCGAGCTGGTGATCATCCGATGTGAAAGTGAAAGGAATCCATTCTCGCCAACACCTGCGTTATTCTCTTCTTAGAAATGTTCAACCGTCCCTACGGGATTAGTGTCTGCTCTAAAATACAAAAAGCTTGTTAAACCTATCCTTGCCAGGTGCACAATTCATTATTACCTCGCGGGAGGTTCAATCAGCAATCACACCAAGTTACATAATATTCTGCAAACACTTGCTCTTTACAAGGAACTTTGTTACATATTCATAACTTAACTTATAAAAAATAATTATACAGTTGATATCAGACCTATAGTCATCTATTCTCTTTTTTTTAGTAGTGTTTAACGCCCGTTTTTACTGCTGAGGCACCACAGGCGGTGGACACTGATCATACATGAGATGAAATGAAAAATTTTGAAAGGATATTTTTTTAAGGAAAGAAACGTTCCAGGCCTAAGTTTAGGATACCTCCCCGGCATTTGCCATTTATGAGGACTGAGGAAAACCTGAAAAAAACAGCCAGGGAGGACAGTCCTGGTGGGATTCGAACCCCAGACCTCCCGCTCACGAGTCCCCACCTTAACGACCTCGGTCACCCGTGGCAATATTCTCCCTTCGGAATTCATATACCATCTCTACTAGATATTAATATTGGGTATGTTTCATGTTATTTATAAATAAGAGACATTAGGTAATATTAATAGCTATAATTTATTCAATGGGCAAATTTGTTTCCTTGTTGGGTAGGGGGGGGAGATCTATTTCAAACTCCAACAAGCTCCAAGCCCTTAAATTATCAACAGAGGTAGACCCACTGCCAACACATTTTAAGCTAAAATCAGTTCCTACTGCTACATTTTTCACTGGCTCTTAGTAACGCTGTCAAGGTAGCATGCTGGCTGCATTGAAAGAATTTGGGCTTAACTTTCTCTCCTAATGGTTTAGATTTGAAATGTGGTTTAATACTCTACAAGCTTTAAACAAAATTACTCCAAAATTTACACCATTGAGTGAGTTATTCATTTAATAAACAATATTGCAGTGCTCACCAGTTCCCATCACTATGGGATATTGACGAACAAGCAAGTAATATTCAAAGTATAATAAAATTAGCTAAACGCCTTATTCGCGTAAGTAATGTGTATATATGTATATATAATTCACAAAACATTTTTTTAGTATTCCCACATTCTGAATAAATAGTAAACGATATAAAAAGATTAATTCATGTGAACTTTCAAATTGAGGATTTTGATTAACTTCAGTTTATTAACATGTCCAAAATTATTTTTGAAGTAAATTTATTTTTTATGACAAATTTTTCTTGTAGTTCGCATATTGCTTATTCCGGATGGGCGCAATTCGGATAATAGGAACTCTTGAGCCACAGTTCACCAAGTGGGCTGAGTTCTTCGCAAATGCAGTAATGTTTGTTCTGTTTTCCAGGTAATCATCATCATCATCATCATCATCATCATCATCACAAAGTTTATACTGATCAGCAACACCTTCAACCGACGATTCAATGCTGATTTTCCTTACATAACTTCTTTTTTTTTCCTGGGCTTTATGTTCTTCTGCTTTGTTGGTATTTTCTTTTGCTGTCCCTTTTCCATGAGCTTCTAACTTGGTTTTATTCTTTCTGTTTGTAAATCATCTTCATGTGAGAAGGGTTCACTTTTCTCCCCTTTTTTTTGTAGGTTTATTAATGTTGTTGGAATTTCGATATTTAAAAAATATATACAGAGGGTGCCAAAATATATATGCACTTCAAGCAAAGAAAAACAGAGTTAGCATAAGAAAACTGAATTCAATAAATAGAAAATGATGAGCACTAATCATCTGAGACTTTTACAGTTACGAAAGTTGCTCAAAATGACCACCATGGATATCGATACACTTCTGAGTACGTTGAACTACTGGTTGAGCAACGTTTGCGAAAATGTCCTCAGCGATTGCAGGACATGTCGTTTCAATTTCTTCCCAAATTTCTGCCAGTGTAGCTGGTTTTCTACGGTATGCAACATCCTTAAGAGTTCCCCATAGGTAGAAGTTCAACGGAGTTAGATCCGGAGAACGCGATACATGTGGCTCCATTGCCTTTGAACTTCAACAATATTCTCGGTTTTCCAATATCACTTCAAAATTACTTTCCGCTATTCAAACGATAATCTTGACTACATTTTGTTGTAGCAACGCTAGCCTAACGTAATGTGAATTATACGATAACCTTGACTTCATTTGTTCATTGTTGGTTTAAGTGTCACTTAGCAATGCTATCATAATGTATGTTAGTCACACCTGTTTACAGAACATCATACTACACATTACTGTTGTTTTTCGATCCAACTTTGAAATATATTAAATATATATCTACTGTGAAAGCGTGTATACATTTTTGGCCTCCTCGGTACACACACACACACACACACACACACACACACACACACACACACATACATTAAGCAAATAAAAAAAGCATTTCAAATGCTTAACTGATCCCTTACAGAGGTAGGGTTTAGTTTCCCATGTTGCCCGATAAATTCAAGTTGTGTGGAATAATAGTGACTTACATTCACCATTACCACAAAGAGCGGCATTAGGTATTTTTATACTGGTTTTATCTACAATACTTATACAATTACCGAATGTCGTTTTTATGGAAGATCGTACATTATATACCACTCTAAGAAGATGTTAATATGTTAAAAATGTGATTTGAAATGTATTCTCGTTTTATAATAGGTGAAGAGAAAAAGACAAATAGGTTAGGTTAGATTAGGTTAAGTTAGATTTTACATCCTTTAGCGGCAAATGTGTCTTAACTCTGGCTTCTTCCAAAGGAAGTTTCAGAGCATTGCTTCAATGACAGCACTAATAGAATTGCTTACAACTCACATGTGCAGAGATACTTGCATGATTTCTATTATGTCGGTACTGGTGGTCTAGCGATAACCATACTTGCCTCGTAAAAAAAAGATCGCGGATTCAATCCCGGCCAGGGCAAATGGATTTTTTCTAGCTTAAAAATCCTATGTATGACTTTCTTCGGAAGAGAAGTAAAGCCATAGGTCCCATGTCGTAGATTTACGGCAAGGAAAAGAATCTCAAACCTGAAAGAAAAATCTCAGCAAAATCTACCTGTCAGACGTTTCACGCCCTGAATTGAATAGAACGCTGATTAACCTGAGATATTAAAGAGCGTCTGTAAATTATATATATTATATATATATAATTAACGGTAATAATATATATTATTACTGTTAATTTGTTACTTTATTAATAGTGTTACTTTATTTTTATTTTTCTTTTATATATACAGTTTTCCATTACCCCTTCCTCCCCGACTTTCCCAGCATAATAACATTAACAAATTACAGTGTGCGCGGTTAATGAAAGTACAACTATTGAGAATGATGTTAGTGTTTTAACTATTAGTGCTAGCAGCTACAACATTGTTGATGGTTTGGCTGTATGGACTAATACCAAATATTATTAATTTCTATTATTTCCTTAAATATTTGCAATAGATGTTTTCCCTTCAGTTCTCCTTTGAAAACGCCTTTTAAGTACGAATAGATTTACTACTGAACATTTTAAGTAAATAATAAACGCAAGTCATTTTTTTCTATAGAATAAATTATCCATCACAATTTAAATACTAACATTTGCACTAACAAAATTAATCCTTGTAATGCGGGAACTTCATTTGGGTAGAGGTCGTTGCAAACGGAATGAATTGCTAATCTGATGGGCGGTGGTACCGAATGTATAGCCTTGAGGTAATAGCATCAGGAAGCCTGGCCCTTACAGTGCTATTCGTTCGAACAAAATTTGGCTTAAAGCAATGCATTATCGGAAACGTTAGGAAAGAGAGGACTGCGAGTGAGGGTGGAGGTTGGAAATGGCTTCAGGGGGACCGTGGAGTTTTCTCCCAGTTTTATTCGCTTAATAGGACTCGGTGCTTATACTTCAGGATTTAAAGGCTTAAAGTAGATAATCGCGACCTCCTGAATGAATTCGATTCTATTCTTGAAGTATTCTGTTCGAAACGGCTTAATGCTCATTCGTTCATTCCTCTGCCCTATTTTTGGTACCAGTCTTAGTCACCTTTCGTCATTCTGAAGTAAGCAAACGAATATTGTTAAAAAAAATAATAAAAACATGATTCACATCGTAAGCTTATATATTTCCGTCAAGCATGCGCAATGAACTGATGACCATCACTTTTCAGCTCGCTCAGGGTAGCTGCTACGAAGATTAAAATCATACTATGTTTCGGAAAATTTACAAACTTTAATGGCGGGTTCCTCACACCAAAGCAAGAAAAAAGTTCATATAAACATATGTCCAGAAATCCTTAGTTTTTCAATTATTAATGAAAGTTCACAAAAGCAAGAAAATAAAAGTCCGTATATGTATGGAAATCCTTAGTTTTTAGTTATCAATAAAAGTTTACGCCAGGGATAAAATGACTATTTCTCTTATATCTTTAATAGTGTTATTACCAAATCAATAAATGACTAACCTTCAACAGTGCTATTTTTGTATTTTCCAAATAATATTTTGTTAAGTATGCAATGTTGGTCAGCAGCCTTGTATCGATAACATCATTCGATTACTTAACAAAATGAATTTTCCTTTCGGTACGAACTTAAGTTGTTAAATTGCACCTTGAAACGAGTGGAAGTAAACTTTCACGAATAACTGAAAAACTAAGAATTTCCGGACATGTGTTTATATGGATATTTTTTTCTTGTTTTGGTAAACTTTCATCAACAACTCAAAAACTAAGGATTTCCGAACATTTGTTTATATGGACTTTTTTTCTTGTTTTCGTAAGAGAAACCCGCCACAAAAGTTTGAAAAAGTATTTTCGAAATTTTATATATATGTACTGTAGTGTTAACAAGCTACTACCATTAAACAAGCTCGCCACAGCTAACAACTTAGATTAAGTACTTGTAGTTTAGTCGCGCGCCATAGCAGCGCTAATATGTAATATACCTGAGATTCAATAAACTAGATAGCACCACAGGTTCTATGCGCCGATGGTCTTAATCGGGCGGCAGGTATAAATAGGCCGACCAAAGCTGTCCGGTGTTAGTTCGCATCATTAGTCTGTTTTATCTGGTGGGCTCAATTAAGACACCATACCGGCTTTAATTTTGGGCAACTCTTCCCTACCGTTCTTCCTCTAATCCTGTGAACCGTCGTGGCATAGCCGTACCGACCTGACGATTCCGGACAGAGTTGCTGCATCGCTGTTCAAGCGGAGCGTTAATGTAAGTTCAAACAGTTTTTCAAAGAAATTTGAGCCTGTCAATCTAATGCTAACTCTTTATATGTTCCCTTAAATAGTGTTCGGACTATAGGCAGAGTTCAACAGTTTTTTTTAACATAAATGCTATAACTAGCTGTGATTTCTGAGCTATTACAAATGCAATATTACTGAAATACAGAAACTCTGTAAATGGGAATGCACATGACTTGTGGCGATAAATATACTGTTCTTAGCATGGCCAGCTAAAACAAGCAGGCAACGTGAATATATTTTGATTTCTTTGTGGGATGTAGAGTGACTTATTAATTAAGATACCTTTTTATAAATTTGCTTGATCTATCTAGCTGTAATGGTTAGGGTTCTTTTGCTGTTTCATTTTTACCTTAAACGAAATATGGTCCAACGACAAAATGGGTTTAAACTGCCTTTCACACCTTCTGAGAATTAAACGGTCTTTATTAACAATCGTTCGATTTTTTCCACCCTAAAATATTATTTTTATTCCTTTTATATGACATGAAATGGTATATGGCAGCCCCTTTCCCGTTTTTTACCATGTAAATATTTTAATTTATTTCATTTAATTTAATTTATTGTATAATATTGGGTTTAATTTAATTTATTATATACATATGAGTATGTGTGAGTGAAACTTAAGTTGTAATATTGCTATGTACGATAAACTCGTGGAAGATGCCAAGGTAGGAAAAATTGCACATATGTAAGAAATGATCAGAGTAATTAAAAAAGTAATTATCTGTATTTAATGACGCTTTCAGTGTTTGTTGACATTACCATGACTAAAATAGTTACCTTTCTGTGTTTTTTGAAATGTACTACATTTTCAAAACTTTCTATTGTCATGATCCGAGAGTATATTTATATGCTTACATAAAAATATCTCCATATTGCGTGATGGCATCAGCCTTCACAGAAATAGTACTTAAAATAATATTTTTTGGGATGCCAACAACTTCACAAATATTTGAACATATTTAGAAAAACTTAAAGTTTTAGGTTTCTATTCAGCACAGGCTGTAATTTAAAAACCACAGTACTCTCTGCATCTATTACAGTATCGTATTCCCGCAAGGGAACCAGAATTCTTCAGCTTTTTTATTTTAGGGTATAATCTGAAATTACTTCTGATCGATTGAAATGAACCAGGGCACTTTGGAATTGCTGAATGCCGAAAAGGAGCCACTCACAGATATTACAGAAATAAGAGAACATAACTTCATAACTTCAGATTGGTTATTGCAGAATTTTACTGCCAGGTTACTCACTTTGTAGTTGAGATTTTGTTGGTAGAATTACACGTAGGTACACGGATGGAGTTAAAAGCTTTAAATACTTTGTCAAAACACTCTCGCAACGACTCATTGCAGTACATGGAGCACATGCAAAATGTGCTAGTTTTGCACATGGCATTATAAGAGATTAGTAATTTTCAATACGCACACTTCTATCTCTTAAACCTGCAAACCTTATTTTAATAAAGGAGGAAAATGCGTTTGAAACAGTATTAGGCTATAGTTTATTTTTTGCTATATTCTAGAATAAATTTGATCATTTAAGTGTTATAAACTGAAACTCTACATATACAAAATTTATAGTTTATGAAATTTTGTATTTATACATATTTTGTGGTGAAAAATCGGGTATGACTGGTCTTGTTCCTGACACTTTATAGTCTAGTTTCCGATACTGCACTTACACTGTAGTATTCTTCGTTCATTTCTTAACACTTTATGTTTCTTTTCTTTATAAGTTGCTAATGTGGGCCAGTACTCTGGCAGCTGAAGGGTGACGAAAGACATATGCGGAAAAAGGGCTTTATTTGCCAAGTAAAACATTACGCACCGTATATGTATCATCTATTCAAATACTTAAAGAGGCTTTAACAAAAGCAGAATATTAATAGCGAACATTTGGTCGTTATCAACACATTCCTCTGATTAGCCATCTCTCCAGCTCCCAGCAATAATTGGAAGTACTCTCTTCTACAGAGCATGATTACCTCACGAGTTCTTAAATTGGTCAAGAAGGTACTGCCTTTTTTATTCCTAGTGTTGTATTTAGAAAACTTGGCTTGACTTTTCTTTCCAGATAGGATCTCTGATAGCAACTATTTTCATACTTGAGGCGTTGCTGAGTGGAATAGACATATCATTGTTTGAAAGGCAAGTATGTCTTTGATGTGATGCATGGTCCAGATAGGTGGTGAATATCACGTTGAATGTGTATATTGAACAGAACAGTTGCCTATAGGTTGAATTCTCAATTACTTGTATTTTATCATTGTTAGTAATGATATTTCTGAAAGTAATGTGTCCTCTGCTGCCAGTTTTATTCCCTTCCTAAAAGTCACTTGCGCTGCCTTTTCCTGACTTGCTATGAGTTAATCTCACTCTATCTATTTATCTAATTCTTTCACTATGCACTGTTTTTATACTTGTGTAGCCAATTACCACGATATGAAGGTATCTTCATAATATAATTAATATAATTAGAGTTATTTTCGATTTGTTCAATATTTTTAGTGTCCGCTGTCAGTATGACGCTAATGGGGCCATTTGCTAGTTTTACTTTCCTTGAAATTGTCACATAATTAGAGTGTAGTTTTAATTTATAATGTTTTCGTAATGTTTCATATGATTTCTTTCAGTTTTTATTGGTTTTTACACGTGCACTAGGTCGAATATCTTTCTGTAGTCGATGAAGACAAATATTATTCTTTTGGGTACCCCTTGCTTCCTCTATCTGTTGCAGCATATAAGACGCTTCGTGGTACCCCTTTCTTTTAGGGACCCAAATTGTTATTTAGGTATGCATTGGTCGATCATTTTATCGAATCATATTATTATCTAATATATTATCCTAGTATAATTATGAAGGGGATGCTTTGTAGCACATTACTCTATAGGAATATTGACTTACACACAGTATTTGCATTGCAGTTATGTTACAGCTTTCGGGCGTTATTCTGATCTTCACATCTATGCATAGGCCTTGCTTTATATCTAATGCTCTGCTTTCAGTTGCTGATTCATATACATTTTATTTATTACGACAAGAAACTCAATTATGCGAAGATCAATAAATATCCTCCTCTTAGCTCCAATCTTTAAAGTGTTATGATCAGAGAAAAATAAGTAAAATGACGTAAACTGATAAAAATGATAAATAGGTGAACAAGCTGCAATGTGGAATGGAGTATATAGAATAATTAGAGAAACATGAGTATTTTAGAAAAATAAGCAGTAATATGTGATGTATAGTGTTAATCAAAAGGTAATTACCCAATTCATTGAGGTAGAAACAGAATATGCAATTATATAAAATTAGCATTTTACTCATTACACACGTCCAAAGCACAGCAAGCGAGGGAGTAGCTGAGATCGGAACTTTTGAAGCAACAGTCCAAAATACTTCCTTGTTCATACGTCAGGGACAGCTGCTTTTTTATGGATGACTCTTTCGTCATACGCGGCACGGAGATAACAAAAGTTTGACCCAAAGTAAGAGCGGCATTTTCATTTGTTCCGGGGCTTCATGGTTTTCCAGGTCTTTCTGTATTATTTACTACTGCCCATCGTTCTAAACGTTACCACCCGATTCTGTGTTGTTTTCAGTGGTGATCTTGGTTTCAGAAAATGATCCCATACTGTAAGTCAAATCGGCCAAACATGCTAGTGCACGATTTCTTCTGAAGTACATTATAATAAGTGTTAAGGCACTTATCAGTTAGTTCTTAGAAATGAAAGCACATTCCCAACAATCAAAGTGGTTTTATCAAATTTGTGTAATGTAATCTTGAATTTTTACTGTCCAACCACACAATTTACACATTCATAATGCATAACAACATCAGAAACTGTGATAAATATTCTGAACACGAATTGTTAGTGCTTCGGTCCATTGGAGCGTATGTTAATGAAGTTCACTATAATACCGGGTAATGAATGTTTTGTGTCCTAGTTCATTGGTTACATGGTTTGCACTAGAATATTCCTATTCTTAAGTTATAAAAATTACTTTTAAATACTCATATTTTCTTTATCACTGCTATGGACAAATTGATTAAACTTCATAGATCATCTCCGCAGCAGAGCACAAACAACATTCTGAGATAGCTTCCGAACATTCCTCTATTTCGGAATAAAAGAAATTTCCATACGTGATTTTTAAATGGAATTGATATAAGAGAAGCGAGAAAGAAATACTCATAATTGTTTACTATTAATGAAATTATGAAGATGGTATTCTATACGTTTTATTAACGTTTATCGCTAGTTTTTACTACTTGGAATTTCAGACATTGGACGATGATTGTACAAGAGATGAAATGATAAATTGGGGAATGAATTTTGGAAAGGAAGGGTTCCAGCACTAAGTTCAGAATACCTCATTCATTGATGGAAAACTTGGAATAAATCTTTATTAGAGAGGACGGTAGTAGCGGAATCCGAATCAAGGCTTTTCGTTTACCTGTCACTTTGTCCACTCATGTGGATGAGAGACGGAATGAAACTGTACCATGATGTGCGTTTGACTACCCCATTTTGCACTCTAAAATTAAATCGTAATGCATTGCTTGTGACGTACAATAATTTTAATTTTAATCTTAACAGTTTAGATTGTTGGTATCTGTTAATTTTACAGAATCTTAAACGTCTTCTCATTGTATTCTAAGTCCTTACTACAGCTGATAATTATGAAAATAGTCAGAATATCTGTATTGTAATTGCGAGTTACAATAGATATAACATCGGAACGAAAAGCAGTAAACTGAAGCGTGGAATTATGCAAGTCATTATTATTTTGGTAATGAGCGCATAGTTTATCAATAATACTGCATTAAATACAATATCGCTTGCATATGGACACGTTATTAAAGCTAACATAGAGAATGCACTACGAATGGTAATCTTTAAACCATATACTTATGTTCCTCTAAAATATTACCATATTGTATTATTAAAATATCCTTAGAAATTATAAATATTTTAACATTTTTAGGGTAAGTTTGGTTGCAGAAATGTTCTCTTAGAACAAAATAATGTAATAAATGAAAATAATAATAATAATAATAATAATAATAATAATAATAATAATAATAATAATAATAATAATAATAATAATAATAATAACTGTAATACGTCGTTCTGACACCCAGATACCTATAACAGGACGTATAGTTGATTATATTTTTCTCTTACATTATTTAACATTGTTTGTGCAGATTATATCCATAACTAATAAAACAAAATTAACTAACAAAAATAACAAAAACGCAAATAAAAAAAAAACCTCAATTTGAAACACTCAAACAATTCTCTAACTGGAAGCCAGTTTGGAAACAAAACTATAACTGGTATCCAGCTATAATGTAACTACTAAAACTTAAATTCAAAACTAAAAACTGAAACTAAACTATCAAAAACTAAAAACTACCGTCCACAGGAAACCGGCGGTTACAGTGCTGGTAACCAGCACCCCTAAGCTAAATTTTTATTTAATCTATTTGCCCCCTTTATCATTTTATTGCTTTACAAATATTTATTATTTTATAACTATTCTACTACACTTTATTTATGTCCCTTTCACCTTGTTCACTTGAATTCCATTTCTACCTTCTATCCAAAACAACACCTCACTTATCTTCACTTCGCTCCTAAGTGTTCATTCAAATTATAACAGAAAACATTTAAACATTCAATTTAAACTAATCAATAGCTATCCTATTTACTCACCATACACCATACTCTTACACTTTCACCATTTTATAAACCTTCGTAGTTTCCATACCTCGTCCTCTTTTCTTCTCCTCTGTGGCTCGCAAGTCCATCATTTGATCCCTACTGCTCCTACCTGCATCTTCACACAGCAATCACTCCTGAATCCTCCCTTCACCGACTCCGTTCTTGCCCTTTGGTTACCACTATGTCCTTGTTGTTTAAATTATAGTCCAATGGGTATTATTGTTAATATTAAAATCGTTAATTTAATATCATTTTTTGTTATTTAATTGTTGATTGATGATATGTTGTCATGCCATGTTATTGTTTATAATTTATAGTATTTATAGTAACCATTATTATGGTTTATATGGTTATTGTCAGTGTTTTTATGTTGTCATTATGTCTGTTACATATTCATATTCTTTATTCTTCGCCGTGACCTCCATATTTCTTGTTTTTGATGTCATATTGTTGTTTATTGTTATTGTTATTTTTGTCTTTATTGTTGTCGTGTGTAAAGTTATTGCGGTCAATGTCGTCAAATTGTAAATAAATGAACAATAGATACTCTAAAATGTACACATTAACTAGCTTCTCTATAACTGTAAAAATATATTTAAGAATTAATTAACAATTTTTGGGGTCAGTAATAAATTTCTCGCTCATCCTCTTTGGTTCCAAATTCTGAACCTTAACAAAAGCAAAGACAATTGAAGCAGTAGGAATTCATTCATTATAAGAATCGCCGGCTAGATAATTCTAAATAATAAAGCGGAATGTCTTATCTGAAATGAACTAAATCTTCATATTAAATAACAGAATTAATAAAACCGAAAAACCTTTTTGGTTAACGAACAGAACGGAGAATGTATTTGCACAAATTTTTCATTGCTATCCATATTAATATAATGGATTTTATAATAAGGTATAACGTTATTAGAGAATATGGGTATAATTCACTATTACAATGCTTACAATTAACACTAACGTTCAGGATAAGGCTAATCGAAATACTTAGTCATTGGAAAAATGCATATGAAAAATAAACAACACACAATACAATGCTTCGAACAGTTGCCTTTACAAATTACAATTTCCTCACTTAACATCGCCAACATAATACGGAACTGAAATTGAGAACTAGTGCGCCCTATGGAACAATTTTTTTCAAGAACACAAAACGCCATGATCAAATGGCACGCAATAAAGACTAAGCCTAAGTCGGCGAGAAAGCAAAAGAGCCTTGACGGATAAAATTACTTAACTGAGTACATCACACCACCTGCTTGTAACGGCACTATCATGACTGATTTATAATGGGGGGTAATGTGGAATATGAGTATTACAATATAGAACTAAGAGTCCTTAAGTCTAACCTAACCTAACCTATCCTAACCATTTATTCTTAAATCCAAAGTGTTTGAGGTACTTTCACCTTACCTATGGGTTACATGAATACAGTAATTTCTTTCACATTTTTGGGTTATTTTTATATATACTGGCGACACAGGGAAACAATGATTAGAACTGCCGTATTTAATCTTCGTAAGACCGAATGTGCCCCAAGTGGCTTAAGAGGAACCAAAATGTTTTGTCTTCGCCAATGTTAAATTTAGCAAATGCATCACCAATTATCTAAATTATATATGGCAGCTGTTTGTTAATAGTATGCTTATGCATACTTTTTCATGTAATTAATGAAAAAAAGAAGCTGCACTTAATACTAAGAAGTTTACAATTATATTTGCATTTAAATTGATGATGAGCCATTTACTTAAAAACTTGGATATTTATATCTTTAAATAACTCTGAATAATTATTTTAAAAGCGATTAATTTAATTAATTTATACTGTGATAAAAATAGTTTGTGAATTTTTTAAGCTTTTATGCTTACGAGTTTCTGATACAATAGGCATTTGTAAGGAAAATGCATTCCTATACTGATTAAACATAAAAATTAGAAAAAAAATACTCGCATTTTAGAAGAAATACAAGCTAAAAAATCTCCAGACTTAAAGTCCTCCATATCATTCTCTTGTCGTGATGTCCTTTTCTTTTCTTTAATTATTTACCGAGCGTTTGGGAAAAAAGCAAATATTTACAGCCTAATTTTTTTCATTGTATAAATAATTTAAAATAGAAAAAAATTAATATAGTTTAAAATAGTTGAATTACCCACTGCTTAAAACATATATCAAAATATTTAAATTATGTCAAAGTCTGAAAATGTATTAAGATCACAATTTTAGTCCCCACAATACAGGATGATTATAAAACTAACGATAAGTATACTGTCTTTTTTGTCTCTTTCACGAACACATCCACTCGTAAGTACCGAATAAGCAAAACTAATGTGGACCCTGCATCTGGTAAAACTACTATCAATAAACTGGCTCGAATTACCTGTAGTTTTCAGAAAAGCCGTCATAAGGAAGTAATGACAAACCTGCTAGCTGATACTTCATAGTGCCGTTTTTGCGGACTGTAATTTGCTTAATAATAACCTCTTGGAATATCCCAGTTCATTAATCCCTTGCATATGCTTAAACGGGTTCCTTTTCCGTTCTTGTTGCAATCAGTTGAATACCGAAAACTATTTTTCTACTTGCTCAAAAAGAGAAGAATCACTAATTGTGTGATTCATTAAGAATCACTACTTTGGTTACACATTATTCATTTCATTTCTGCTCATGATCCAATTAATACTTTGTTACAACATATATGACAAAAGAATATAAAAATATATTCATAATATTTAATTTTCACATATTGAAACGATAGATGACTCATGCGCTGCCAAAACAGTGCTCAAAATCACAACTCATGGTGATCTTTTAACAATAACTTTCCCGAAAAGCACCAAAGTCAGGACCAAATGAAAATGGAGCTTTCAGAGACCAAAGTGATTTTGCTCTCATGTTTCATGCTTGGTGAAACTCAATTTAGAATAAATGTTTACACACTCATATATACAAAATGCAATTTGATCCAAAAAATTGAAAAACTGCTGCAGCTGCTGATGTAATATATGATGCAGTGCTATAAAGAACTGAGGTTTAAATTACAAACAATCCCATTGAGAGGGCTGCAAATAGAACAGTGGTAAATGGAAAATATATGAGAGTATTCTAAAATACTTCTCAACATAAGAAAATCATGTAAGAAGCTGCAAAACCGAAAAGGAAAAGTTCATAACAATTTAAAACTTTCTTAAATATGAGAACTGAGTTAAAAGTTTGGCAAAAAATGTTTTAAACACATTTTTTTTTTTTTTTTTGAATTTTTAGGTACTATATAGGCTCCACAGAGATCTTTACTTCATCCCATCAAAAGGACATAGTTAAAATTTACAAAATATTAACTGTAAGTCATCAACGAAAATGTTTCCATTGTACCAAAATTTAAGCTTGAGTTTAAGTCCAAGTCACTAGGGGTATGTTTGTGGAGTAGTGGATGGGTTATAAATTTGGGGCGATATGTTGTGATAGTCATCATTATTATTCAATTCAAGGCGTGAAACGGGCGGTAAATTTTGCCTGGAGGCCATTTCTTCCAGATTGAGGTTCTTTTACGTGCTGTAAATCTACAAAACGGGATGAACCGGTTTACGTCCCTTCCAAAGGAAATCATATACATCCTAAAAAGTCATCAACCCTGGGGAGGTTTGAACCAACGCTTGATAGTTAAAGAACACTTTTTAATTTTTCCTTCAGTCACTTTTTCGGAGGTGTAACGCCTTGCATCCATGACATTTTTGAAACATCTTTCTGTGTTGCCACTTGCGACAAAATTTACTGCAACAACATTTGTTACATTTACAAAAACTTCCCATTGATTTTTGTACTTGTCACTATGGTGTAAATGGAACAAACCCTAAAATTACCCTGTAGAAAGACAGATTAGAAGAGAATAATTTGATAACATTCAAGGGTGTTTTAAATATAATTTATTACATAAAATTATATGAAATACCCAAAACGACTATTTAAAATTCAGAATATTTAAGATTTACATTACGTAAATTAAACGTACCGGAGCATTAGTAATAGTAATTTGTAAAAATTTAACATTAAAGACTTAGACAAAGGACTTCACGAGCACTTACATGTAGCTAAATGTGGCCCATTTGATTACCAGGTTATATTAAATCTAGAGCAAATAATCATGAACTAGACTACAAGTGACTTGCCTTTATGCCTCAAACAACAAACAAACCAATAAAAGTAAAAGTAGACTGTACAATAAATACTAAGGCAAAAATACTTTGAAACATCATAGAATGGCCTACAAAGCACTCCAGAAAACAGAAATAAAATTAAATAAAAGAAAAGCCATGCTTTACAAACTATTAAAATCTAAAATAATTCTCCACGTAACACTTTTACAACTTAACTAAATAGGTCACTGATTACCCAACTAAAAGGTTCCTTGAATTTTCTAATTATTACATTGAAAGGATAGCCCCACCCCGAAGCATCTTGACTGTTCAGTCGATCCGCAGGAAAACTCGCTCCCTTGCATGTTTGTTAATAGAGAGGTGTATTAACCAATTAACGAATGCTAGCGCCAAAAGGTCATTCCTAGGCCATAACTGGAGAAGATACTGAAACCAGCAGTGCAAATGTAGCTCTAGCTGGAATGGTTAATGCAAAACGGATACAAACTACAAAAGTATGCTGTGTAGTTGATTCGCGTAATTGCTACGGAATTATTCTCTGGAAGTCCCCAAAACAGTACTCATTATTTTACTAACGAAATTCTATTGGATTGCACCGGCACACTTTCACCGGTTATTGTTTACAGCTTTGACTGCAGTTTTGATTCATCTGTGTAATGGTGGATTCAAGTTTTGTCCACAGTCACGAATCGACCCAAAAAGCAAACAAATACCGCCAACCACTGCATTGAAACGTACTTTCGTGCGCGTTTCCGGTCTACAGTCAACAATGACGGCATCCATTGCACCAACAGATTTTGCTAAAGCAAAACTTTAACATATTCCATTACATTATCATGGATTTTTTACTGTGATGTCCTTGATGGTGACTCCAATTAGAACCTTCTCGCGCTTCATCTTTGGTGTATTTATGACTACGTTTAAATATGTTTATCCAAAAGTAAATTGTTTTTAATGCTTCTACAAAACCCAATGGAAATCGACTTTAATCTGCAAGCGTCACTTCAAATAAAATGTTGAATCAGGAAATAAGGTCTTGTCACATGTCCAGGTAAATCATGACCTGCAGTCGGAATTCATAGCGTGCAAAAATTTTTGTTAATTATTATTATAAATAGTAATTAATATTATACTCACCAATATAGAAGCTCGAAACGCTGTCCTTCACTGTGAGACATGCCTAAATCATTTTGAAAGGATTTTGAGATATTCGCCGCAATTTAACTTCCGGAATATTGTAAACTGTCTCCTGGATATTTTGTTTCAGCCGGAATTTATTGCAGATACAGCAGTAATTTTATATGAATGAAGATACAGCAGCTGAGGGCCTTTATACGCACAGTCGACAAATGCACCAACTTGCTAGGCTGATAGATTTTCGATGAGTTTCTAATCGATAGCTTATTTCACCAAAGTGAAAACGCCGTGGGTTTGTACTTTATTTCACTTCCCGGAGGGGGATATTAGGCGCAAAATTTTCTCCTCAGTAAGTGTCAATTTCTTTTGCACATACCAGTCATAAATAAATATTATTTGTTCAAGGGTATATCTCATTCTCGGCATGCTTCACAATACACAATACACAGTAGAAAGTCTTGAACGCATTCCTGAAGAAATGCAAACTGAAATCGTTGGCATGATAAACACGACCGGGCAATTTCAATTGCCTTAAATTTCACTAACATACAAACTCCGATTACGTAACGAAATAAGAGCACGGTGTATAACTATTTTATGAGAATATTTTCTTTCTATTAAGGAATACACAATGCATATCTGTTATTTAAGAACATTTTACTTTTATATTACATTTTAGCGTGTTGGATAACTTTTGGACCTTTTTCTAAAGTATTGTCAACGCGCGCAATTAATTTTGACTCATTACGGCACAATAAAATGCCAAAACAAATAGAAATCTTACAGTAACGTAAATTCTTTAAGAGTATTGAACACTTCTAATCTTGTAAAGTATGCATATATTCGCATTTGGATTTTAATAATAGGAAATGTGCCTGTCTGTAAAGTCACTATTGTCATCTTTCTTCTATCAATTTTTGCTGCTTCAATCTTAAAGTGTAAACGCTATAAATAAAGTGGTCATAAAGTGCATAAAAGTGCATTTGTTTCAACACGGGTACATCATTTTCTGCCAGCAGCTGGTTAAGCAAACATCTGCAGCAGACACCATGGTCGATGGCAGGCGGCGGCTAAATGAAGATGGAAACTCGAGGACAAGACATTAGGGAAATAAAGAATGTATGAGAAGAGACCAGCGCAGATGTGTTCAGAGACTCACTCGCACAGAGCTTCTTCTGGTTGCCGAAGAAAGTTGATTACCCTCCTCATCACGAAGGGGTTGCGAAAGGGTGCTAAAGTGATTTACTTCCACGTAAAGAAACTCCTATCACACAGATAGTTAACAATATTGACCTGGGCGGGGTATGTGGAACGGATGATGAAGGATCGATGCGGCTAGGAGCTGGGGTAGCGTCCAGGAACACAAACTTTTGATCGGTCAAGGAAGATATTTCTACTACCTTAACTTATTTCGACGTTTAAGCATTATGGAGGATTTGAAAATTTATCATTTTAAAAATATTGAAAACCGAATTTAATAGTTTTCGTCCTCGACTAAAACGGTTTTATAATTGTTATTTATATTGATAAATCTGCCTTAAGCATTACTTTGAAATATCAAGCAAATTTTACAAATCTTTTTTCCAATACCTCTTTCCAAAGTTGCCTAAAATCTGCAATGCTCCATCTGCAATGAGGAACTAAAAGTAAAATGGGAATTAAATTCTCTTAGGGTAGGCAGGTGTTGGTTACCAATAAATATCCTGCTTAACCACACATAGACGATTTCATAGATATTATAACCGGTGTTAATGTTTGAGTTTTTAAAAAATATCAATTGTGACTTTATTTTATTTTTTCATTGTGATATTATTCCCAACTTACTAAATTATAATAATTCTATCTTAATTTCATGTAAAATCCGCTACTATAATTTAAATTCTCAGGTACAAGAGCACCTCATAACTCTTTAGAGATATTGTATAACCGAGAAATATTACATAAACGGACATTTAAAAGGTTTTTATTCATAATGTTTTCCGTTCATTACAATTTAGCAGTTTAAAGTGTTTCCGGGATTTGTTGAACTAAAAGTAACCACTGATTGGTTTAAAATAATCTACTAAATTAAAAAAGTAGTGGTAACATAGATATAAGTATAATCATTTATTCTAGATACTGGAAACCTTTATACTTCTTCAATGTAATTTCGCAACAGTGATGGCTCCTTATAATAACGTTTTTTAGAACTGGTACTGTACTGCAACTCTAGTGTGACTTGTTCCTAATTCTGCAGCTGCCGTTTTAGCTATCAACCGCCAATTCCCTTCCAGAAATTATTAAAAAAGTCCACAGCTTTACCTGCAAGAAGCGCATCTTCCACATTAACTCATAGTCGAAAGACTGACATCCAACGGAATCACCGTCCGATATGCCAAAGTTTCATTGTCACATGCATTCCTGCACGTGTCTTCTCAATTTTCATATCTGCACGTTGTTCACTTGTAGAAAACATCGCATTAGACCGGTTCAAATTTACAACTACTGCTTGACAAATTCGTGTTCTTCTGTTTAAACGCAGTGCACTAGGAGTGAACAGCTATTAAACGCTGAAAACAATAACGCCCTCGTTTTCTTAGCAGTGTAGCAACAATGTTGTCATTAATATCTTTTCAGCCCTCGTTTAATTCAAACTTCTCTCTGTATTAAGGGTATTATATTTACTTATTTATTGTTAATGCTATTTTTGTCTTCCTAAAGCATACTATTTTAGTTCAAATCAATTCTTATCCAAATAAGTAGTCCATTTAAATAAATATAATGAATAAATATGCCATTACACCTTGTTATAGAGAATTGACGGGATGGTGAAATTTAGATTGTCGAAACATTCAACTATTTTGAATAGTCTCCACTATTTTTGAATGTATGTCGCAGCCTTTCAGTAGAATCTGACAGTATGCTTTATCACTGTCCTATTACACAGTCTACAATGACATATCGTCAATGCGTGAACATAGTATTAACAATGAGCACGCTTGCGCTTTTTTCTGCTATTGTGCAATATTTTTAATTTTTTGGAAAACGTCGCTTCACCTTTCTCACTAAAAATTTGACTTTCTGCAACGTTCAATGAGAAGGAGAACAATTTAGAGCTTGGATAATGCAGCGGGAGGTAGAACATAAATATGCAAGGTTCTGAAAGAAATATACCAATTGAAGGGAACTCGAAGCCATGTACAAATTAAGATACTTTTTCTTTACTATTGAATGACTAAATACATTCGGGAAAGAACTTATAATAAAACAACGAAACAAAACACAAAGGAACCAGTAAGTGAAAGTTAGTACAAGTTACATCCAAGAGCTAATCTGCACAGAATACACATACACTAGGAAATTCCCGAACTGAGAATTTTAAAACACAAAAATATATTATTTACTCGCTTAAAGGAGCTCATGTATATTATACTCTATTTAATTTTTAGACCTAAGAAAACAACATTTTAAAAACCATAATATTAAATCCCCAGATAATTATGGAAAATTAAGGCAATATTGCCCAAAAGTGCCATTACTTGTAATGGTAAGTTTTATTGTAGCGCCGTCAGTAAGAATGACGTCAAAAGTAGTTGTTAGAGAAATTAATAACATCAGGAATGATTTTATGTCTTGAATTCTTACAAAATATTTTCATTTTAAAGTGTATGAGTTCATACTAAATCAGCTTAAAATGATTTCAGTATTATATATGAAAATATCAGAGAAAATCCGCGAATTAAATGCAAAATATCTATTTTTAATAAAACAAAATTAATAAAATTATTGAAAGGTACTAATAAACACAGAATGTTTAATTTGTATAGCAATAGTAATATAGCAGTTATGAATCTTAATTGAAGATATATAAGGCAACGAATTTAAGGTAACCCGGAAGTGTAAATCTAGCAAATATTGCAGCATGTACATTTTGCACAGTATCTCAAAAATTTATAAAGCCATAAATATTAAATATTTATGAGATATTAAGAATACTTAACTAAAGATGATCTGTAAATTTTAGTTCTGTAATGCACATAAAACGTTTCTTAAACAAAAATTAATCTTATTTCCCGATAACTTAAAAATTGACATAAATGTGCATTTTTCTTAGGATTGGTGGTACAAATCTCGTTAAAATTTACACACACATAATTTATGCAAAGTATGGCAACTATAAGTATTTAAATATTATTATTAGTTGATAAAAATTAATACCAATAATATTTTTTTTCAAAAATTTGGAAATTAATTTATTTTCAAACAACTACATTTATTATAGCTCCCAGGATAGCATACTCTCTGCAGTTTAAACAAAAATATTTCTATTGCATCAACAGTTTATAAGAAAAATGCATTATTATGTCACAGTGTTTTCACTTTTTAACAATTTTTGGCTTAAAATGAAAATAAATAGATAAATAAATAAAAACATTTTTTCGTGATAGAGAATTAAAATTTACAGAGAATATTTAGTTCAGTTTTCTTAATATCTCTCAAAATTTCATATTAATATCTTTAAAATTTTCTGAGATACAGTTTAAAATGTATACTGCTGCATTATTTGCTAGATGATTGTTTTGTAGAGAGTAAACACCTTTCACCTGAAACAATTGTTCTTATTAGGGAATACTCTTTCCTACTGTCTGATTACACCATGAAATAGGAAAGTTCTCATACATTGACTCCTTTACTTTTGCATATTTGACATGTATGTAAAACCGTACAAAACACAACTTTTAAAATTTTATTTGAATACTTCTCATGAAAGACTTCATTTGCATCTCACGGGAACAGACAAAATTACAGAGTTGATGAGCAATTCTGTGAGGCGAATATACGCTTTACAAATGCAGAAAACATGGAAACAAGTTTTATTGCGTTATTTTTGGACAGCAGCAGGAAGCTAATATTACCGGCATGGTATTATGTTGTCTGTACCCTAGCCAGCGTTATGAGATTGTTGAAGTTCATTCCACCCAAGCAAATAACTTGGGACTACAATTCCCAGTTCACTTTCTGCCAGAACACCCCTGGCCGAGGACCTTCAAGATGCGTGCGAGGGAAGTAAGGAAGGCAGGAAAGAGAAAGACTGTAGGACAATCTGCAAGATAGGTAGGGTGTGACAGCAGTGCTGCCAACCCAGCAGTTTATATCACTACATCTGGTGACATTCGCTAGAATAACAAAAGACGCCTCTTGCTAACTTTATATAATTTAGATACTGTCATTTATTTTGGAGGAAAACAATTGTAAAACTCTCGCACAAGTTTGGGAAAAAGACGACGAATTTCTTTCTTGTTCACCAACAGAAGTTGTTCAGCGAGGCAGATGCAATAAACGGCAACGTAGCAACTGATTATCTCAGAATATACCCTCAGTAACTTAAACAATACTTAACGAAAGTCTTTTGCCTAATGTAATTCTCTTTCAACTGAAGCAAGAAGCTACAATATGTTTCTTATTTATACCTTTTAAACTTCAAGTACTGCTTTTTCTCTATGCATTTATTTGTCACCGTAGTCTCCCCGAATCATTTACAATTCATATAAAGTACATATTAAAACACCTATATAATAAAAGTTTACAAATTTGCGCTTATCTTGAAATTTATGTAACAATAGTTTCATTACCAAGAATAAAAGACTTAAAACACCACATGACCACTATTTGTATCATGGCTTGTGTGATAATAGATACTGCGTTAAATCAAACAGATTCAACAGGTAATATATCCATAAGATTGAAGCAATGCTTTGCCTATGCGGTCAATACGACATAGTACAGATAAAAGTTGATTACTGAAGAATATGACCAACTAAAAAGGAGTCAATCAAATACAAAATAATACTAAACATACAGAAAACAAAACATATAAAACGCACAAGAAACAAAGATATCCCAATTAGCTTATGCATAAATATAAATAAATACATTGGTTAAATCGAGAACAATGATAACACAATATAAGAAGAAGTCAAAGCAAGAATTATATTTTAAAACAGAGCATATTGTGCAAACGTAGATCTATTCACAAGTAAGAAGTGCTAAACTGAGGTTATGTAACACAATAATTAGACCTATACATGAAAAACTGCCTATTGAAAGAAAAATATAAACAAAAGTTGTTAGTATTTGAGAGGAAGATATTAACGACGTAGCAATGAGCTATATCTATTAAATAAAAATGAAATATACTGTAAATGTTATTAATGTTCAAAAATTTAGATCATTTGGGAACATGAGGAAGACCTAAAAATGAATGGGAAGATAGCATAATGACTGACTTAAAATAATATAAAAGATTAGAGAACATATGCACATGGTAGAAATGAATGGAGAAAAATTGAGAAGACCAAACTTTCAAAAGAAAGATAAAATAATGATAATGCCAAATTGATATTGATACTCCACCGCTAACCAAATATATATAATAGTGCTTACCACGTAGTACCACTGAGGTTAATCAGATGGTATTTCTCAGCATAGGTATAAAGCGTTGGGGTTAACCATTTATAATGCATAAATTTAATCCACTATGAATCCCCACAAGAAATAGTATAAGAGTGTTAGATCTTGCCGGCCAAGTGATGGTCTCGAATCCTCAGTTAATCTGCTGTATAGGAAAACATGTCATCATGAATATAGCTTACGTGGCGTTTCAAAGTGAGGAGGAGCGCCGTCTTGCTCATAATTGTTCCAGCTTACCTTATTTTTCAAGAAAATCTTCCTTCTCAATAATGGTTGGTACATTCAATCAGACCGCCGCGAGTGGCCGAGGTCGGTAAGGCGCGGACTCGTGAGCGGTAAGCCTGGGGTTCGAATCCGCCAGGACCTTCCCGACCGACTGGGTTTTTTTTTTTTTTTTTCCAGGTTTTACTCATTCCTCATAAATGGCAAATGCCGGGGAGATACCCTAAACTTATGCCTGGAACGTTTCCTTCCGAAAATAAAAGTATTCCTTCCCCGATTAATCATTTCATCTCATACATCATCAGTGTCTGCCGCGTATATAAACGCTAATAAAAAAGAACATTTAAACAGATCAGGTTATTAATTTTCTCCATTAACAAAGTTATTTCTTTGGTTTGTGAACTGTTTTTCTGTAGTTCCACTCGTTTTTGAACATGTTGCATGGGTGATAATCGTTGTCTCTCCTAACCTAATTGGCACTGGCACGCCAACTAGGTTGAACAATCTTGTAGCAAATGGTAAGTGCTACTTTTCCGTACTTGGTTCTATGGGTGTGCTGTCTAAATATAATTTTCATACTAAAGCTTTTGTAAGATAAATAGGCAGCATTTTGTCTGGAAAAAAGTTTATACCTTTATTTTATTATTCCATTTTGGAAGTTACAAACATATTTTATTATGTTTAAAACAGTTCCTCCGACCCCCCCAATGAAATATAATGTATATTATGTAAACCCAATCATAATATTTCATATATTGTAATTAGAAATGTAGATATAATATATGTATAATACGGCATAATGCTTTCACCTGAGTGTTAACAAAAGCGAAAGTTCATTGATATTTTGTTGCGGAAGCCTGGAAAGCCAACAAAAAGGTCCCAAAACCTCCATTCAGAGGAATGGAGGAATAGAAGATCTCGTGTATGAAGTCCCTTTCTTTTTAAAATGACAGCTACTGCAGGGTTAATAAACAGAAGGAATTTTAAATCGTTCAGGGATTTGAACCCGACTGGCTGTTGTACTGTTAACCCTTTAAATCAGACAATGGCAACAAAATATTTTAAACCTTAAAAAATAGCGATTGGAACGCGGGGCAGGTGGATTTAAACCAGTCAATGGACAATATTTGTTCGAAATTTTAAAGATAGGTGCAAAGATTGCGCGTTAGCCAACGATCAGTTTTGAAATGCCATACGCCGCGAGAACAACTCAGTTAGGAAGCTCAAAGTTTTACATGCGGCAAGATATACGCCACTCGCAGGAGCAATTTGCAGCACTCATAAGTTCGAATTTCAATTTCACGTGCCTCGCCACTCATCTGTAAGTTTCACACCCGGAAACTAAGTTCATATTCAGTGAAGCTAAAGTCTATCATACGTAAAACGCCTGAGGACGCTTTGGACATAATAAAATATCAATGTTTATTAGTAGCATCGCGTGCTTATTTACTTTATAGAACCTCTCTCCCAATCCTGTTGAGTAACAGCCAACAAAATATCAGAATTCACCCAGAGAAATTGTTGTCATTGAAGCGAGGGCAACAACACCGAAGCGACCAATAATCAAATATACAATTGGCATCACAACGTGAGGCCACTCGACGTAGACAACAAAATTATGAAAAATATTACGTTTTTAGCACTAATGATTTCCTGAAGTTTCTAATTTAAGAAAACGTATACTTTTGTGATATTAATATAATTTAAAGCTTTCAAATGTGGCAAGCGCTCTATTAATTCAGAGGTGCCGCATCTCCTTTTAATATTTTTTATATACGAGTAACTGTCATATATTTTTTATTTAGTTAGTAACCTTAGGGTAACTTTTGTTTTATGCTGTTGAAGCTATTGCTGTACTGCAGCACTTTGGTGCTTGTTTACTTTGTATACTTTTGTGGTTGTTGGAAGTTTATTGCATTTATTTGGAATTCTGAAGTTTTATTAATTTATATTTTTTATTATTATCTTGTAGATTTTATGGTTTCCACGACGATTATCGTGTTTTTTGAATTAATTCTAAATAAAAGTAAAAGTTGTGTAATTAATTTTTGGATCCGAAATAAAACGTACATGCCATATAGGAATTTTTATTCCAACTTGTATTAAATAACTGTCCAAACTACGGGAGTAATTTGTAGGTAAAATTAACAGGTAGTTATCTTAAGAAGTTATGCCTATTATTAATTAGGCTAGTAGCTACTATTTGCAAAGTGCAAAGTTCTTTAATAATAATAATAATAATAATAATAATAATAATAATAAAGTTTATTCACAGTAAAATGTATAAGGGCTTTTGTTAGAAAATGTGTAAACCTTCCAAGAAGACCTTTCATTTGTCAAAGAAAATATTTGAAGTGCATTTAAAGCATGTTTAAATGAAATATTTTGTTCTTTTGCTAGAAAATCGTTTTCAAAAATTTACTATGAATATTAAATATTTACATTTTTAGTATTTAAATAGTTACCCTCACTTTTTAGGTTTTTTAGGAATAAATTTTCTTTTTAGCTGTCTAGAACATGTAAGCAATACAGCATCAATGTATAAAATACTATCTTAGTCATCAGTCATTATTACCAAACTAAACTATGTAAAAATAATTCAGAGTAACATTATATTCCCTAACATTTCAATGCTTATTAGAATTGCACAAGTATTCTTACTTTTAACCGTATATCCTTATAGTTTCCACCTTTGCTTTTTTTTAAGTTTTTGCGTCATCAGCGAATTATAATTTCCTATCTTCCAACAAGAGTGCTCTACCCATTACGTAATATAATAGATATGCAGACTACAAGTATAAAGAGTTTCTTGGTCTATACTATTAATCATTTGACATGCATGTGATTTTTTTCTTTTGGATGCTGATTAAAGATTAAGTTTAATACTTGGGCAGGATGAGATTTAGTTAGCCTTCACACAGGCGCAATGATAAATAAAATATGTTCAAAGTTTGAAACTTCGATCTTCCAGTTGGCAGCATTAAAAATGTAAAACTCATCTTTTAAGTAATTAATTTTTAAGTAATTGTTGAAAATAAACTCATTTCCTGTATATTTAAAATGGACAATATTGTAAGTCTCTCTGTAATTAATTCTTTTTATTTTAAAGGCTTTGAAAGGGGTAGAAATTTATGAATAGGTTAAAAGTTTAGATAATTACCATAGGCGACTATGAAACACTGGATGGCAGAATTGAAACACTGCAGGCAAGATGTACAACAAAATGGGTGCTCAAGAAGTTTTCCCAGCTCCAAAGTAAGTGATAAAGTAAAATCAGTTGGCAAAATCATGGCAACAGTTTTTTGGGATGTAAAATGGATTTTAACGAATGACTATCTTCTAAGAGGGTAAATAAATGGTGAATATTACACTTATCTTTATCTTCTGAAACAGTTGCACCAGAGTATAAAAAAGAGGTGCCAGGTACTGTGCGCAAGAAGATAAACTACGCCCGCACAATGGAGTTTCTGTAATGGATAAGATCAATGACTTAATGTACCATTTGCTTTCTCGCGCATTTTATTCACCGGATTTGGCTCTGATTGAGCTCGAAACTTACTTGGAAGCTGCTGTGGGTTATTTTGTAAAACTTCATGTTTGAGGACTATTTTTAAAAATAAAAACCATTTTGAAAAATGAAACCAGTTTTTCATTGATTAGGTTATCAATTATATTCCCATCTCTCGTAATATAAAATAGAAGAGAAGTTGAAAACATTATTGAAAAAGGCAATTGTAGAAATTGATTAAAACAACCACTTTGCTCAACACCCTTTTTAATTGCATAAGATGTCTAATAAAACAGAATAAATAAACCAAAAATAGTTTAACATACAGTGTCCATCATGACTTTGTGAGTACATAAGTAATGTCAAATAATAAGCCTTAGGCTTTCACGGCCTACATTGTTTATGTTATAATTAATCATTACCAGAAAATTTAATAATAATAATAATAATAATAATAATAATATAAAATAATCTTGATTATCAACAATTTTGCTATGCAATCAACGTTTTAAAAAAGCTAAGCCATATTCTTACAAAATAATTCAATACCTTTCCACACTATGCTTAAGCTCTTGATATCAATATGAAGAGTTTTAACATCTGAATAGCAAGTGGTTGGCGACTCTGAAAGGGGCATGTAGAACCCGAGATTGCAGCGGGGGTGTGGACGCCGCCGGTGTCTCCGTTGTTGACGACGCCAGCCGTCGTGAGAGAGACACGTGTGGAACAGAAATTAAGTCACGTCTTGGATCCCTCTCTCTTCTTT
This sequence comes from Metallyticus violacea, assembly GCA_030762175.1. Taxonomy (NCBI): domain Eukaryota; kingdom Metazoa; phylum Arthropoda; class Insecta; order Mantodea; family Metallyticidae; genus Metallyticus; species Metallyticus violacea. The sequence continues at coordinate 63,956,712 of CM060830.1, forward strand.
ATATGGGATGATAAAGGAAAGAAAAGGGCTTCTCGTGCATCAATGTCGCTAACGTCAGTGCATACGAGACTTCAGAGTGACAATGGGATCACCGTACACCAGAAATAAACTAGCACTGACATCTGTTACTTCCTTGAAGCAGATACACGTGTGTGATATTCCAAATAGAAACAGTTTCTTTTAATAAGAGTAAAGCTTAAATCACGTTTTCTTTAAATCAGTTTAGCATCGACCATTTCTTAACACAATGAATATCAAAAGCATCCAGCTGTCTTTTATTATTTTATGTTTACTTATTATCATGTTACTATGCTGGAACACATTCTAGAGGTACAGAATTAAAAATTGACTGCATTGTAACATAGATACCTTAGGAACACAGATAAATATTGTTTACAAACAACCTAGGAATAGTTTCTACACTGTGGCACGTACACGATGGAGCTCCACCTCATTTTAGTCATGATAAGGGCGGTTTAAAACTAGTGGTATCTCCATGATGATGGCTCGAGAAAAATAGATTTAATTTATAGTAGATTTCGGCAGCTGTCAGGAAAAACAGCGTTAGAGTATGAGGATGGTGGTGACGTTACATTTGTTGTCAATAGCAAGAAATGCACTAGATTAGCGCATTTGAAATAGTGCGAAAAGACTGTCTGGATAGAGTATAGATTTACGGCAGTTTTTTTATAGCAAAAATTTTTATAGCACCTACCTAAAGCATAGGTATATTCGATAATACAGGAATCATCATAAAAAATTGACAAATCCTCACACCCACGCATGCTCAAGAGTAAATACTTTTAGATAATGTAAATAATATAATTATACTGTGTATATATACCTTATAGTAGCAAAGTGTGACATTTTATGTTACGAAAATGTATTCATCTACCTAGACGTCTGACTCTATAACAATTGGGAAAAGGTTGCCTTTGTCTTCTTTTGTGTTTTTTCTACTGAATGGGTCTCCCTACTGGCAAAGCTAAGTGCATGCAGGTGGCCGAACAATAAATGCTTTTGTATCTTAGTTGATGAAGATGCTTCAAAATTCGTTGAAGGTGGGAGGGGGAACAGGTGTTAGCGATAACGTCGCCACGTCGTATGTTGAGGAGCTCTCCAATAAAAGTGCTAGAAAGGCGATAGATTTAAAACAAGTGCGCTTGGCAGCTTAAGAGCTCACCAATTATATTTAAGTATTTAAAAGGCTCAGGAAAACCATGGGCGCTATGCTGTAGACCCCGCGTAACGCCTTGATACCACGTGGCGACGTTTGGATCTCATATATAAGGATAAACAAATCTAGCAAAGCGCGTTTTTCTACCAGAGGGCAGTCGCAGTTCAGATCAGGAAGTTAAAGCAGTACGACGCTTTACCAGATAATTTTTATTAGATCGCTTTACCTGAGGCAGTAGGCGAGAGGCACACAGATGCAGCATATGTAGCACGCGTCGTCATAGTTATAGAGATAACGAACCAGGATGGCCGATAACTAGTGTAGTATGATTAAACATTATAGAAACTGCTTCAAATCGGGCATACAACGTGTGTTGGCATCATTGGCACACCCCAGTAAAAACATCCGCTTCAAAACTTAAACCTAACAAGTTTCATTCCCCTGGTTTCATTCGTACAGGTTGGCGTGAAGAAATGCCCTTGTTCTTCCTATAGTAATATTGTCCAAAAATTGTGCAGAATAATGGAATAATACTTAGATGTGATGGTGCATTTTACAGTAAATGGAGGAATTTATATTACCAGTAAAAAATTAACTGAGGAATATAAGATGAGTGTAGTTAAGAGTCAATAAAAGAGAGTGCGTAATTTAAGGGAAGTTCAAACAAAAAAGCATAAGATCATTAAGAAAGTAGTAATTGTTTAAGCACAAGAGAAAATAATGCTATTAAATCTGATCCATATATATATATATATATATATATATATTAATGAAACATAAAAATAAAGAAACACTATTAACAATAATAATAAAAGTAGATAAAGATAAAACACAGAGAAAGAGTCACACTTGAAATTGCTATATTTCGAACTACTGCGAGTTCTTCTTGCCATTGAAGAACTCGCAGTAGTTCGAAATATAGCAATTTCAAGTGTGACTCTTTCTCTGTGTTTTATCTTTATCTACTTTTATTATTAGTGTTAATTTATATATATATATATATGATATATAAAAAAATTCATTCCCAATCTATATGATTTATATCAAATGCTGCCTTATTCGGTAACATTTCCGTGCACAGAAACACTGTTGGCAGTCATGATAGTAGCCCCGGCTATCATTAAAGTCGGAGAGCTTCAAGGGTCCTTTCTCTTCATAGTCAGTTATTTGGAGCTCACTTCCGGATACCGTAACATGATTGTGCAACAAACTCGATTGACTTGACTCTGCCAAAGTTAGCATGTACGGCAGTTGTGACTTGGCGCTATAATTACCCAATATCGGCACCCTCATAATGGTGTAAAGTTACTAACTCAGTACGCGGGGCTATTATCAACTGGAGGGACAGTAAACTGAGGATGGGTCATTACACTTCCGTAATCATTAAAGCTTCACATAAGATTCAAAGACTTTAAATTTTGTTTTCTAACCATAATGATGTCTACTTTAGAAGGTCCATTTTTACCATTCCATAGTACCGGGGTTCCTGTAAATGAAGATGACTAATAACAGTGAAACAAGTTTGAGTAAAGAAAAACAACCACTTTTAGTCAGTTAGGTGGTGTTGCAAGATGTGTAGAAAATGGAGTGGCGCTCCAGCGTGCACGAGCCACATACGCTCCGTTGATTGAGATTTCCACCCCCAGATCAGAAAGACGTCATGCCCGTTTGGTTTATCCAACACAAAAAGGCACTGAAATTGTGCAAATAGAAGCGATTATATTACTAGAAGTCAGTCAGACTGGCTTAGTTAGAAGTGTCGTATATTTTCATAGCAAGTAGATTTGTCAAAATTGGTACATGGATATAGTTCTGAAACAAATATGGACCATGCAGTGTTGTGCCCCACTATTATCAAATGTCTGTTAAATAGTCACTATAGACGTACTTTACATTGTACATCCTTCAGCCCTACGTTTCAAGGAATCATTGTGCGACAGAGCCTCACCGAACGGCGTGGCCCAAGTTGAATTAGGTAGAATAGGTCTAAAGGGAAACTTATGGAGAGAGCATTGAAATAGAAGCATGGTGTCTTATATCAGCGTTTGGCAGGTCAGCAAGGTGGTACTTGGCTCAACAACATAAAAGAATGTAGAAATTTTTGTTTTGGGGGACAAGTGGAGGGCCAGGGGAACATTAGGAAGGGGATTCTGGATAGAGGTTAGGTTAAGAACCGCGGACATTGAAAGGCAAGAACTATTTACTAGTTTTAAACTGTAAACGTCATTGAGTGTATATAGAGTTTGGAATATAGAAAAATATTCAAAATAATTAACAATTCCGCAAGAGAACGTTTTGCATGGGCGAGAACAGGAGCTATGAAATTGAAGGGTTCAAGAATAAGGGGGAAAAGGATAAATTGCCATTATGTAGTCAGCAAGATAATAATCGGCATACATTGCAGGATTGTGATAAAACCAAACTTCCTAAGGAAAAGTTGGAAACGCGAAGATGGTCTAATTTACCAAAGAAAATTGTGGGGGGGGGGGGAATGTTGGATGTTAAAGCAAGAAAAGGAATGGTGGAAATCGTTAGTACTAAAGTAAAGTGAGGGATAAATGGACGAGAAAAATGAATAAAAAAGATAGTGAAGAATGTATGGAGTGTGAAGGGGTAGATTGGAAATAATAGGAAGGGGCCTATAACTCGGTAACAGAGTGTTTGAGTTTATCGGGTCTTGGAAATGCAGCAACGAGGCTAGTGAAGTCCAGTGAGACATGAGAGGTACAAAATGTTAAATAGTCATTACACAAGAACTGTTAAAATAAGTGTTATACTCCTCGTAATGAAAGTTCCAAATAATATTGTATTCTATTCTATTCTATTCTATTCTATTCTATTCTATTCTATTCTATTCTATTCTACTTATGCGAACACACCTGGCTACTCTCGGATTTGCTGATATGCAGTAGTCCGCCGGGTGAAAACCAGTAAAATTAACTTTCTCCACCAATGTGTCGCCTAATAAAAGTCTGAGTTAGGTATTGCTGCAAGATGTCTAGAAAATGGGGTGGTGCTTCATCGTGCACGATCCACATACGCTCTTCTAAACTGGCTGTTACATGAAGACTTAAACGCCACTGTTTGTTAACTGTATAGTTGAATGCAATAAAAAGAAATTCAGCTCTCACTACACATTTAAGAAGCTTATAATCTTGGATTCATATTTACCAGCTACCACAATAAAACATGTTATCCATCAACAGATATTATTTCGCCATGGAATGCTTTTTGTTAGCTTTCACCATCTTCTACTTCCAGTGAAAATATCTAACCCTTGGCGTCCTGTATAACGTTTAGTGAGAACCTTCTTGTTGTAAAGGAAGTTTTTCAGAAATATTTTAAGTTTAAACATAAACAAGCGTACAAGTGGCGGTTATAAACGAGGATCATGCAAATATGTTCTCAGTAGCATAGCTATTGAAACTGAGGTATTAATGTTTGGAGACAAGAATTTGCATCGTGTAGACACCCAAGCTATTGTTTGCGCCATCAGCTAGAACAACGGCGTCCCCTACAAGAGACTGTCATTAACACCAGCAGTCAAAATGCTGTTGTATGTTTACAGGGTGATTTATATAAAACTCTCGCATTTCTTTTTTCTTTATTTCGTTGAGTGAACCTGGCAACATATTTCTGCTCCACAGAAATTGGAGCATTCTTGAATGCAAGTTCTACTTCAAATTGTCCACAGTCCGGAGAGTTGAGGACATACTCTTGTCTTTCAGTAACCCTCTAGGAAAAGATCCAGTGTTGTCCAATCTGGGGCTCTAGGAGGCCATATTTACAAGTCAGCGAAAATACTCTCAAAGCCGGGTTTCGCTGTATGCCTAAATGCTTCAAGAATGACTTATGGAATTTGGGTGACTCAAATTGTGTTTTTTGTGAGTTGACAACCACACAAATGGAGCTATATGCTAGAAATTTGCGCAATGAACACTTGAAACTAAACTAACCAACCAACGAACCACATTAGTTCACTGTTTACCCTTACCTGTTTTCTGCAACTGTCGAACTACAATAATTCAATATGGCTTTAGGTGAAGTTTATTTGTAGCTCTTTGACGCACATTGAGTATCACCAGCCTGTCTCCTGCGACAGACGCCTGAATGATTAATGAGGTGATCACTTCATTCGAGCCTTGATGACCTCAGCAACCTCGACATTGCAGATGAGCGATACTTGCCGCTTTCACTCGCAACAGATTCTGTTGTTTTGAACTTGCATAGCAGCATCAATTTTGCGTGCCTGTTAAAGGGATTGCGTTAGCAGATTCCATCTGATACGCCCTTGCGTACCTTTAATCGATCCAAAAATTGTATTTGAAAAAGAGCAGTTGCTTTAATGGGTGTTGCATCTTCACAGCGACTAACCCAAATGGTGATAGTTGCCTACTCCCGAACCTGCAATATCCTGACAATTGCTCAAATTCTCAGAGCTCTCATTCAATTTGAAATAAAATGGACTATGCTATCCATTCTCATCCGAATAAGTAAAAAATATGCAAATTTTATATTTAAAACTTAGTTCGTTATTAATCCTAATAGCAGTTCACTATCAAAATCATATAAAATGTTTTAAATCATGTAAAGCAATCATAAATACATAGAGGTGTGGTCAGAAAATTACGGCAATATTCGTTTTTCTTCAAGAATGTTTATTTATTCATCAACATCAATTCGATCCCCTTCAAAGTAATCCCCTCCGGATATAAAACACTTGTGTCAGCGTTTTTTCCAATCTTGGAAGCACTTCTGGAACTCACTTTTCGGTATATCCTTCAGCTCCTTCAGCGATTGTGTTTTTACCTCATCAATGGTGGCAAAACCTCGTCCTTTCATGGTTTTCTTCAGCCTCGGGAAAAAGAAGTCGTAGGGGGCCATGTCCGGCGAGTATGGTGGTTGAGGCAACATAACGGTTTTGTTTTTGCCAAAAGATCACGAACAAGCAGCGAGGTGTGAGCAGCAATCTCGGAACAAACTTTGCTGCCACACGTTTCATGCTCAAAGCATCCGAAAAAATTGCTTGACATGAACCAAACCAACCAACATCATCAGCAACCTCTCTGATATGATTAGGCGATTTTTCAGAATAATTTTCTTCACTTCTTCGACGTTGTCGGCGGTTATTGATGTGCTAGGATGTCCAGGGTGGTAGTCATCTTCAACGTCTTCACGGCCCTCTTTGAAACGTCTGTACCACTCGCAAGCTCTTGTCTTGCTCATAGTTGATTCGCCAAAAGCCACAGTCATCATTCATTGTTGCACTTTATTACATTTTTCAAGCAAAGTTTAATAAAATTCTTTGATCCATCTTTTCGAAAGTAAAAAAGCGCCTAGCATCCCAAAACACTCTAACCTTTTCGATGTCATCAATGACCTAAACATTCAAAACAGCTGAAACGCCAACATTGGTCAGAAGTGTACCAACAAACTAATAAAAAAAAAAAATGAAAATCGGATTTATGAAGCTCGCGAAATAAAAAAAAAAAATGCCGTTATTTTTTGATCACAACTCGTGTTATATTACATTCTAACTTTATAAGTGAGCTCCATTACAACTTTTTAAGCAAAGTTCTGGATTGTTAAGAACCTTATCTGTTATCTCATTTGGGTATCAAGGAGATTGAAGGTTTGGATGCCTATTCATGTCTTTTGATATCTTTGAAGATCGAATGAAGGAAAAAACAGGAGTACCAGTACAAGTTTTCTCCTTTGGAGCAGAATTACGGGATCCGCCGTCTTGTCGCAGTTTATATCACGTGATCCAACTCGTAACAAAGTTGGAACATGTATCTAAGTGCACGGAAACAAACTCGCATCGCGGAGCGTCCTCCTTCTGGGAGGTCTCTACCAGGAAACCAAATTGGATCTTACACATTCCTTTGAGTTGGTTCTTACTAAGTGCAAGTCGGAGCCGGCAGTCGGATACGTTGCTCTGAATCACTGTATCCTGTGTACTCTTTGAGTGCAACCGTTTCGTAAAAAGGAAAAAGAAAAAAGAGCGGTGTATATTACTTGAAGAAAGATCAAAAAGGATGTCTCAGCGCCTCCTTGGGGACTGCGTGCGGTAAGAAAGTCCACCACTGCGATTCTTTTTCGTTCTTTCCTTCCTTATATTTCTTTGTTTCTATCTTCCTATCTGGATTTCTCCCTTTCTTACTTCTTTATGTGCATTCTTTCCTTGCTCTTCTCCAATATTTCCCACCATTCCCGTGGTTTTTGGATATTTTCTACAGTTTATTCTTTTAATAAATCTCTAGGACTTTTTCCACATTTTTATTGATTCTACTAATGTTGCTCTTACTTTGATTCAAATGGAAACATTGCTTGACAAACAGACAAAGGAAAAATAACCCTCATTTGTTTGTAACCGTAACAGTATGATTATCTACTATAAAGTAACTTATTTATGATGGCCTCTAGCCTCGTTACGCTAAAATCCTACTCAAAACTTCAAATCATTTTTAACACGTGTATTATACACTTTTTGTAAAAACGCTTGATATTTGTGAATATATTAATGGTATAAATTCAATTTATTCCATCCATTCCGGTACGTTTCTTATTTTAAAGAGGTAATCGCAGCAGAGATAATTAATAGTTTTCAAACATATTTTGGCGGAATAAAATTATAAATTAAAAGTTTATTATTACATTAATTTCTTTATATATATTACTAAACTTTTATTTAAAAAATGAAATTTTTTCGCACTGAAAAAGCTATAACATACACTCGAAAATGAGCAATGATAGGATGTTATTGATTTCTTCTAGCCTGACATGGTTCCAGGATTTCCAATATGACTAGTTATAATTGAAAACATAGTATCTATGTACTAGGGATTGATTTTGAAACCACTATGAGAAATACTTAAAAAATACATAATTTATAATTAATTACACCAGTCAACAAATTTAAACTATTTTTCTGTATCTGGTTTGAAATATACATTTGGGGTGCTGAATTCAGTGGGGAAAGCCGTTTTTCTCTATAATGTCACATTTCCTAGATACACAATACTAACACACACGCAGGTAATTCAATGAGGGCGTCGTTAATGATTTTAAATTCATAAAATAAATGTGTGAATTTATCTAATTTTGAGTTTCAGAATTCAATGGAAAAATCAGTTTTTCCTTATGACAATAAAGCACTGAGATATAATGCATAATTTTCAAAAGCATTACTGTGAACATTGCCTTAATTAAATGCAAACAAGAAATGTAAACTCAAAACGCAATAGTGTTTTTGTGATTCAATGTATACATGGACATGTTGCATAAATATCTAAAATTTAGCTCACTATATAGTTGCAATGTTACTTATTATTTTGTTTTGAAAAATGTACCGATGATGCTCTTCTTTTTGCATGGATTTTTATCTTACTCCCTAAAAAGACCCGAACAGTAGTCGCAGAGTTACAGTGCCCTTGATAAAGCTGTTCATAAGTAAGGATGTCTTTGTTGAAAGCGCTTACTGTTCATCGCTTACGGCGTCCAAATTTTCTGGGAAGAAGTCAAGATGTGAATGTAAAACAGTGGATTTTAAACGACATTCTACACCTCATGCTCTTGTAGTTCTCCAATAGATCATTCATATCTGTTGCTAGAAAGCCGTTAACAATTGCTTTGAAACAGGAAGAAGTAGCTAATTCGAAATTTATGAGCTTAGCATCAAAGGATGCATTTTTCAATTGTATCTTGTTTTGTGATTTGTGATACAAAAATTATGCCAGCTTTAAGCTTTGCTCCACTCAATTTCAATAAGTCTTTGCTTCAACCATTGAAGGTCTAAACTTCTTTATTCAGAACTTTCATGAATTTTTAACATGACGTGAAGTGGAGGCAAAATGATTTTACTCCAATGGAGTGTTTTTCACATTTTCTTTCCCAGTGACAAATTATTCTATCTTAGGATATTTATATTATAATTATAATTAGCACTAGTAGTGATATCATTATTACTATTGTTAACGATGTCAAAGTCGTGAACTGGTATGGTAAATGTTGCATTGGTAAATGTCAATTAGATTCGCAAACAAAGAATATAATTAGTGTTGTAAAAGTAGGCTAATACAATATAAATGTGAAATTTACACGAATGTATTTATAAAGGTGATATAATATGGAAAATAAAGAAACAAATATACGATAAATAGATATGTAATATATAGTTTTATACAAATACGAGATAGACAGGAATAAATGCATGTAAGCAGTAAAGTAAAACCATATAAGAAATGTACTGGCCACCAGTACAGTTTCTAACGGATACCGGTGAATAGTAGTTTATTAATTTAGAGTTAAAAATTAAGTGGAAGTAATTGAAGGGAATGTAATTTTGTTATTTATCAAATTTTTGTTTGTATTATCTTTTGTAAGTTTCTAATTATAACCTAGGTATAAGTAACTCTGGAAAATAATAATGTATGAATGTAATTTGGTAATTTAGAAATAAAGTGTAAGAGTTTGCAAGTCCCGGTGTAGGAAACAAAGTACCGGGATGGAGTACTTCAGACTTTTATTTTATTTTTTTTATATTTATTTATTTTATAATAGATTTTGGCGTCTCGGATGTCCCACAGGCACAAAAAAAGTATTTCGTGAACCCATGATGTAAACCTTAAACATGCAACAACTTTTAATCATAGCAGGTTGCCATTCATGATCTTTACGTTTGATTGCCTCTAGCAGTAAGGCTCTGTTTTCATAAGTTTCTCTCATGTATATTGCATAAGCGCAAGCGCAGTCGGCAATTCATTGCCATTATGCAGGCAAAATGAAGTGCAACCGTTTTATTTTGATCACAAAGATCATAATCAATATATAGTTTACATGCTTTCGTTTCTTGAATTTCTTTGAGTTTTTGGAACGAATTTCCCGCACAAGTAACAAAAAATGTCCGAGCGGTATACACAACAACGAAGTTTACCAGTTGCCATTTCTACTAACTTCTAAACACTATAAAGTTTCAGTATTTCTCACAAGAAACACAAAAATGTAGATAAACAAAAACTGAGGTAAACAAAACTTACAAGCACTGCTACGTCGAGGTAGCTATGATAAGAACTGCATCATTCGTGTTTCAATAAATGCTAGACCACATTGGAGAATATTTTACCATCTAGTGACTAAAATTTTAAAATATTACCACTCCTCCTATCTAGTGACTGTAATACTTATTTATATTATAAAAGTGTGTCAAAATAACAAACAGGCAACCAAACAAAAGAACAGAGAATAGCGAAAGACTTCAAAAAGAAGAAAAAAAAAAAAACACCTAAATTTCTCAAAACCTTTACGTGCTAAGACATTTAAGAGGGAAATTTAGATTATGTGCTCAAAAATGCATACTATTTACACACTATATACCATATCAGATTAAAAAAGGCTGTTGATTAGTGTTATCCCATTTTGAATTAAACAGAAGTTGATAACATTAGAGGGTTACAACATGTTTGAGTGCCTTTTGAAAAAGAGCTGCATTATTATTACTTATAAGATGTACAAAAGATGAAACTTTATTAAATTTATTATTATTATTATTATTATTATTATTTTAGCATGACTTTTTATTTTAAATAAGAACTTTATTAAAAGCGTAGACACATAAACAGTTCTAAATTTCAAGTTATAAATTATATATTTAAATATCAAATAATGTAAATATATAATGAGAACAGTTTTAATTAAACTCAATGGAGAAAAGGTCATTTTGAAAATAATATATATATTTTTATATCCTCATTGCTCATATTTCACTATATTATGCGGTCTATCAGCAAGTCCTGTAAGCACTTTTTCAAATTTATTCTATATGATTTCTCAAGCATTAAAAATTTAAACTAGATGTTTATTCAAAACCAAGTTATCCTCTTATAATTAGTCTCTGTTTCGTCACCAGATGCACATTCTTTATATTTAATACCTATTATTTACTTCTAACATTGTATAATCAACATTTTGGCATGTTGATTTTGGTATATTTATAAAATGTTTCTAATAATATTTTTCATTTCCTATTTGGTATAATTTTATACTAATTCTGTAAAAATACCATTAATCAATTCTATTCATAATTTATCGTTGATGAAAATAATTATCAATATTTAATCCTATGTTTGTTTATTTTAATAAAACATAAGTATTTCTAATTATTGCTTAAATTGTTTATTTACTGTTGTTATGACTATCTAAGTTTTATTGAGACACCTGTAGGATGGGCCTTAAATTCTGCAGATAAAAATATTTAGTTATGAACGAATTTAAATAAATTCATGATGGTGAAAATGTGCTCGGAAAGAAGATTTGTAGTGTTTAGCAATATTAATTACCATAGAGCTAACATCACTACATTTTTCTAAACAGATGACATAGCGACATTCATTTCAGAGGAAATAATATGATACAACAATTACAGTATTGTTATTAAGCAAATTCTTAAGGAAATAATAAATACAAAAATGTAAGGTTATATAATATAATATAATATTATATTATTTAGCAAAGTCTTATTTTACAATTAAAGCTTAAACTTAATTTGTTATGCAAATTTTTTTCTTATGCAGTAGCTGTTATCGGATATCAGTAATGTTGCTATTTAAATACTGAAATATATGCTCAAAATACCGGCATTCCAGTGCGAAAATTTATTCCAGTAATTATTTTTAAAACTATTATGCATTTTATATTGAACTCTTGTGCTACATTTTGTGAAAATTTGTATTTTGTTTTCTTTTATTTTTCTTTTCTTTTCTTTCTTCTTCTTCTTCTTCTTCTTCTTCTTCTTCTTCTTCTTTTTGGAGAAGCCAAGGTAGGAAATAATTTTCGCAGAACAGTACTTAAAAACCTATAAAATACTATTTGTAAAATATTCATAATAGACAAAGTTACAAGAAGCGCTGTTGGCAGCTTTTTATAATTTACAAAATGTGTTTTATTTTGTTTGTTAGAGAAATCTACTTTCTGCTTTCATACATTTTATATATTTGCCCACTAAAATTGACGTCTCTAAACAAATGATCATAACAGTGTTGTGTATGGCAATCAAGCATTTATCTTTAATTTTTGTATACAAATATTTGTACTATTTAAATGGGCATACGATGTTGTCCATGCATACAATTGATGGTATTAAATCAGCATATGCAGTATCAACCTTACTAAAGAGTAAAAATTAACAACGAACTGTTTGTTTCCATGAAACACCATGAAAATAAATTCATTCAATACAAATTCTGATATGAAGATTGGACTTTGACTGGGAGTAATGCCATAGGCTGCAGGATTGTGAGTTGGTGCTTCGTCTTGCATGAACTGAATGAGGTATAATGTCTTCCATATTTTCTCTAGCACATGTTCACAAAAACTTTAGAATATACGTGTTTCTTTTAGAGGCATGAATAAGATTAGTGTTCTTCCATCCATCTATCCATCCATCTAACTACCTATCTACCTACTTACCTATATACCTACCTATCTACCTACCTACTTACCTACCTACATGCCTACCTGTCTGTATGTCTGTTTGTCCATCTCAACGTTGTTAATAACATATCTCTCGTTTAACACTCCAACATCAGCATGAATTCTTGTTTTTTGCTTCATTTGGTATTAATTTTTGCAGTTATCGCTTACATAAATGTACCGAAAATTTTGTTTCTGTTTAAATTTTTAATAACTTTTGTAATCCTTATGTTTCTTTTTGGAAATAAACGTGAACTAATACTTGGTTGTTTACATTTCTTGACCATTTTCAATCTAAAACAAGGTGTCTGTGACCTATTACGTCTGACGCAAATGATGTTGTGCGCTCAAATTTATTCCTGGAGCCTTTTTTTTTAATCAGACACATCTTCCACTTTTTATGTTGTAATTCTCAACACTCTTTTAAAATTATGGTTTACTAATAAACCACCTGCTGATAGCAAAAAGATTAACCGAATCAAAAATAATAACTTTAAATCTGTAGCCTTACGAATTCTCTACAAAGCAAAAGTAGTAGAACGTTTTCTTAGTACGTTTTTTCTAAGTTCTGTTTCGTGTTGCGTAATTTTTAGGGGACGGCTTGAATCTTATAAATATTTGAATCTTTCTTTGTAACCCATGTTCATAAGTTTCCCAGAATAAATAAAATTGTAGGATATATGTTATATTTTGGTAAAATATATATTGGATATAATATATGGAAAGTATAGTGTATAAAAAGAATTTTGTAAGCTTCAATAATGGTTATTAAAGATTATTTTGGGCAATTGTCTTTACTTTAATGCTAGATACTTTGTCGCCATACAAAATTATTTGATGACATTCTTAAGTAGTACTAAAGGATGAAAATGAACTATAATTTGCGGAACGTATTACCCCTTCCAATAAATTTGAACGCTATAGTTTATCATGCAGTTAACACAAGATGATATTACGTCTTCACATCTGCAGGTTTTGCTAACATGACGGCCTGGGGAGTCATTTGCAGTATTTGCAAGGGAAGCTAAAATCCACCCTCCCACGCAATTACCCTGCACACCTGGAGATGGAAGACCTGTAGACACGCACTTAGGACAAAGTAACCCCTGGTGTGTGGTCAGTAAAGGTCGTTAGAGGGTGGCTGTATCTTGTCGCTGCAAGAGGGGTTGCTCTGCTCTAGCATTGCTATATGAAAAATTTAACAGCGACCACCACATGGGCATGCATTAACAATATGGTCACCTCTTATCGCCTTCCTTACTCTTCCCCTCCAGTTTCTTTTTAAAACGTTGGTGCTTTATTCCCACCTGCAAAGCTATTCGGGACGAGGAATAAAATGAATTAATGAAGGCAAATTACTAAGAGCATAAAGAGAAAACGAAGTGGAAAAAGGAATGTGAAACAAATGCAGAGTTCAAGAAAAATAAAAAAATAAAAAAAAGGGGAAACACTAAAAACGTGTAGACAAATATAAAGAAAGAAACACTAAAGACACCTGGCACTGATTTATTAAAGATGTCGCACATAATGATTTTAAAATGAAAACCAGTCACCGATAGGCTAAATAAAGCCATTTTTTTTAATTTCAGCTAAAACAAAGGTATTTTTAATTTCTCTTGTTATTTTGTATTTTTAGTATACATACCTTTCGCTTTGTCCATTTAGAAGAGTTCTGTCTTCCATTTCTGCATATATTTGCCAAAATCCAACTATTTCCATATTTTGACTTACAAGCTTTCTTCATTATTTTCAAGTACAAAATATATTATTTATTAACAGTATCATAAATTTTTGTCCCTGTTCATCTATAAAATTAAAATCTTTAGCCCATAGAACGTCCTAACTCTTAATGTTATGCAAGTTATACCCTCCGGCCCTGCTCTCAGCTAACTGCTGCATAAGTCGTCAGTTTTAGCCCAGAGCGGAACTAAATTGACTTATTCTTGAGCTCTTTGATAGCTCACTTTTCTTCTACACCGTTAGGAGTAAATCATAAGAATTTACTCAAGAAGCAAAGGACAATTCTAATAATAGACCTCAAAGAAAGAAATTAAAGGTATGTTGTTATCAACACTTACTACAGCTGTTATGCCTATTATGAAGGTATCATTAATTACAACATTTTATTCCTCTTATGTTTTAAATCCATTTTTTCATTTTATTTTTGCTTGATTCTTACTTGTTTCTTTTTCCTCGTTCTTTTGTGTATCTTTTTCTTTTGCTTAATTCGCTTTTTCATCTCCTCCATTATTTTACTTTCATTATAGTACGAAGGTTATTTCATAAATAATGCAAAATTTTATTTACTCCTACTCACACTCTATTTTTTGCACTTTACAATCGTATCATAAAGTCTCCCAGCTTCTCCATGGCCGAGCCAAATTTGGGAAGCTGTGTTCTTCCATTCAAAGTATCATCTGTCGAATGACTCGTGTAATTGTTACTGAAAACTTCCAGACAAGGAAAACGACGGCCATGCATGTGTTTTTTTGCAACTTTGATAAAAGTCGACGTTCGATAGACTAATGTCCGGGTATATGGTGGATGAGTTAACACTTCCCATTCATAGAGGCGCAGCTAAATGGCTACAACATTCCCGGAGTGCGGGTTAGTACCGAAATAGTACTTATATGGCTTCTCAAGGAACACATTATTATTATTATTATTATTATGATCATCATCATAATTATTATTATTATTATTATTATTATTAATTACATATAGCAGTATTTTAACTTAACTGTAAATATTTCATTTATTCTGTACTGTGTATTTAGGTAAAATGTTCAAAGCTTTATATGTAACAAGTATACATTAATGTAAACAAAAGTGTGCGAAAGAGAAAGAGAAAACGGCGAAAGAGAAAAACTCACCTTGATGAGAAAGCTGCAGAAGTTGGAGACGAAATTAACAAAGGTAAGGCCTTATGAGAATTGAATAAACGAGCCGAGATCGGACTGTTATTATTACTTGGATTCTGTACCCGTGGTTCAGCTAATACAAATCGCCAAAATGACTTAATGCAGGCGAGCGCGAGCTAATAGACATTAACTGTTTCATCATTTTTAAGCTAACGGCAGCCTTGGGCGTAAGTATGAAGTCCCCAAAAGAAAAATTGAACATGTGATCGGTATGTTCTCTGCCGGGCACATAAAGGGTCGCACAGATGTTCTTGACTCAGTTCTTGCTCAGTTTAGGTATACCAAAAGACTTTCGCGGCCATGAAATATTTATAATGAGTTTAGTACTCGGGTATAAATACCAAGTGCCTTTTCCGCTACCATTGTACTTCATTCTAAGCTTTGTTCTAATAAGCCCAAAAGTTCAGCATTTATTTTGGTTGAAATAGGTAGGAAAAACACACTTAAATATTAAAAACAGGCAATAATATAGTTAAACCAGGTGTTTATAAAGCGAAAACAGGGAGTAATATCATTCATTATTAATGAAAATAGATATTTACGATACTTAATAATTTTTTTATCATACAACTAAAGTATATAAGCTTACTTTTTCTTGGTTACAAGCAACAAGAAGATGTTTTTCAAGATGCCAACGGTCATAGTCAGGCATTTGTGAGAGAGAATATTTTTCACTATGGAAAAGAACGTTATACTTCCACTGAAGTGATTGGAGCATATTTTAAACGAGCTATTTCGTACCAGTTACAATAGAACATTCACCTTTCAGGAATCATGGAAATGTTTGATAAAGACAAAGTCAGTAATTTTGAATAGTCCTGGCGAATGAGCAAAAGACGCGCAGTGGTTTCAGGTCGAGCTCAATTTCTTTATGCGTTTATAGGTGAATTAGGTTAGTATCTCTCTTACTTCCGTACTGAACATATTATACTATTGGCAGCTGTGCCGCGCTCATCTTTCTCGCTTGCAATTGTTTCTTATATTTTTGTAGCTAGGAAGTTACTGCCACCACAATTTTCCTAGATTGTCTCGCTCAGATCTATACAAGGGTATTCCCCAGGACTATTTAAAACTATAGTACTTCTCTCATCCTCTTTATTTCCTGGTATTCGTATGCTCAAGGGTAACCGTACGTTCCTTTCACTAATGAAGGTTCTGATATATAAAGAGCTTAAGTGACGGACTGAGGAGAAATTTTTTGACCACTTGTAAAGAAATAAATGCATACTATGAAAGTCAATTGATATTTCGTGAGGTTAACATGCCTATTAATTTTATAACTTTTTCACTTTGATATATTGAAATCCTTTATGTGCTTTTTAAAATGCGTAAATAATCGCACAAAAAGTTTTAGACTTCAAAATAGACGACAGAAGCCAAAATAGGCAGAAAAAGAAAGACAAATTAAAAATTGGCCCTACTGACTCCAAATTACGGAAACACGTTCATTTTTATATGACTCTTAAATAGATGGAAAAGGTATTTTGCCCAAATCCCAGACTCTGGTAATAAGTGCGTTAATATACATCTAAGGAAATGCAAAGATCGCGAAGTTCGTGAGAGTGGTTAATTGTGACCCTGACCTTCATTTTGAGGAAACCGTAAACTCATGCACAGGTAGAAACGAGCCTAAGTTTATTAATTAAGGTAATTAATGTATAATAAATAATGAATAAGGTAATTAATTATCCCCAAACATGTATGAAAACTAGTGTTGTACATAATAACTATTGAAATTTCGTGTAAAGTTGTGTTTGCTACTTTAGTAAACAAAATGACATCCTCTTCCACTCCTTTTAGCGGACCTCAAAAACTACATTATTGGGATACAGTATAACTGTCAAAATCCGCTTCCGCACAGCACGGCACAGCCTAGAGCAACTGAGCTAAAAGCATCATTTGCTTGACTTTTGATTGAGCTCATGGAAATTTTATTGGTCATGGAAAACATAATCTCTTCATTCGTTGGACTGTGATTTCAACTCCGACTTAAAGTTTTTAAACCACATCAATAACAAGAATTCTTGACCTTCAATGTCAAATCTTTGTTTCGGCAAGTTTGCAAGTCCTTGTGTTTAGTCAAGAACTCACTTCCCTCACGGACCTATCACGCACAAAATCATCCGCTACACTTCGTTCATCTGTGGATGTCTTTGTTCTTCCTGGTCTTGGATCAGCGTCTGCATTCACATGACCAACACGAAAACGATTAGTCCAATGAGAAATGTACCACGGTTTACTATAAACTACCATAGACTTCACTCTGTGGGATTTTTACTACGTAATGTTTCGATTTTAATGTAAGACCTCTGATCTTCAACAGTCACAATACCCGACATACCTGCAGGCTCCATTTCCAGCTTTTGTTATCTACATGCAAGATGAACACAATGCTTCTTTCTCAAGCTTTCAACTGCAGCTGACTTAATTTTCACCATTGCGTCATCCAATCTCCAGTACTGCCAACTATGCATTATTTATGAATTGACCCTGTACGTCATCTTTTTGCTTCCTGTCCTGTCTCTCGTTGAGATTTTTGTTCTTCTTGCATTCCTGTTTCGTTCTAACTCTAGTTCATCGTTACGTTTTCCTTTTAGATCGTCTACTTCTTCTAAATCCTTTCGGCGTTTGCTTTCAGGTTATTCTATATTTATTTATTAATGAAATTGTTATAGCAAAATTTCCTAACATCTGTTTGCAAATCATTGAGAAATTTAAATCTTTTAATTTAATTTATGCTTATGTGCTGTCTAAACATTTATTTACACTGCACATTATAATTGTTTTTTGTACATTCCTTAAAATTCAGCTTTCATTATTATTATAACTATTTTATTATATAATTATTTTGTGTAATTTAATACCATTTATTTCCCTCGTTCTTCTAGTAGTCAAACAGATAAAATACGTTGATATTTTTCTGCTTAAAGCTCTCTTTTTTTTTATGAAACTTGACAATCAAGATAATTTAATTGCTTAATATACATATTATTATTATTATTATTATTATTATTATTATTATTATTTTCAATAAGTAAATTTGTTATAATAATTTATATTAAAGATATTCTCTCATCTATTTTTTTTTTAATATGTATTTTTTTTCTTAATCTGACACCTATATGTTCCTCTGATTCATTTACTTGTTCTTTCTTTTCTCATCGTTCATGCTTCTTGTTAT
The DNA here is from genome assembly GCA_030762175.1 of Metallyticus violacea. Taxonomy (NCBI): domain Eukaryota; kingdom Metazoa; phylum Arthropoda; class Insecta; order Mantodea; family Metallyticidae; genus Metallyticus; species Metallyticus violacea. The sequence continues at coordinate 63,975,460 of CM060830.1, forward strand.
TCCACCACTTCTTCTCTTTAAGAATGGGGTGTAAGGAGGCTGAAGAAGCAGATTTCCGTAAGTAGTCACGTCTCTGTAAGAAGCTGCAATCCGCACCTGAGGTCACATGTGCGCACGCACACAAACACACTGCAGTGTCCGTCCGGCCCTTACATTCTGCAGCCCTAATTGGTTCGGCTCTAGCCCCTAAATAAGCCCGCGGCGAGAGAGTAATGTAGGGCCCAGGGGAAAAGATCGTTTGCAACCCGCCTGAGGTTCACCGACGCCTTGGAGTACCAGGTGCCGTCTTGATGTTCAGTTTGGTTGGCTTGTTAAAGTTGTGCGTTCTTTTCTCCTCCCAGTTTACTTTCTATCGCGTTAATAAGCATTTCGATATGTTTAGGACAATGTCAACGGGTATGTTTCACTTTGTGCTTTGATTCAGTGCTTTGGACTGCCCCTTTACGGTCAAAATACATTCCATAAATATTTGAATTTAGTGTAACAGACATCGTGAAATGCATTAAAAGTTAGAAGACGTGGTGAGACACTAAAAGTGTTTAAGAAACAACTCACATTTTAAATAGGCCGCCTTCGTGGTCTAGTGGTAGCTTTAGCGACTTCTAAGCTGTAGATGTATTAACTAATTTCATTTCACATCCCCACATACTTACACTTATGATATTCAAGTGCAACCTACAGACGTCGCAAGATCACTATAGTCAAAGCGACATAAATAAAACTTAAAATGTTTTAATTAAATTCTTGGTACATCTATACAAATAAAAATGAGTAAATGTAGGTGCTTTGTTCATTTATGTACCTACTGGTTATGATGGCACTCAATTATTATAATTTATTTTATATATAGTATATCCGGTAGAATCACTATCAATATCAGAAATATAAATATCTTCTCATTCAGTTAAGTTAGAAATATGATTTTCATCTTATCTTGTGTAGAAACTTTACAAGCTTTGTAACAATGAAAATTATGACACTAGTGCGCCCGCGCGTGTGATAACACATAGTTAAAATGGCGAAGTTCAGTAGAAAGTAAAATGTTATTTGTTAGCGAAATTAAAGTTCCCAAATGCAGTGCAAAAAAAAAAAAAAAAAAAAAAAAAAAACAGACAGGAATATGGTGTAAATGTGTTACAGAGTGTCATACCATTGTGAGATGGCATATACAGCTCTTAGAAACAGGTTCTGTGTTAAGAAAAAGGGCAAGGAAAAAAAAAACAGCGTCTGCATCTAAAGTTGAAGAGGTAAGGCAAGTATTTTCTGCTCAGCACGCAGAAATGAATTATAAGCGTTAGTTCAGATCTGGGTATTCCAAAGTCCAATGTTCACGTTTATTGTCCATAAAAAACACAAAATGCAGGCAAATGATAAACACAGACGGATCAACTTCGCCAATGCAATTATCTTATATTGATAATACCAATGAATTGCCCAATCATGTCGCATTCTCAGATGAAGACACCTTTCACACATCTGGTAAAATGCACCGTTAGAACTGTAAATGGGGAGAATTGGTTTTTTAATATTGTTTAACGCCCGTTTTTGCTGCTAAGGCACCACAGGCAATGGACACATGAGATGAAATGATATATTGGGAAAGTATTTTTTCTAAGGAAACGTTCCAGGCCCAAGTTTAGGGCACCTCCCCGGCATTTGCCATTTATAAAAACTAAGGAAAACCTGGAAAAAGCCTCAATCTGGTAGGACGGTCCTAGTGGGAATCGAACCCCAGACCTTCCGCTCACCAGTTCGCGCCTGGCGACTCCTGGCGGTATATGGGAAGATGGAATACAAGCGTGATAGTCCTATAGTTTACGTGAGGTGTGCTTTGACTTGTGATTATGCCACTTCACAGGAACTCTGTATGTTGTCACACTACGCGCACGCGCACTCGAGTCATAACTTTCATCGTCACGAAACTTGAAAAGTTTCTACACAAGATAAGATGAAAATCATATTTGTAATTTATCTGAATGAGGAGACATTCTCATTTGTTTTCTACCGGACACATTATATGTAAATTGTAACATTGTCAGCGATTAAATAAATTGATTTTAATATAGGAATCTGGTATTTTTTCTCTGTTAGAAAATTGCGAGAAATGGTTGTACTTTTAATAAACCAAATAAATAAATGCTCAACGACGTCACCGCTTGAACTTTGAATACCGAGATAGGCGTTATGTTCCAGGATGTGAAGGCGACATCAAGAATTTGACATTCCAGAAAAAAAAACAACATCTAGGTAAATCAAGGATTATAGGTATCTGCATAAGACAGGCTTCTGTGCCTAAGAGCCCTAAAAGAAAAATAGTCAACTAATGCCATATTAAGAAGTGTCCTGCAGAATGTTGACAATTTAACTGTTTCAACCAGAACTGTTAGAAATAGACTGCACAAAAGAGTATTTTATTCCTGTCGTTCATTAAAGTGTAGAAATCAAGTGCGATAAACCACTGAAGACAATTCCATTAGTAGTTTGAGATTTCAACAAAATAGATGTTGAGGCACAATAAATGCTTTAAATATAAAACATATTGTGATTTTTTAACGACTGAGGAAATGTGTAGGACGTTTGAATCTCTTGAAAAAGCATAAGAAATAACCTCGACCTTACTATTATACTCAACACATCTATTACTTATAGAAAAAGACTACGAATAAATATAATAATAATAATAATAATAATAATAATAACAACAATAATAATAACAATAATAATAAACAGAGGACTGAAATCTTAATTAAATATGTTGAATTGAATAAATAAACAAGAAAATTTCCTGAAATTAATACTAAAAACAGATGGCAATGAAAATTGGAGAGGTTTTAAAATTATATATGGCGGAGAAGGGGAAATAAACGAGGAAATGACACCGTTGAGCCAAAATACATACATGAGGACAAAGAAACACCCAATATATTAAACTCTTATTTGTTTCGGTGTTTAACAACAATTATATGACAATAATTAAAATAATAATGATACAAATAGAGGTTGTCACCACACTGGTATAGAAGAAGGAAGGGAAAAAATCTATCTCTATCAGCTAAAAGAGTTAGAGAAAAAATTACAAAACTAAAAAAATTGGAAGCCACTTGGTCATGAGAATATTGGAATGGAAGTGTTGAAGCTAGAAGCTACACTTTAATTATCATTTCATAGGTAATATTTTTATTAAAAATAGCTGTAAAATTATATCCTACAGGAAGACTGCAAGTCCACTGACATAGTTCCTATTCATAATGATGATATGAATGATTGATGTAATAGTAGTTGATTATTCGAACGTTTTTGGTTTAGTATCGCAGTACGTATTAGTAGATAAAAAATTGAGTGTACCAGAAATAGATAAAAGAGCTGTACTTTGGATTAAAGCTTTTTAGAAGAGCGAACTTAAAAGTGTTACAATATGAGAATATTCTGAAACAATTTGGGGATGAGGTTCGCATTTCAGGAAATTGAGAAGGGAACTATAAGCAAAGAGAACAGATGTGCAAATTTAACTTTGTTGCTCCATGTGTAGTGTTATTGGGAAAATGCAGACTGATTTGATACAAAGTATTTTTATTTCTCAAAATTGTGGCACGTAAAATTAATATTTTTCGCTTTCAAATTAAAAAGTCTTGTCTCATAAACCCAAGATCATGAGATCAAACCAGGTCAGGGTATATGAATTTTTTTACGATATGAAAATCTTGAGTCCTTCCTTCGGAAGGAAGGGAATGAACAGTTGGTTCCACGTCCAAGATTTACGGCATGTAAAATATCCTCAACCTTGAAAGAAGAGGCCTCTGAGCAAAATTTATCGGCCGTTTCACGCCCTGAATATAATAGGGGATTTTGATCAAATATATTAAAGTGCCCTTAAATAAAATAAAAATAATTTCGGTAATACATTAGTACATATTAAGTTTCTTTGGGATTACATCTTTTGTTAAGAGCATGTTCATTTTTAAGATTAATTGTATTATTTCTAATATAGGTAGGAGTATATGTAGATATAACTAAAGAATGTATATTATTTAGTCACTGTAGTCCAGTTTCACGTTTATAAAATACAATTAGAATTAGACGTTTATGTAGCGGTGAATATAAACTAGTAACAGAATATTTAAATTTGTTACAGATACAAACCAGTTACTGTCAATTGTTTAATTTTCCCTACAAAAGCGTTTATGCATTTCATTAGAGGATGTATATCTTAGCAAGTGCAGCTATTAGTGTTACTAATATAGGAAAAAGAAACTTGTATATTATCAGGTAAGTGCTTTTGATTTCTAGTGATTTCGGAGATTTGAGTTAATTTTAACGGTGTCGCAGTGACTAATGCTCGTTTCTGCACCACATCCCAAGTAAAAATTTAATTACCTGAGTTTGACACTTCCTGCTGATGTGAAACATAATTGAAAAATTTTAACGGTGGAAAAACCAATATAATTTCTGAACACACTACTCGTATATAAACACGTCCAAACCATATTTGAATTTGAAAAAACAAAATATGTAGAGCAATAAATAACTCTTAACATGCAACTGGTATTAACCTATATCAGCAATGCATCATAGAAACAATGAAAGTAATAAATTTGAAGTTATGACTCTTTAAATTTTAAGCTATATATCTTCAAATGTTTGTAACATTTGCCTCATAATTATTCGCGAAATAGTTGGATAACAAATGTTAGCACAAAAGCATATCATAAACTCCCCTACTTAGCAAAGAATAAATGATTACATTTCCCTAATAAAAATACGTTCTTTGGAGAGATAATTTATAACAACGGAACCTTAGTCAAATATAATATAATGTAATAGATCTGTTACAATAAATACTTTGAAGATACATTCTACCTGGGTCACTGGGTGTAGGTTACGAAGAAGGCTCTTGATCTAAAAATTTATTAATCAAGAGCAGGAAGTGCACATAACCCACCTCATCGGGGTTTTCTACCTGTGTGTTCGAGAAAGAGAAGCGAAGTGTAATGAAGTCACCACCCAGCATGGTTAGAAACCTAATTTCATGAACATGCAATTTGCTTAATCAATGACCAACCAACCTGCCCAGCATACTATGCTGAATTGGTTTCGTAAGGAAATAGAGACTAGTGTATCAACTGGAAAGCAAGAATGGCATATTTCTTAAAGGCAAGTAATGCAACATCAGAATTGTGTTAGTTATTAATAAGATGAAAGATATGGACTTTTACAGAAATAACCAATTCCTTTCGTTTTTTAGATAGAGATTTTTGAAAGTAAGTGTTAAAGTTTGTAGATTGAGCCATACTTGTGAATATCTTTCTTAATTATTTAAAATTGATATCTTTGTTTCATAAAGGAGCAATTAAAATGAATAAAATTAATCATTTCAAATTTTATTTAAAGATTCGTAACTTTTAAAAGGTATATATTTTTTTTTATCGAATGACAGCCTCCTTTTCTATTGAACTAGTGGGCTTTATCCGCTGATATGCTATTTTGCAGCGGACTTCTGAGGTCGGGACGCCCATAACGAGCTGCCACTTTCTCTCTGTGAAGATGATGAAGGTAGTAAATTTATCAAGTACCAGGCTGGTCCTTTAACTTATAGATGAGTAAAATTAAATGTATTAATGATGACGTAAATGAACTCGAGAGTCCTTGACACCTTAAAGTTATCTGACATTCATCTTCTCATGGTAAGGAAATATTCCGAAATAAATCATATCCAGACAGTTTGATCTGATCGAGAATCGAACCCAGGACATATGGATAGTAGTCACAAACGATACCAAGACCAAGTAGGCAATCGAGCTTTAAGTATTAAAGTAATATTTAATTTTCTTCTCTTTTGCTATTTAATTTCCAAAAACTTTTGTTTTCGGGTTCATACAAATTAAGTTAAAATATAATCTCTAGGTACTGGAATCTGCAAATGTTAAGTTCTGTATAGGAAAAAGAAGACAGAATACTTTGTCGTGGAATTTAAGTTCACAGCTTTAATCTCTTTGTAAAATTACTCTTCCGGGATAATTGAATAATAATCGCGGGCGGCAGTAGGAATAAAATAAGAGCGATCGTGCAGCAATAACGGATTCAATTTTCGACAATAATTACGCGAAGCGTGGTGAGGATGCTTGGTCGAGTGCACTCTCACATGCCCTGCGAGGCGCGAAATGGGGACGTATTAACCCAATAATATAAATAAAATATACTGTTAACTTGCTCTAATGAATGGTCATGAATTTCAATCTTTACCGCGGAGGGCGAGAGACCGCGCTTTTACAGTTCTGTTGGTTCCTGCGCTGTTGTTTATATAAACTGTTTCTCTTGATCACACATTTACTGCAATTATATCCATGGGTGCTAAATAAAAATATTTACCTATCCGTTTGTCCATTTGTTTGCCATTCAAATGTTTACTATAGCTTTCAGTTCTGTGCATTAGCTTTGTAAGAGGTGTAAATCTCGTTTAACCTTTCTACCTCTACTTTGGAATGGAACAAACTTTGCCATTTATGCCAAGTTCAGAGTTTCTGAGATGAAAGCTAGCACCCATTTATAACTATTTTGATTATGTTAGTAATATTACCTACATTGAATAATGATTATACAAAAATACAGTTTTTATTATTATTATTATTATTATTATTATTATTATTATTATTATTATTATTATTATATTACAATATTTGCAACAATATTAGTAATAATCATAAATGTTACTATATAGGCCTTTAGATTACTTTCTTATACCTTTTTCCTTGAAATTAATATACTCTTCCTTTGATTGCCCATAATTCTTTTTACTTTACGTTTTTTTGATATAATATTTTAGATGTTCTGTTTATTCCATTCTTTTAGTGAATTCCGAAAGAAGCGGGCTATGGTGGTTGGTCTCGTAAAAGTCATATTTATTATTGTTATTGTTATTATTATTATTATTATGAAATAGATTTTTTAAAGACTTATCCATATCTGCAAATCATCGAATCTACTAGGTATTAAAAAAAAAGTTACCTAAAAGTATGCACAGACATATACATGCGCACGCGCGTGTGTCTATTTTCGCTTTCGCGGTCGCAATTTTTGCTTTCTCTCAACTTGGCATATAACCATCAATTAACCATATAAGCATCAATTAACAAAATATTCGATTCTTTGATTCTTTGTGAAGTTCGTTAACATCTAGGGGCCGCAATTTTTGCATTTTCTCAACGAAATTCATTAAATTTCTTTACACTAAATTGATAAAAGTAGTTTTCAAAATCATGCAATCGGGAGACTAGGAGTGGGGATTAAAGCGAAATTTAAAATAGCTCTGGCTTCCGCAATTTTAAATGTTTTTAAAGAAAACATGGTATATGCTATTGAAATAAAATACGGAAATAAAAATTCCTAAAATCAATGAAATCGGACTATTAGGGGTTACTGGCAGCAATATTTATTTCTTCACATTAAAATTTGCTATATATCATGTAAATAAAATAATAAAAATATATTCCGAAAATTAGGGAAAAATAAAATAAAATAATATAGATGTTTAACGAAATTCATTCATGGAGTATCAAAGTTATACTCCAATAGCAATGGTTTATTTCCTTCAGAATTCGCTACAAAAGCGCTCTTGCGTTTAATTTTATCTTTGTTTTAAAGCAAAAGGACAAATTAATTCAGTATATAAACTGTATTTATAACGATGCGTTGTTTTATATTTAATTAATGCATTGTCATGAAGACAGCAAATGTGAAATATTAATCTAATATGTGTGTGAGAATTGTATTTATATGTAAGAGTGCTCTGTATATCCTTCAGAAAATATTTGTATTACATGCTATTATTACAATAAAATTTAAATTAAATTTCAGAGTCAATGAAATTCGACGTAACTTTCGATTGTTTTTATTTGCTTTGTATATTATAATTGTCTCTGTTTAGTAATATGTTTTTGTGTTGGTGAAACATATGAACATCTTATATACACAATGTAACTGGAAACTTTCTGTTATTATTCTCTATTTTAGTGAATGTAAAGATGATACCAAGGCATCAGCTTATAAACATGGTTACATTTAGAATTATATCTGTGATTATTAGTGGTCATAATTTCATTTAATTCATAGAATAGAATTCATTTTTGTAGTTTAATCTAAAAAATAATAAGAATAATTCTAAAAAATTCGATTTCTTTTATAATACTTATAGGTCGAATTTTGTTCACCTAATAACACACAATAAGGGTATAACTTATTTCATTTCATTAATTAATAAGCGCTAATTTAGATTTTATATTCACCTTTATTAAAAGTTATTCAATTGGGCGAGGAATTCCCTGAGTTCCTGCGTGACCTCCATACCAATTATTAGCACGAAATTTAATTGTTTGTAGGATGCTATTAATATTCAATTCTTGTCGAATGTCTTCACATTTTTTTATGATCCAGAAGAATATAGTCTGCCAAATGTCTCAAAAGTTTCATTTCTGTTACTTCATTTCTCTTCTTTTCGTCATTTTTAATGTCCATATTTTGGATCCATAGGTTAAAGATGGAATTGCAACGATGTTATACAATTTTAAAACTGTATCTTTTCATTCCTTTCCACATAATTTATTTTTATTCAGCCTGTTAACAATTGAAATGTTGGAAGTTTTATATCAATATTTTTGAAAGATATTAACCTGTTGAAAAGTCTTATTAAAAAGTATTATTTTTATGCTAATTTCTGTTTATCATGGAATGCCATTATTTTTGTTTTTGTGATAATATTGTTATCTCATACCTTCTAGTTCTTTTATGCAACTTCAAAAGTGCTAGTTGAAATTTCTCCTCTGAACATTTTTCAAGTTATATTCTGGTTCATGGCATGCATGCCAAATTGGTTGTATCTTGCACAGGTTTTAGGGATGAATGAAAGAGGAAATTATATATGCACATTTCTTTCCTTTAAATTATCACAAGAGGGTCTGAGATTGCCGGACCCTCGAGTGGCATTTATTAGGACTATTTCCCCAATAAAGTAAGAATTTGAATATAATTCCCCTAAATTTGGCTTACAATATTTTAAAAATTTTACATTTGTGTTATGAATACTTAACCTTTTCAAGCCATCTAGCAACAGACGTATGTCGATGGTTAGTAATGCCAATAAAGAAGAACCAAAGACGGGTTTGGGGATATTTCATGAATAGAATAAGAATAAAGTTTCATATATATATGAAATTGACGTACAGATTATTAACAATTGTATAAAATGGAATATTTACTTATGATTTCAGAAACGTGAGAATGGAATAGACAAAAGTCGATTATTACACACTAACGTTCGACTTACTAATACCATCTGAGAAAAACAAAACAGAAAAACTTACCACTATGAACAACGTGTTTATTAAGAGTTATGGTTGCTTAGACAGATATTGTTACATAATTTACAAAATGATTTTAGACCGTTTGACTGAATACACAAAAGCAATTGATTGAGTGAATACACTTTATGCTAGTTAGTGGAGGTATAGAGTTGGCTACACTGATTACAAGACAAATGCACGCCGCGTGATAAAACGATTTGATCAACTTTTCAATGATTTCACTACGATATCGGGCTGTGATTGGTCAAAATTATTTATTTTTTCGTTTAATTGTTCGATTTTATGATAGCGTCACATAAGTAAAATAATCTTTGTAATATTTTCACTACCAAATAAGCCACATAACTAATGTTTAACCGATGTTCATTTCCTGTTCTACTACTGTGCATTTGTACTATACATAATTTCTTTTGACTGTTAGTGATTCTATCCTGCTGAAGTTAGTACCAGTTTAATTGGTAAAGTATTTATGCAATGAAATACAATGAAACAAAAAGTATACAAAGAATTTGTGGCATGTTTTATTGGCGGCTAATAAATTAACTGCAGCTTTTCCAAACTCTTACAGCGAAATTGGGTTTCCTATTCCGAAAAATCATTCCACAATTCTGAGACACTGTATGTGTTATGTATATACATGCTGTGACTTTTACATTGTGTTTTATCGTTTTCTGTTTCTCTAGTAACTGTTATTTTAGTTATATTGTTAATAGTGTTACATTATTTTGCATTTATATTTTTGCACCTCTGGTGTTGCTTTTAATTTGGCTTATTAATTTGAATTTCCTTTTGCGTGTTTTGCTTTTGGCTTCTTTACTAATAATCTATTATTCATTTTATTTCATTTGTTACTTTCTCTGTTTTTTCTAATGCACTTTATTGTTATTATTAAGCATTTTAATATTTCTTATACTCTGACATCTATCCAAGGTAATGTTATGAAATTTTGGTTTAACAAATGTAAGCTATTACTAATCTGAGACGTTTTCTTAGTATTTTATCCTTTTCTGCTTTTCTAGTTATTTAGCTACATTGTTAATAGTGTTACATTATTCTTCATATATATATATATATATATATATATACATATGAAACAACGGAGAGGCTAACAGACACTCTTATCTGACACTTCTTGTTCGTAATAATAATAATAATAATAATAATAATAATAATAATGATGCTGATGATGATGATGATGATGCGGGACACAATCACAGAATAGGCATGACCTTTCATGCACAACTATCGTCATAGAAAGCACTAGATGTCTATCAGAGCAATGAATCTTACACAACCTTTATCTCGTTTAGCTAGACCGGATTTTTACTATTAGCTTTCCATATACAGACTTATGATGTATTGACTCCCGAATGCGCTTGTTGTCCTGGAGTTTTTCTCGGTCTTCCACAGTTAAGAAGACTTCGCTATTTTCATCCCCTTTGTTTTAGAAATTTCTCTACAAAATTAAGCCACAGATTTTCCTCTAGGTAAAACATACCCAGTTCTGATATTTTATACAAGGAACTTAAAACAATCTATTTCTTTTTACTTTCGAGTTTTAGACATTAATCCTTATATCTTCCGCTACTTTTTCTCTCCTTCCTTCAGTTTTTCAGATAAAGTAATTGAACTAAAAACATTGTTCAAAGTTATACAGTATTGGAAATTGAGCAATGTACAGCGTAAAAAATATCAAAATGAAATCGTTATGCCAATGAATTTAAACAGGGCTTGAATGAAGTAAATTGTGACTCTCTGTGGAATAATTAACTAAAACTTTTTACCTTTGTACTCGGAAAGCATTTAAAACGAACTCTATCATCAAGATAAGAAAATGAAGGAAATATAAAGGTAGAAATGGGACATGAGACATAGAAAAATAAAAAATTAAAAATTAAAGCAATTAATTTCGTAACATTCGATTTGCATTTAAGATATTGAATATAAAATTATTATTAAAACATTAATCATTAAACTTATTAATTTAAGTGATAAACAAATAATTGTAATCGAAAAAATTGCCTGTGTACAATTCACCAATAATTTCGCAAGAAAATCACTCTTCAGTTATAAGAGTAATATATGATCTCTTAACCACAACAACCAGATAAAATGAAGCTTATTGTCGATTTAGAAGAAATTATAAGCATTTATTAGGAAACCTCATTAAAAGGAAAGCAATGGAAAACGGTAATTCGCAATAGGCCTGTTGCCAAAAAGTGTCACAACCCTTAGTAAGCTTAACTGTTTTAGAATCGCGAGCAAATCCGGTTGAATGACTTTAAAGAAAAGAGCACAACAGTGAACAGAGAGTCTTTTGTGCACATAACCGAAAGAAAGACAGTGGGTGTGTCTCTTTCAGTGCGTCAGTCCACTAAAGGGTTGCTGCAAGGGACAGTGTGAAGCTTGTGGCTTCAAGAAAATGAATCAACCACCAGCGTCTATCCCAGACATGGTCTATTCTCTTTAAAGTAGAGTTAGACCTTAGAGGACTAATCTGGAAATGACGAGCTGTAGAAACATTATAAATGAGAATGTGGCAGACATAATGACTTAACGGCTGATTATATTTTGCAATGGCGTAAACTCTTTGTCTGATAATGTGAAAAATATATTGTGGTAAAGTTAAACTTCATTATCATTCCTGGAATATAGGCTGCAAAGTTATGGACCTATTCTCTTATATGTGAAATTTGTAACAGTTTTTTGTCAGTAATGAAAAATAATAAGACAACTTATAATACAACATACAAAGAAAGCAGAAGATAATGAGCTACAAAAGTTATTTAAAGGGAAATAAGCTATAATATCCAAAAGATAGCTCTACGGATTAATTTATTTATATTAACATAAGTAGAACATTAGCAAGATTTACTAAGCATATTGGGTGAGCAACATTATTTTTATTATCATAATAATAATTTCATTACCTTTATTTATTTTCGTATCCTAAAAGTTATAACTCTCGTTCTACAATTTTATTTGTCACTGCCTCTAAAAAACTCTGGGTTTACCCCACAAAATCTAAATCTTAAAGATAACTGATCCGCTCATAAAGGGATGCATGTATATTTATCGATATGTGCTTTTTTACAATTAATCGAAAGTATTTTTTCATGTAAACGACTGTTAGTCCACCGTAGCCCTCTGACTACAAACTCCCAATAATAAATTAGCTGACAAGCATTTTATTGTAATCTGGTGCCTATTATCTGACGTGCGCAGTTCCAAAAGACGATATTTGACATTTTTCGAAAGGAAGTTTTGTATTAATTCGCATATTTCTTATACGGACACTTGAAATAAATTGGTCATACCTTTCAAAATTAGATATGTGTGGTTAAAAATTAAGTTTAAAATATTATTTATTTCCAAAATTGGACATATATTTCTTTATATTATATTCAGAATCCCACGTTTGCATTTATTTTCAACATATCACAATTGTAATGTTGAAGCAGATACAACTTTGCAAGAGGTCGCAAAACTAAGTATATTTTTTTTATATAATTGCATCATTCCCGAAGAATAAATTAACATTGTAGCAATTAAAGAATTCACAGTTAAAGAGGCAGGAATTTTATGACATTCTTAGTACATAAGAAAATTATAATCTGATATTAAGTTTAACATTCCCAAAATATTAACAAAATATCGTGCTTTATATACAAGTACAATTTTAATAGTATTTAACCCCATTTTTTACTACTGAGGTACCATAGGCAGAATGTAGCATTATATAGAATATTCTCACTATTAAGAGTGTAATGAAATAAGGACCTCGATTTACTGGTATAACAGATTTAATTATATTGGTGTTGCAGATTGACAAAAAACATTTTTGATTTCCGATGGTTACCGGGGCCAGAATATAAACAATACCGTGATTAGAATGGTTTCATGTTGGTTATACAATGACTTCTTAAAGTGCATTAAAGAAGTGGGAGTGGTATTTTCCATTGTTGGATAATATTTTATTCCTCCTGATAGGTTTTTAGAAGGACTGAGAATGAAATAAATGTGCGATAAAACATCGTGAATACAGAAGACTACAGAAAATTTCGAAACAGTAAATGCACTTACAATTGATTGTTCTGTATATACTTGGAAGAAACGTTCTCGTTTTATAAAATATCAAAGCATGCTCAAGGTTAGTGCAAATGAGTTTCAAATTTCAATATTGGAAGATAAAAAAAAAAGGAAAAAACAGTAAAGGAATATTTTCAGCACCTTCATGAAGAGCAGATTCATAAAATGATCTGAGGATAGAGGGAAGTAGAAAGGACACTAACATATTTCAATAACATTAAGTTACCACTTGTAACAGCTAAAAGACGTTGGTGAATTATTGAAAAGTTACTATGGAAAATAATGAAAAATTAACAAAAACCTTCAATATTGCAAAATCGGGATGAATGTATGACATAATGAAGAAAACACATAAAACAACCCTTTTATGAATCACAAGAATTTAATCTCATTTAATTTAATGATCAGAAACTCAGTTTATTTATTTGTTGGTGTTTGATTTTATATTCTTTTTGTGTAAAATGAATACCCATTTTGTAAGATTAATCATTAATTTTCAATTTTGAAATAATTCTGCAATATCTTTTGCAGTAAATTTAAAATATCCATAAGCAATGTTTCAAAACACAATTTTATTATGGTAATCAGGAATTGTAAATCCAGCAAATAATGTAGCAGTATACATTTTGCACTGTATCTCAGAAACATAAATCTATCGATATGAAATTTTTATAAAATATTAAGAGTACTTAACTAAAAATATTCTGTAAATTTTAATTGTCTAATAAATATAAAGAGTTTTTAAACAAAAACAAATCTTATTTCCCAGTAACTTAAATTTTTGATATAAATATGCATTTTCCCATGGAATGACTGGTTCAATCTTTCTAAAATTTTACACACGCATAATGTAAGAAAATGTAAAGTGTAGGTACTAGAAGTATTTAAATATTCTGTAAACTGATAAAAATCAATACCAATGAAAATTAAAAATATTTTTAAAACATTTGAAAATTAATTTCTTTTCAAGCAACTGGCATAGATATATTATTCTAGTTCCCAGAGTAGCATATTGTCTGCAGTTTAAGTACAAAAAGCATTACAGTTCCGCCAATAGCTCATAAGAAAATATTATGTAACAGTGTTTTCAGTTTTTAACAAGATTTTATTTTGGTTTAAAATATTTTAAAAAAACTTTTTCTGTGCATTGGAGAATTATATTTTACAGAATATCTTTAGTTAGGTTTTCTTAATATCTCTCAAAAAGTCCATATTGATAGCTCTAAAACTTTCTGAAATACACTGTAAAATGTATACTCTTGCATTATTTGCTAGATTTACCTTTCTGGTTACCTTAAATTTCTTCCTAGAATTCGCTTTGGAAATTAAATTACTAAATATCAAGACATTTGTTGTTTAATTTAATTAAGAATTTAATATTAAAACCTTTCTAATGATTTATCGCTGAAAACAGTACACTATTTACCATATTTTTTCATTTTTGTCAATAATTAAACAGTGCAAATATGTATTTCTCATTTGATAATTCATCTTTATATTTAAAATGGAAAAAGTGTTTAATACATTAATCAAGAGATAATAAATAAATATCAAAGAGAGGTTATGATTCTTGCTTAAGTATTTCCGTACTTAGGCGATATCATAATTTTCTAGACGTATATGTTAAACAATACAGCTCTAAAGAAAGGGAATCACAATTTCTGATTTCTGATCATTACAAATGAAAAATGCATAAAAGGTTTCTAGAAAAATCAAGGAAACATCAGAATAACGTATCGTTACTACATGATTACAATATTTTTATAATATATATATATTTATAATATATCATATAGGTACTTAGGGAAACGTAAGATATCTTAGCAATGGAAGCTAAAAATAATTTGAAAGAGTTACAGCATTGCACTCGAAGCGATGGGCCGAAAACCTAGCTCTTTTTACTTCAGACTATATGCAGTGTAACTATTTGCAAATGATAATGTGGCCAAGGAAGATTAATTTTTGATGATGTTTTAGCATTCACCACTTTCAGTAGCTTCATTTTTAAAAATAACTTCTTTACTCTTTATGTAAGACAGAAATACCCCCAATCAATTGAAGTAAACACAGCGAAGCCATTAGAAAATCAACTACTAAGTTTTCGAATTACCACTTGCCATTGTAGGTGCCAGGTGTGCAAATTCATAATAATTTATAAATACCGTAATAATAACTTCGCTCAACAAATAGTGTATGTGGCATATTAAAAAGAAATTATACAATAGCAAGCATGTACATTAAAATAGTACAACTTAACAGTAGTTGTAAATAAAATGTGTTGATATTAATTAAATAATCATTAATAATAAAAATACGGACTGAAACAATACTATAATATTCCGGAAAGTTTATTTTCTTGTGTGTTATTGTTACTTACGTCATTTTGCTTTTGACTGCCTTATATGTCAATCTATCTTATTTTATGTAAAAGCACTTTAAATGTTTCTTTGCTGCATTATTTTGAATCCGTAGTTCAAGAAATAAAAAGTCAAGCTAATCGTGCCCTTGCAGAGCAAACAGCAGACCGTCGCCACGGCGTCACAGAGCATGGTGGGCTATGATTGGTCCGTGCTAAGCACGCACTCCAGAAAGCAGTCCGTCTTTATTAAACCGTGCGGGAAGAAAGTCCGTCTCGATAATTTCATTGATCGTGTCAGCATGGTCTCAAAGGGTGCGGGGGGTCTAGATGGAGCCTTGATGAGCTTCTGGCCTCTCCCTCACTCCTATTAAGGGGAACGAGCCAAGGGTTTCGGATTGAGTGGAATTAGAGATGAAGAAAAACCGGGAAGAAGTGATCGAGGGGAATCAAGCAGAGAGAAGCCAAATGGTGAAGAGGTTCGAGATCCTACACAGAGCTGTCTCAAGATATGTTGATACGGTAGTCACCGAATTACATTCCTCAGTTCATGTATTACAAAGACCCATCAAGAAAATAATGCAAAAGTGTATTAACTTCAAAGTATTTGTTGAAAGCATACAAGGGAAGAAAAGATCTGCAAAAAAGATATTAGTTTTATTTTTCAATACAGTCTCTTTACAATTCAATACAGTTTAACCACTCAAAGTCCTTAGAAAACAAAGTCTTGAAGTTGAAATTGATCTGAAAACCAGGAATTTACAGGTATCTTGACATTTTCATTTGAGCCCAAATTCCTGGATGACAGCCTGACATGCTCTATTGACGGACGATCTTGAAAGAAAGATAATTCAAAATTTATTTTGCACGAACCTTAAATATACCAAAAATTTATTGAATTATTTTGTAAAGTGTATTTGCCGAAATGTGCATTCATTTGATGTGATGTCTCTATAGTTAAAAAGTGCGTTAAACACTATTGAACAACTCTTCTATTTGGGAAATATTAATTCGTCTTTCTGTTCAACATAAAATTCTCAACTTGCTCGAACATTTATTTCTCTGGAAGCTGCTAAAACTGCAGCAATGCATTCATGGGTCTCCTTCCACACTTTTGTCATCAAAGGGGATCTAAATTAGGCATTTTCTTAGTATATTCACACTAGGTCTCTCCAGACATCTTACTAATGTTATACTTGCACTGATACGTCACGTCAAGCACAACTTGTTGCAGTATGCGCACACATTACTGAATACCCCTTCTGTCTGAGATTTAATCCTAAAAGTATCATAGAATAAAGTAGCAGCTATGTTTTATTTGGTATGAAATAATTGATAATAATCCTATTGTATCAGAATCTATGCCTAGTGAATACACTTTGTTGCGCGTACCACATTTCATTTTTGTAGAGACAAAATTTATTTAAAAACAATTTATATTTCTTTGTGTTATTATTGAAATTTTTATGATATCGTGTAATTATACTACATCCATTATAAATACTAAGTTATTACTAAATATTTTTTGTTCTTTTCTAATTTGTTGTGCAATAACTAACACTTTAAAAAAATTTCTGTGTAATATTTATATAAATAAACATCCCTAGAAACAAGGGTATTTTAATATATACATATTAATAAAATTGGTTAATAAATAAAATACTTTTATATCACATTTCTACGTAATACAAAATGTTCTTCATACAAAGAAATTTACC
The DNA here is from genome assembly GCA_030762175.1 of Metallyticus violacea. Taxonomy (NCBI): domain Eukaryota; kingdom Metazoa; phylum Arthropoda; class Insecta; order Mantodea; family Metallyticidae; genus Metallyticus; species Metallyticus violacea. Next base: position 63,992,976 of record CM060830.1, read on the forward strand.
ATTCTAATAGTCCACGTACTATTCTTTTTTCATATCATTTAATTTATAAAATATTGAGATGCAAACTTTTATTAAAATAACACTTCTTCAAGTTGGGAGTTGCATATGACAGGTACATAAATTCAACATTAATATTAATAGTCAGTTATAAAAGAAAGGACAAAATATTTTATTATGATTATTACAGAGATCTGAAAGAATGTTATTGATTTTGGGGGGAAAATATTTCATTGAAAAAATTAAAAAAGCAGCAAAATGCTAATTATTAGTTCATATAGACGGTGATAAAAAAGAATATAAGAAAAAACTATGAAATTCTATAGGATTAACGTTTTCTTTCGGCTTGTTCAGCTTTTAAAACCAACTGCCAAAGTTTTCCAGTTCACATATGGAGCAAATCAGATAATGACGTTACAGATGACATCGGAGTCATGAGATGCCATAGTTCATGTTTCCTGACACTCACCGCTTCAAGAAAAACTAGTTCTACACCACTCCACTCAAGCGGGATTCGAATTTGCGTTCTCCACTTTTGTAGTTACTAGAGATTAATTAGAGATTAATTTTTTATTTAACTAAGCCACAAAGACAGACAGCATATACGAAGTAGGAAGTATAGCTAATGAAGGAACCTAGGGGAGAGAAGTAGAGGGAAAGGTGAAGTTCTTGAAGAATAGGCATTATCTTATGAAGGAGTCCCTAAATAAGAAAATGACAATGGTACAAATACGAAGAATAAGTAAGAGAGGAAAAGACTTTGTGCTTCGGAGTTAAAACAATAGAGACTTTGGATACAAAACAAATTTATATAAATAGAAAACTAGAAACAAAACAATGAATTACAGCTACAGAAAACAAGAATAAAGTTTAAGAAACAAATATTTTGAGTATAAAAGCAAATATTGGAGAATGTACCAGAAAATGTTCGTTATATATCTAGGTTTATATAAAGTTTATATCCATATAGACGATGAAATAGAACAACAAAAGGAAGAGAAAACACAAATAAAACGAATATTGTACTAAAATAATAATAAAATATTAGCTTTAGGTATAACAGATTTGAAACATTCTTGCAAAATATACAGCTGATTTTTTTCCTAGAGACCTGAAGCTGCTATCCAGAAACATTACGCTTATTTAGATAATGGCTTCAAAACGTATATTTAATAACGAAAACAACATGGAAATCCCCACGATATAATGGACTCGTCTAGAGACCTTCATTTGTTTGTGTTTCGAGTCACCGCATCTATGCAGCTGGGGTTCGACAATGGCGCGATTAACAATATACGCAATCACTCAGCGCATTTTTATCGTTCGTAAATACTGACAGCAAGTTTGTTTTAAACATGGTTGACAGCATTTAGAATTGAATTCGGCTAAAGACCGTACCATCAAATGTTGCATCCAAAATTGGTGTGAAAGTTAGATACACAGAAAGTCTTTTCATTCAACATTAAGGAGATTGCAAGTTGCCTTAAGAAACAGTAAACGATGTAATGGAGCGATTGCTGACGTCATCTCAAATTATTAAGAAGACTTTTCCAAGAGACCAATCTTCTGTATTTTACCTCTCCAAGACCAAAACAAAAAAGCAAAACTATATGGTTATCGTGAGTAATGAGTTCAAAATTTGAATGTGAGAGGCCACGGTTCTATTTAAGACTTAGATATTGTCGTACTCAGAACTCTAAACTTTTAGGCGTCAGTTTACAGAGAAGCCAGTTTTCTTTTAGCATTCATAGAAAAACGGAGTGTGGTACGGCGTGTCTCATCGACAAATTATAGACACTTTTTATTTAACAACCAGTTTAATAAGTTTTCCAATCAGTTAAAGAATGATAACTGATTAATATTAGCAACAAGATGGTGCACCATGTCACATTTCAAATGGCAGCATGAAAGAAATTAAAAGTTTTTAGGGGACAAAATATTTCAAAAAACCTTTGGTTACTCAGATCTCTCGATCTAACACGCTCCGACTTCTTTCTTTAGGACCTATGAACGGGAAAAGGGTACAAAAATAAACCCCACAGAATTAAACAACTGAAAGCAAGATACTGAAGTGTTAGACACCATCAATTTGGAAAAAAGTGTTCTAGAATTTGGAGAAACGAGTTTTTCAGTATAGATATGAAGAGATTCTGTTTGGTATTATTGAAGGTATATGTATTATAACTTTTCAAATAGTTTCTAAATAACATTAATTTATATACCAATATTCTGTAGAATGACATTAAGCAGTACTTTGTAACAAAGGTATGGGTGATGCTAGTGCTATAGTGTTTTGCACTATTATCATCAGCAGGTATACCAGTATTAGTAACTGCCCTCAATATAAAAATATAACACATCTTTATATAATACAAACTCGGAAATAATTTATCTCTATAAAAGAAAAAAAAATAGACATGCATTGTGTACAGCCCGTAGGGAGCACGTATATTGCATCAGGACTACTTCTCGCCTTAGCACACATTTCGTAGTCGCAATAAATCACTGCACAAGTCGTAAAAAGAACAATAAAAGTCATTTTATTGTCACTTTTTAATTATTTTTAAAAACCATAAAGCAACTTATTTTCCTTTAACGTACTAACGGTGTAAAGTTCATTTTCTACTTCTCTTCCTTTACGTTGTGTGGTCTGCAATCCAAACTACAGTAGAGTAAAGGGGGATGCATACACAGCAGGCTTTGTTGAATTCGACTCTTACTAATCGTGAATTGCTTTATTCTCCCCTTTCTCTCTTGTTCATGTGTGCCATTATTCGCATCAACGATTTAACAGTTCACATTAAATACACCTACCGCGACATACATTTCCCTCCAACACCACGGAACCTCGGAAGTGTGACGTGCTACATCCATAGTGTTGAAAGCAATGCAAGATTTTTACAGCAAACTTTGTGTGCACGTGTTTCACATGTTATAAATTCAATACGTACTGCAAACGTGTTTTACTTATTGGTGTTGGTTTTAAATATTAGAGATAAAGAAAAAATAAAATCAGAAATATGAGATATTTAGCTAATTTGTTATTAAGTTTAAGATGTTTTGCAAGGTGAAGCTAATAAAAAAGTGTATATCCACAACACAATTTAAAAAGAGATGTTTTAAAACTTCTATAAAATGCGGCTTATAAAATTCAAACAACCTTTACAACCTTTATAATATTAAATTCTATTAAAGAAAGAAAATGATGTACAATTCCTCCGTTTGCTTTGTGCTTTTCATATTACTGCTTATTTAGGCTGTAAATTATTCATATGAATGTTTTAGAAGTGAATTATTCTCATTATGTAAAATAAAATCCCATAGATTTAACAAATATTAAATAATGTGTAAGTTAATGAATGATGCCAATTTAAATTAGATTAAGATTCGATTATTAATTTAGGCTAATACCATGAGGTCTTCATTTCCCCACTAACAGTTTACCTACAATATGTATTATATTATAAAATCGGTACAATAATGTTATTAAAAGTCCAAATTTAACAATTTATAATTAAATATATTAAGAAAATAATTTTGAGAACTTAAATAAATGTAATGAAGACAATGAGCTGCATCAAATTAAAATAATGGTTTCACAGGTTATAGCAAAGTTATAAACATACATATTTAGTAATTAAGAAGGTAGAAAATATAGAATTAAAAAGCGGACGTTTTAATTTATAGAATAATATATTTTAATTTAATTGTGAACTTGTGTGACAGTAAAGATTAAGGAATTCCTAAGCCGAGCAAAAGAAACAGCGAAAGAGACAGAATAATTCGATAGGTATCGATATTAAAGAGTAATGTGATTTAGTATCGAGACTGTGATACGAAGATAGTTTACTAAAACCATATGACAGAGAACTTGGAGTAGAAGCGCGAAAAATCTGATTAAGTAAGGTGAAAGAGCGAAAAAAAGTTCTCCGTTCCTTAAGACGGAGCAAGGATAATAATCTCAGAGATGGAGTGGCGTATTCAAGTCAAGGAATATTGTAACTGTGGGTATGCAAACATATCGAAAGCTTCTGTGTTCATTCTGCGTCGAGGTCGCATTAATCGAAATGAGGCATCAAAAGTATTTGTGCAAGAATCTTTTTTAGGGAAAAAGCATGCATTCAAAACATTTTCTTGCGCACAAGAATCTAAAACGTGAATTGTATTTAGGACTCTAGGGAAATACATGTACGGGGTATTTACCGAAGGAGATTTTACTCTGCAAATTTTATTGGAGATAAATTTTGTAGTTTTACAGAATTTAACAATTACTGATGAACCTATAAAATTGTCTATGGCTTTTCGGAATTCAGATTAAGAGCTCTGTAAATTTTACAAGTGTGACAATGAATGTAGATTTGTAGATGGTCGGCGAAAAGGTGATATCTACAGTGTTTTATTGAATCTATAATTTGAGAAAAGAAAAGGTTTCGAGGCCTCACCAGCAGGAAAATCTGTCGCATGATAAAAACCCATTTTTGGCGGTTATGAAGGTAAGAGCTAAACCGTAAGGCCAATGGTTCAGATAAATTATATCAAAGCAATATAAATTATCACAAGTAATATCACTAGAGAGTCTGATATTAGCGATAAATTCACGATCCTCGGGTGACATTTATTAGGATTATTTCATTAACAAAACAATAAATTAAATATAATTCCGCTAAACTTAGCTTACAAAATTGTAATAATTGTGTATTTGTACATAACGTTTCAAACAATTTTGCGACAGAACAATGTCGATTGTCTGTAATGCCAATAGAGCAGAGCAAAATACGGGTTTAGAATTATTTCATAAATAGAGTAAGAATAAAAGATTTATATATATAAGAGAGAGAGGGAAAGAGAGAGTTTCAATATATCTCGTATATATATATATATATATATATATATATATATGAAATTCGCGCACAGAATATTAACAGTTGTATAAAATGTTACACTTGTGAATATCTATTCTATTCAGAAACCGTGAGATTGAAATGGACATGTCGATTACTACAATCGCTACCGTTCGATTTTCTAATACTAACCGAGAGAGAGGGGGGAGGGAGAGAGAAGATAACATACAGTATCTCTATTTTCCTTTGTATACGGTGGTTTGGAATTTCTAATGATAAGACCAATTTGCACATTTGACTCATCACCAAAATGCTTTGAAGATCCCTCTATTTTGCGTTATGATTGTCGATTTTCTATGCTTTTGTTGCTATCAATAGCTCCCCACCGCCTCTAGCAAAAGTGGTAGGTGATGGGTGTTCAGGAATTATATAATGGAGGTACAAGAGTTGGCTACACTGACTACAAGACAAATACACGTCGCGTGATAAAACGGATTTGATATTTTTTTCATTCCTCTGATTGGCCAAAATTCCAAATTTTGTTTCGTTTCATTGGTCATTTTTAAAGCAACGTCACACGAGTGAATTAGTCAATATAAATAATAAACGATAGGGTTTTAAATAAAATTTTATGTGGAAAAGCAAACTATTGAGAAGAAATAAAATATTGCTTTTTCATTGCAAATTTTTTTAATTTCAATTTGATTCCCATCTGTTGGAATTTAAATCCTTCTGTAAGAGAGGTATATCATAATTAAGTATGTACTGTCTACGAACCATGCATAAATTATATTTGTAATATGTACATAGAATTTTATAACAGACACATTTACTACTACTACTACTACTACTACTACTACTACTACTACTACTACTACTACTACTACTACTACTACTACTATTACTACTACTACTACTAGGGGAATTTACTTAAGCTAACTCTCTATAGAAAATATGACGATGACAAGTCCCCTCCAATATTAACTATAGAAAACTAAGGTATTACAGGGAGGTATTTTTACCTCCAAATGAAATGATATTAGCCGGAATAGAATCTTGGCTCTCCAAACGAGCACGTCATCTCGAGACTACTGACAGACTAAGAACGACAGTTTAAACGTTGTATGTTTGCGTTTAAATTATTTTCATGGTAAAAATTATGCATCAGTTATCAAACAACAGTAGTTCTTTATTGTGTACACTTTCAAGTTTTACTAACGATTGGAGGGGAAATAGAATATTGCTTAAATCTGAGCTAAAATGACAGATAACACAGCATTGTGGTCGTCTTCAACACTAGGAATATGTCTTAAATCTTGACACGTAACATAACCTGCACCAAATCGAAATCCAGAACATTCAAGTCTGCGAGCGTGGAGCCCTTCGAGGTACCTCTGTAATCGATCCAAAGGTCTCAACCTTAGCCTCCCTACGTTGGCATAATGTGGTAGAGCACCATGTTGTATGAATCACACACATCTGTCCTGTACTAGCCAATCGCTTAACATCTGCATATCATTTTCAGGCATAATGGCATGGAAAACGTATGGGCCTGTCATACGTTTCCTGCATCCTTTTTGTTGGCACTGTACTGGTTTGGATAATCCAGTTTAAATACAGTAGCAATATATATGAATGAATGTGTTAACGCCCGTTTTTTGCTACTGAGGTACTACAGGTGGTGAACACTGATGATACATGAGATGAAATGATATATTGGAAAAGGATTTATTTTTAAGGAAGGAAACTTTTCAGGCCTAAGTTTAGGGCACCTCTCCGGCATTTCCCATTTATGAGGATTGAGGAAAACCTGGAAAAAACCTCAGTCAGAGAGGTACTAGTGGGATTCGAATCCCAGACCTCCCGATCACGAGTCCGCGCTTTAACGACCTCGGCCACCCGTGGCGGTAATAGCAATATAAATCATCGTTGTAAACATTTACTTTATCCTGGGACACATCGGTTAATAACTCTCCTAGTCCATATTTTCCAGAAACGGTTGTAATATTTATATTTTGGTTCACTTTACTTAAACTGCTGAATGGATTCGGATGTATAAACCGTTTATCCACAAGTCCGACAAATCCACAACAGAAGTAGTTGCTAAAGTTCATCAGTCTTCCGAAGGCAGAGATAGTTTTGGTAACAAATTAACTCCTAACATTTAATCGGTCGTCGTAAGTTCCGAAATAGAATTTGTGTTTTCATTCTACAACTAAATTATTTTTTATTCTGTCCAAATTTAAGTAACAATAACAATGGAGGTTGTCAGGCAATGGTAAACATAAAATAAGTGATGTCGCTTGCATCCTCTTTAAAATGTAAGTATCGTAATGCTGGAAACGAATTGAAATTCAAGTGAGTGTTATTGGGGGTAGGAAGCAAAACTTTAATTGTAACCAACATTGGTTTTATAGTTCCCTCTAGGTATTTAAAATAGCGCATTTTTATTTAAAATAATTTTAAACATTTTAATAATAGAAATTATAATGAAGTTTTTAGACAGAAGCAGAATGAATTAAACAAGCGACTCTGATATCCAAATCTCAGCATGGGGGCCTTGGTAACCAACAAAATGAACATGTGGACCGAACAGTATCTCACACCAGAGATATTCATGTTGAAAATCACTCCTGTCACATGGCCTTTGACATTTCATGGCATTGACAGCTTCCCATGCTCTGGAAGATTCTATTTAGTTTCTGATGGCTGCGTGAAATATGCAGAGTTCATGACAGGAGTGTGAAATCACCCTGTACGTGCAAGCTGGTCTCTAATAGAATTCTTAACAAAAGGTTGCGTTTTCAACTCAGAGTTTCTCTTCAGCGTTTTTGCATTGAGAGTTAATCAAAACATGAAGTGAACAGTAAGTCATAACGGACTGAACACATTCATTAATTTCAGCTTTTTTTCTCTTTATTATGTGTATACCCAATGCATAAATATTATAAAACAGTATTATAGAATACTGTGTACCTTTAAAGTGTTGATATTTAGAATGTGATTTTCCATAATCACATTTTAAACTACAAAATGCTCCATAAATATCTCAAAAATATGAAAATTAGAAAGCATTGATTAAAGGAAAGAACTTTGAAAGTAACACGAAAGTATCTTTTTAATTTTTCGGTTCTGCTAAGTAAAAAGCCATTAATCACAAATCCTGCCTATTTATTGTCCAAATAGTATTCCCTAAGTTCGATACAAACTTAAAATTCAGAACCAATCATGAAATCAATCTTTAGAGATGACACACACCACTTCGTAAGATGTTTCTGGTTCTTTGGGACTTCTAAACCGACAGTTGGAGACAGGAAAAAGACAAGGGAGCCAGATCTGGATCGTGTGGTAGATGATTCACTAGTGTTACTCTCGCTTCTTGCATAAATTCCATTGTTTTAAATGCGCTGTGCCTTATGAAGCAACAATATTCGTAATCCAGAACTCGGTTTTTTTTTGTCAGAATTCTACAGAACCTGGTAAGGCAAACTGCGTTGTAACAGTTCACTGTGACTGTTTTTGTTCATGGAGTGGAATGGTTGCAATATGACCACTTGCTGAGTTGCCTCCTTCTTTCTATCCCTACTGAAATACTGAGTGAGCAATGCTTGACGCAACCGGTGGACCGGCTGGCAGGGCTATGTCACTATGTCGGCGGAGTCGGGCAGTACATTTCCCCTCCGTTGCGCCAGGCTTCAGTTTGAGTTGAAATCATGCGCAAGTAGTACGTGTTTGTTAGGCTACCCAATACGGTGTATTGAGTGAAAGTGTATCAGGTGAAGTGGGGCAATAAAAGTATTCTATTCCCCAAAGAGTATTCAGGTATGATTCATACACCCGTACAAAAGCAACGGGTGCTATAGGGCAGTAACTTGCGCGACAAGACGTACTATATTTATTGCGGACTTCCTGTCACTTGCACCCCCAACACAGCAGCCAGCCTCGCCAGCCGGCCGCACGCCTCGAAACCAGTTGCGTGAAGAATCGTTCTTCCTGTATAATTACAATGTATATTTTTGTTAGCCCAATCATAACACTTTATGTATTGTAATTAGCAATGTGTATATATATATATATATATATATATATATATATATAATACGGTATAATGCTAACACGTAAGTTGAATGTGAACAAAAGAGAAAGCTCCTTGGGGTTTTATTACGGAAGCCTTGAAGGTCAACAAACGGATCATAAAATCTCTATTCAGAGAAAGTAACCCTAGCGCCGAGTGTAAAGCCTCTTTCCTTTTTTTAACAAGCCTGCTGTAGCAAGGTCAATAAACCTGAAGGGCTTTTTAAACTCGTTAAGGTCTCTGAACCCTACAGATATTGTATTGTTAGTCCTTTAAAATGGCCAATGCCAACTAAAATGCTATAAACTTTCAAAAATAGAGAATGGAAAGGGGAGCAAGTGAACTTGAATCATCAAATGGAAAATGCATCGTATGTTTGAACGATAGGCTCGAAGATTGCGTGTGCCTTTGTAACTCCGTGGAAATCGTAAAGTAAACGATTACTTGGTTTGAATTTAATATATAAGAAGGCGGTCACTCCGCTGAGGCACTCGGTTCGCATTTGCTCATTTGCTCATTGCTCAGTAGCAGTTGTAAGTTTGACGTGGCTGAGGCACGCAGTTATAGGATTTATACCCGGCTAGACATTAGCAATTTCTCAGTTCTCGGTACGGATTACACAGTATGAAGTTTTACACGCGGCAACTAAGTTTGTTTCGCATAGCTAAGTCTGTCGTACGCAAAACACCAGAGGACGCGAAATATTTTGGACATAGTAAAATTTCAATATATTATAGCACATAGCCGGAGCCTACTAAACAGCTTCATAACGTGGAGCTACAAGCAAACGTCTCATGATTAGACTGTAATTGTTGCAACCCACAAAGCCGCGTCAAAATGGGAACTAACTTCTGGAATAACTTCCACATCGCTTAACTTTCAATGGGAGATCGTCATTTGGGAAAACGCAGATTGCCAACTGCCTGTTTTGATTCCGGGTCGTATTGGTAATTTGCCTTTTGTCTCTTGTGAAGATGTTGTGGACACGTCGAGAGTTGCTATTGTCGAAGCGACAAATCATTTTCTGGTATCATTCCACTTTTACTGCTTTTTGTTCTACTATTAGGTTTTGAGGTCGCAACGACAACCCCACATGAAGATATTTGTGCAAGATTTCTGACACCTGCAGCGAATGAATGCTTAAGACTCCTCTTACTCCCACATGTTATCATTCTTTAATATGACTTCTAACAGGGGAAATGTTTTAATCTGCTGTTGCTGGATTTCCCGAGTGCTGTTCGTTTAATTCTGCAAACTAGACACTTTGTATGTGAAGGAGAAAAGTTTGGAAACGCTCTTTGTAATTTTTAGTCAATTTTTTGACTCGGAGCACAAAAATCATCGCACGAAAATACTCTAGACTCACCTTCACTGTAGAGCACCAGAAAGCGAGCATGCGGCTATAACTAAAAGTTTGTTGCACCTGCATCATTGGGTGCCTCCACATTAACTCGGATGTTCCTAATAAAGACACACTCTTTCTAATGCTACCAACAGGAAAACTGATGTACTTACACGGTTTCTTCAAATACCGAAAACTAAATAGCGATCCTTGTGTGTAAAATGTTATTCAGCCCTTTTGTTTTCCATTCAGGGTTTGTTTACTCCTATAGATACATTCTTTACAATGCTGCCAACAAGAAAATTGATATACTTTCACGGTTTCTTCAAATCCCAAAAATTAAATAGCGATCGTTGTGTGTAAAAAATTATTCAGCACTTTTGTTTCTCATTCAGGGTTTGTTTACTCCAATGCATTGACTATACAGACTATAGTTAGCATTGCTGACTGCTGATTGCTGATTGCTAACCGGAAAGATTCGGGTTCTATTCACGATACCTGCTTAGGAATTTTTCTAAGTTAGGGATGTCCGGTTTTTAATTAATTGATCGATTTATTTATGGACGCTCTTTAACATCGCAGGTCATCAGCGTCCCATTTAACTCAGGGCGTGAAACGGCCGACAAATTTTGCTCAGAGGCCTCTCTTTCAGGCTTGAGGTTCTTTATCGTGCCGTAAATGTACGACACGGGACCCACGGCTTTACTTCCCTTCCGAAGGAAGCAATACTTAGGATTTTTACGCCCGAAAAAATCCATCGGTCCTGGCCGGGTTCGAACCCGCGTTTTGGGTGTAGGAGGCAAGTATGGTAACCACTACACCACCAGGACCGACAGGGATGTCCGGAACAGGGTCCACCAAGCCTAGTGAGAGGTGGCGTTCTTTGATCTAGAAAGCCGCGTAATAGGGGACATGCCGATCACATGCTCCTCTGCAATACTGCTCTCTATCAATAAAGTCATAAGACGGAGGTAGAGGAAGCAGAGGTCGCTGCGACAAGTCATCTCGGGTTGTAGCTCCTTAGAAGAAGAAGATGTTGAAAAAAAGATAAAGAAGAATGGCTACACAACTGTTCCTACACATTCTCCTTGAAAATCTATGACTTTAAGTTATCAAGATATCAGAACTTTTATGCCCTGAAAGCAAGAAAGTTATAAATTCTTCAGATATGCGTTTCCAGAATGATCAACACTAACGCATGGTTTTCCTTAACGTTTTATTTTGGGTTCATTATTATTTGTACTACATATCCCCCTAAATAATAAACAAACATATTTATCCTATTCTTTTTGCATATGATACTAATATGTTCCTTAAAGAACACAAATCTCAGGTTTATCCAAAGATATTTTCACTACACTATATAACCGGTTTGATAGTAACAAAATTCATATAACATTTTAAAGAAAAAAGTATATTAATTTTCACACAAAAAATAAAAACGGTGCAAATCTAAAGTACAATAGGAAGGCAATGAAATTATCGAATCTAGCAACATAAAATATCTTGGTCTTATGGTTGGCCATAATATGATTACACCTTACCCAAACTAATCTCGGCATGTTTTGCAATCAGATCATTAAATCATTTCATAAATAAGAGCAACCTAAAAACAGTGTATTACATTTACTTCAATTCTTTATGAACTTTAGCAATAATTCTGGATATATTTAGTAAATACGAAAGAAAAAAATCTTATACACCAAAGAGTAATAAGAATAATGGCAGGAGCAAAACGATCAACTGATTTTAAACCACTATTCAAAATATTTCGAATTTTACCATTAGCTTGCGAGTACACCATAGTTGTACTTTTATTAGTAGTGCAGAACTCAGAAGTATTCATAAAAAATCAGATATACACAGCAAGGAAACTGTACACAGACTTACACAGACCAAGTAACGAGTATAAGGCTTTACAAAGGTATAGTATTATTTAATTCACTCCTACCATCTAAAAGCAACCGCATACTAATAAAAACAAACACAAATTAGCATTAAAAATTATCAAGTTATCACTCACAATCCTATACAAAAGAGGACTTAAGCAATGGAAAAAAAAACTAATTTTTTTCCATTGAATTAATTCGACTTTATAAATATACTAAATGTAAATACTATTAGTTGTCCATCTATAAATATTCTAGGTGTAGATAACTTTAGTTACCATTAATATGTGTTTTTTCTAAGATGACATTTTAATAGCTATGTAATAAATTCTATCTTTGACAAACTCTACACCAGGGTTAAAATATTTAAATATGAAGAGTGTGTCAATTTCATAAACTATACCCAATGCATGTAATTTCTGACAAAATCTACGGTATAGTTTGGCTATCCCTTTTGGCGCCTGCAAACCTGATTATAGGATCCAGAGATTGAAGTAGTAGGATATGATATAACTTTGCGTGTGACATCGTCTTCCTGTAACATTTACCTGGTTTTAATATTTTGTTAGTACTATTCAGTCATTTAATTTGAAAAAAAACAATAGCTTAGACAATAGCTTGGCAGAGTGATAACTTGTTTAACCATAAAACTCAAGGCGTAGCTGTTATTCTCTCAACGGCCGGTTCCCATCTACATTGCAGGACCAATTCTTAAAATATTTAAAATGGCTGAATTTTTTCTGGACAATTCTCATAAATAATTCTTTTCTAAGATTGTTTTTAGTTCCGTCTGTTGTTTTACAACATATTGTAGCTCGAAGATATTGCATTTCATTTGTTGGGTTTTTTTATTCCAATTTCCTATCCCATCTATTCTGTTTTACAAATTTTCATTTCTATACCTGTGATTTTTTGTATTCAGATACTATATGGTAGAGTTTTAATTAAAATTCTAAATTTAATCCCAACGATAGCCAATAATGATATTAGTACATAGTCTAGGTTGAGAAGAAAGATTATGTCTTTTAATGTCGCTTATTTAGATATTGCTGAAGTCATTGCATTCAAGTTATCTTGACTTATCAATTAGTTCTTTCTTCGCCAACGGTGCGGAAAACTCAATCTTAGAAGGAAAGCAAGGCAGCAAGTTTTTCTTTATAGAGCCCCAATTCTATTGAGCGTCCTGTAACAAACCACACCGACACAACTGCTTGTTTTATTGAGGCACCAACAACTCTCTGAGAGGTTATAAAGCAGTATTCAAATGCACCTGAAAGGAATTTAGCTTTCTCTTTGAAAATGAAACATCTGTGTCTGATAAAACTGAAAGCTCCGAACTGTGAGATTATTCACAATACATTAAACTTCAAAATCAAAGCCTTTCTAGAAGGGAAAGAGCATATTATGATAATATGATGCAGTCAAAATGGTACAGAAATTGAAACAATGAAAATTGTAATAATAATAATACCCTTAACAATGAGTTTGCACTTCGGAGCAAAGAAGAATTCTGTCTTACAAATTTTCACATATATTTATCGTATTTAGTGACTGTTATAATAAAAAGAAAGGATATCCATTTCTTATCACAAAAAGCTATTTGCTACATTGAAGGAAGAATAACGGATATGGTTCATGTACGATGGCAAACTACCTCATTTTCTTTTTGTCGCTGTTCATTTCATAATAAATTAGATCATAACTTTTAATAGGCCCATTTGGTATTTATTATGCAGAACAGAATATTAAAGAAATTTAATAATTCCAATTAAAATATCTGAGAGTTACCCAATATTCCCCCTTGAAGGACCCCCAAAAAGTGTCTTGACACTATCGGAACTATCTTGATACTTCTCTAATAATATATGACAATATTGACATTTAATTTTATTGATCAATTAAGAAATAATAGTTTATAACCATTTCTATTGGCCACCTATCGTAGGGTAGACGTTTATTCAATTATTCGTTTCAAACTAAAAATTATAGCTACATAATATTCCCTTCCATTATATTAAAATCTAAACTTTTCTTTAATAGTTTTAGAAGCACAATATATATATATATATATATATATATATATATATATATATATATATAAAGTTTCGTTTCATTTCATGATATAATGATTTGTCCTAAATAAAAATTTACGGCTTGTAGGTATGATATATAGGTGGCTATGTATAGAATATGTATGTACTTTATATCTTAATTGAACATGACCACCATTCATTTAAAAGTACTTTGTCAAAAAGTTTGAAAACTTATCACTATAGAATGCTGTTCATTAAGGAACGAGTGGTTATTGGCAATGCTCAATAGTTTGACATTTGCAGAGATGCAACAAAAGTTTATTCGAAAAATTTATATAATGTTGTGGATACCGTTGTCTTTCAAAAAGACAAGATCAGCTCTTTTGAATGCGTTGAATGCGAAATAATGATCAACCGACTCTCGAATACAATCATCACGTTTACCGGATTTGACACTCTTAGACTATTTTGCTTGGATGTTTATCAAATTACGACATGCTTACAAATGTCTTTTTGAATGCATTTGAATGTTGAACGTAATGCTTTGAAATGGACGGCAGTCATGTTCAAGTAAAATAAACGTACATGTACACATATTAGTTTTTATTTTACTCTTACCAGTTTACATCCGCTCTTATTGGTGCCTTTCCAACCCCCTGGCTCGTAACAAAACAAATTAGCTTAGCAGTGTAGGAATTAGCTTAGCAGAAGTCGCAAACACAACATCTTTAACGGACTGCATTTTTTGTGAGTATAAACAAAATAAAGCTATCACCAGTTACGGCTCAGGTTAAGCAGATAGAACGCTCCCTTCCTACTCACTTGTCACTAGCTTGACGTCTACTCATCTAGGTTACGTCCACATTTGTTTGTTGTAGGCCGCACACAATTTTAAACAACGATAATGCCTTCCTTGGCAGTCAGTGAATGTAAATTAAACAATTACTATATGCAGACATATGTCATATTTAAAATATATACATTTCATATATGATAAATCATTATTTTAAAAAAAAGATAGAAATATTGTGTCCACTTTGTATTTTAAAACTCTAGTAGCTCTGAGTGGCTGTATACTAGAACATTTCACCTGAATTTTATTTTAACCTTATGTCGATTCTAGGACATAAACAGGACCAAGAATTGAGTTCGTGGCATCATGTGACTTTGTTTGCCGCCCCTGAGTTACACAATTAATCCCATTACAGTGCAGAAATACGTCTCCAAAACACTGCAGTTACATTACGAGTTTAGTTTTAGAGGGCTTCGTTTAGAAGGACTTGGGTAGAAAGAGCCTAAATGGGAAAGAGCGGAATAAAAGTTTCAGCGGAAGAAGACAGAAAACAAGAGAGTATAGAGTTAATTACAATTAATGAAGCGGGGTTACTCGAACAAAAAGGGAGCATGAGAAGAGAGGTAGAGAGAGAGAGCGAAGTGGAAGTGGGAAAGAGAGAGGGCTTTTGATTGAGAATCAAGTTAACTACCGTAACACACACACACACACACACACACACCATCGGGGTCACGTGGAAGTCCAATTTTCTCCCAGCCCCTAATGTTGGGCGACGCGAACTGGACGGTGCGGACCTCGTCTGACTGTCAATTGTTATTTCTACTGCAGTGACGCGACTCGGAGACTACCAATTTGTTTTGCAGCTCGCTTCCCTACCTTCTGCTGTTTCTCTGGAATCCCTCCCATCTTCACGTCCTAACTTTGATTACTAGGATTTGTGAAATGTAAACCAACGCTAGCTAGAGGCTGATTTGTTTTATATTAGAAATTATTGAGGACCGTTGCAAAAATCTGCAGCTCAACTTGGGAGAATGTGCTGCTTATACGCCTCAATAGCAGTTTTACGAGAACGAATGAGACGTAACGTTTTTCTAACGTTAAAAGTTTGCGGTATTATTTACATTCGTCGTGCAATGAGTAGTGTTTTAAGTTGTATGATCATACTAACATAACAATAATCACACAATTATCGTAAAAGGACATATAAAGTCTAAAGCAGAGATTCCGATACAAGTGTTAACGAACAAAACCACAATATTTTCAGAAACTCTACAGAATCTTAAAGAAGAAATTTGAGATTGGGAAGGTATGATCCACAAGAAAAGTAACAGAGTCGTATGGTGGGTGATGAAAATGTTAAATTTTGATGGGATGCATGGCAATCCTACTGGTCTGGAGGTAAAAATCCTAAGCATGACTTCCTTCGGAAGGGAAGTAAAGCCGTGGGTCCCATGTCGTAGATTTACGGCATAAAAAAGAACCTCAAGCCTGAAAGAAGAGGCCTCTGAGCAAAATTTGTCGGCCATTTCACGCTCTGAATTGAACGGGACGTTGTTGGTTTGATTTATTTATGGACGCTCATTAATATCTTAGGTCATCAGCGTCCCACTGAATTCAGAGCGTCAAACGGCCGACAAATTTTGCTCAGAGGCCTCTTCTTTCAGGCTTGAGGTTCTTTATCGTGCCGTAAATGTACGACACGGGACTCACGGCTTTACTTCCCTTCCGAAGGAAGCCATATTTAGGATTTTTACGCCCGAAAAAATCCATCCATTCTGGCCGGGTTTAGAAGGCAAGTATGGTTACCAGTACACCACGAGGACCGACGAATGGGACGTTGATGACCTGAGATATTTAAGAGCATCCATAAACAAACCAAATAAAAAGATGGGATAAAAATTAACCTCAGAATGTCTTCAATTTTACTTCACGAGCAAGAAAATTCCAGTTTTAACATCTTTTCAGCCTTTTCAAGATTTATTACCAAAAATCTAAAAAAATCTCTAACTAATTAAATTATGGCATGGCACGGAACAACGGTTGACTGATTTGTCGTGTTAGGTAGCTTAGTCTAAAGGGAACTGTCTAACTGACTAAGTGGTCTAATAAACAAGTTAACAGATTGTAATTTCTAAGATTGTAGGTACTGTGGAGTAGGTTTATTAATTTATTTTTAAATTGTTTTTAATGAAGTATATCCATTACTCAAAGGATGTAGGAAAAATAGTTTTCAATGAGACTTGAAATCAATAGCAATAATCCATTTTTACTTAACATCAGTATAATACTGACCTCGCCAAAAGAAATATGCTTCATCCATTGTAGGGTATCATTCCGAATATCAACTTCATTTGTCAATGGTTTACTGGTGTTTCAGAAACTTAATATCATACATTTGAAAACTGAATCACTATCCCATAGATTCCCTATCTCAAATTGCTTGTCTAAGACTCTACATTTTCTGAAAGGATAGCAGTGTAGTTCATAAGCATCCAGAATAAAAAACATTTCCTGTGCATATATTGGTGGTATAGATTTGTGCTTTAAGCTAAAACATAAAGAACAGACAGATTTTAAAATTAAATTAAAGTACTTTAATACTTTGTGTATTTCTAACGCTTGCATGCACGTTAAGTGCTAGGGGCAGCGCTATATAAGACATTCTTTTGCAGTTACCGCAAATTGCTGTCTGAAAAAACTTTATAATTTATACATGGCTTTTACATGTATATACACACAGCTTAAACGAAGCAAAACATACAGATATTATAAATTGGAACAGTTTCCTTCATTGTTCCGCCTCACCGCATCTCGGCAACTATGACAATATAAACAATCACACAGCGCTCGTTTATCTTTCGAAATACTGATAAACAGATTAATTTGAAGCACTTGGTAGAAGACATACACCTGTTAGACAACAGAAAAGCTTCTCATTCAACAATCAGGATGCCGCAAAACTGCTGAAGATGAATAGATACTGTAAAGGAGGATTATGGCATCAAGACTTTCTCAAAAAACTAACCTTCTTTGAACCAAAGAGCGGCAGGAAGAAAGAAAGAGATAATAAGTAAGTAAAGCAGAACTACGCGCTTATAGCATGTTCAAGACTTGAATGTGACAGATGACAAATTACTTTTTTCGGTCACCCATACCTCTCGTCTTCTTTATTTTGGACATATTCAAGAAAGAAATGTGCAAAATTAGCCCTGCATAATCAAACAACTCAGACAAGCTATACGGCAAGAGACCGAAGTCTTGACGTCTTCATTTTGACAGAATTTGGAGAAACGCATAGACATGTTCATTTATGTGTGTGAGAGAAGATTTTCAGCAAGATTATGAGCAAGTTGTATTTTGCATTTTTGAAGGTATGTATACAGAGAATGCCAAAAATGTATACACTTCAAGCAAAGAAAAAACTGTGTTAACATAACAAAACTGAATTCACACAAACAGAAAATGATGAGCACAAATCTTCTTATACTTTTATAGTTACAACAGTTGCTCAAAATTCTCACCATCGGCCTCGATACACTTCTGAGTTCGTTTAACTACTGATTGAGCAACGTTTGCGAAAGTGTCCTCAACGATTGCAGCACCTGCCTTTCAATTTCTTCCGGGAGTGCTGCCAGTGAAGCTGGTTTTCTACAGTATAAAACATCCTTAAGAGTTCCCCATAGGTAGCAGTACTGTCGGTCCCAGTGGTGTAATGGTAACCATATTTGCCTTCTAAATTCAAGATCGCGGATTCATAACCGGCCAGGATCAATGTATTTTTTCGGGCGTAAAAATCCTAAGGTGACTTCCTTCGGAAGGGAAGTAAAGCCGTGGGTCTCGTGTCATACATTTACGGTACGAAAAAGAATCTCAAGCCTAAATGAAGAGACCTTTGAGCAGACTTTGTCGGCCGTTTCACGCCTTGAATGAACGGGACGCTGATGACCTGAGATGTTAAAGAGGGTCCGTAAATAAACCAAAAATCTATCAAACAAGTAGAAGTCCAATGGAGTTAGATGTGGAGAACGCGGTAGAAACTCAATCTAACCTCTTCGTCCTAGATTTGTAGATTTCTGCGATGAGTGCTTAAAACGTTCCAAAATCATAGTCGAGGAAGCGGGGCTTGTTGCTGTGCAAGGTCTGCCAGGTCTGCCGTTGTGAACATCGCATACGGTACTAGTCTCAAATTTGACTCGAATGCGTGCAGTTGTTAGCGCGTGCAATTAAGAGAGTGCAGTTAAGCGCAAAATTTAACATGTGTTTTCTTGAAAATTCAGAAAGAAAACAAAAAAAAAAAAAAAAAAATCACACACTAAATAAGAAAAGTAAACATACGAGCAGACAAGCCTTAGGAACTAAGCAGTTAAATGGAATAGGAATGAATAGTGTTTAACGCCCGTTTTTGCTACAGAGGCACCACAGGCGAAAATTTTTTTTTTTTTTTTGATTAGTGTTTAACGCCCGTTTTCACTACTGAGGCACCACAGGCGATGGACACTGATGATACATGAAATGAAATGATAAATTGGGAAAGGATATTTTTTTTTTAAGGAAGGAAGCGTTCCAGGCCTAAGTTTAGGTACCTCCCCGGCATTTGCCAGTTATGAAGACTGAGGAAAACCTGGAAAAAACCCCAGTCAGGGAGGACGGTCCTGGCGGGATTCGAACCGCAGACCTCCCGTTCACGAGTCCGTGCCTTAAACAGGCGAAAATGGAATAGACAACTGTAGATACTAGAATACTGCAAAAATCACCATTAACATTCTAATTCCCTCTAGTTTTATTTTTTGGCACCAATAAGCACTGTACCACTGTTCAAGAAATACACATTCTAATAATTATTAATATCTGCAATTATGAATCCTTGATTAAGCTTCAATTTAATGAAAGCAGTAGATCAATACCACCTTTCATTTCAGAAATATTTGCGGTACAATTTTAGGTGAATCAGCCTGTATATTTGTAACCCATTATTTAAATAACACATTTTAGAAAATAAATTGGGCCCTCTATCGAGAGAATCTTCCTGTACTTTAAAACTCCTAGCTTCCTAAGACAATAAATGCTTTAATTGGAAATCATTGTTCTTTATATTCTTGAATGGGGTCAGAGGAAAGAAACACATTGTGCTATTCCTCTGAGACAGGGGTATAAAATATGTTTTGGTTTGCAGACATTGTGTTAATAGGAGGCCAAGAGGGAATTTATTTGGGTTGCAGAGATGCACATACTCCACCGTTCCAAAAGCTGGTTTAACATATTACATGCTATGGAGATGTCAATATGTTAGTATGTCACTAACTTTGAACCAGTTCACATTCAAGGTGCATTAGAGCAACTTATGTAAATAAGTATTGTTTACCAGAAATAACATAATCGCACCCTCTCATTAACTTCTGTAACATTAATGGACGCAATTCTCTGGGCTGTGAAAGATACTCCAAAGATTAGTGTTAGAAATAAAAGGTGTTTCCCGTTGGGGTAACGTTTAGAACATTCCTAAGCTATATTGATATATTTATCATAAGTACGTGCTTTTTCTCAGACCATATATGTTCAATTTTCCACAGCTGCCCATCGCAAGTTTAAATTAACTGGATCAGTTAGTTAATACTCTACTCGGTACGTGCCGAGAGTTCTGGAACTTTGCCACAGCTTCATCAGCAACACTGTCCGGGACAAAACCTGACTGATTTTACCAATGTTTCTCACTTAAACGCCCCACCTCCTCAATCTTTTTGTCTCGTCCTCCCCCATCCCCCCTGACTGCGGCAGAGATGCTGTCTGACAATGTCTGAGCATCTGCTGAATAGAGCAATGAACACGGTGCTGCAAAACGAAGAAAAGACAAGTTATTTGTGACACACGTAATGGCAGAAGCAACTATGGGTCGTATTTATAACAATAACCGAACTCTTTAAAAGGGATTGTGAGAAATGAGCAATACTTGTAGAATGAACCAGGATCCCTGTGCCTGAAATAAAGTATGTGCTATAAGGCACGCTTCAGTCAGGCAGCTTGAGTCAAGTACATGTCATTTTTATGCAGAAGTTCAGATGTAACTGAGCCAATGACGTGGCTTTGTTTTTGTGGTAGGTGTGTAAGAGGCTACCTGTGTTAACATAAAAATGTAATGGTAGCATGTTTGGAAGGTCTGGAACGGGGTCCACCTAGCCTCGTGAGGACAATTGGGAAGCTGCCTGATGAAGAGGTGGCGATCTCCGATTTACTAAGCCGCGATATAGCGACCGACGGGATGCGGTGTGCTGATCACACACCCGCCTGCAATGCTGCATTCTACCAGTAATATCACGTGAAGGAGGTAGAAGGTGCAGCGGTCGTCGGGGTAAGCTGAAGGCCCACATGGAGCTATGGAAAACCAGGCTCAGAGGAAGAAGAAGAGGAAGAAGAATGGTAGCAGTGATGGAGCATTTTAGGGGATAATAATGGTAATAGTAGCAGTTCGGTGATGGCAGTGAAGGTAGTACATACGAGTGGTTATCGTGGTACTGGAGTAGTACTACTGGTAGTAGTTTTGCTGTTGATGGATGTACTAATAGTGATGGTGCGGGTGGTTGTGATATGATGTTAATAATAGTAGTAGAGGTGTGCTCGTAGTTATGATACGCGGGGATGTTGATTAATCTTTGATTTTTCTTAAAGTATTCAACAATATGTTACAAAGAAGTATAATGTTTTGGCAGCATTTAGAATACTTTTTATGCTTTTATTGTAATTCGTTATTTTCTCCTCCAAGTCTTAAGTGAAAATGGGACAGAGCAGTAGGTTTTACCACTAGAGAGTGTCGGACAGCAATTGCTTCGTTTAGGACAAGCCCTTTCAGGACGGAATATAGGAACTCTTCCCTCTCTTATAGAAGACGGGCCAAGCCAGTGTGATTAGATGCCACGTTTTTCAGAGGCTTTCATAATATGCCGATAGAGATTCTCTGAATAATAGTATTTTAGTATATAGGAACAGACAAACTCCAAGTGCAGTGATGTTGAATGGCAGTTTATAGTGGCCACATTTTCCTCAAATCTTTTGAGATAATTGTTTAGCGAGATAGTTTTTCTGTTTTGCGGGACCAATACTGTTTCAGCTTTAGCCAATGATGGTCTGGAATTTACAAAGAGACTTCATTGGAATAGTGCAATAGCTTCAGGCAAAAGTTGTCGGAATCTTTTAATACTGGTTATGTATACGATGAGTATGGCAATAATAGATTAATATTTCACAGTTGCTATCCTCACGTCAATGCTTTTTGTCAAAAGTAAAACGTAGACATCATTATAAATTGTAATTTTTTTAAGCAATTGCAAGAAAACTTAAACACTAGAGCGTATTATAAATGTTGGTTTCCAGGGAAACCCCTACTCTTAATGGTTCGATTTCCCTAATTTTTAGAAATTGCTTTACTTGTTTTATTTAAATGTATATCCCGAGTTTTGTTGCGAAAAAACAAATATTTGTGAGCGAGTTTTAAAATTTGGGTTTCAGGTAATACTTCTTCTCTTATCAGATTTTGCTTATTTTCAGAAACTATTTTTATTATTTAATTTCAATGGCTTATAATGATTTTTGTTTAGAAAAATAAAAAAATGCTGCCGCTGCAGTAAACTTTGGTTTACAGATAAATCCCCACTCTTAATGGTCTGATTTCTCTGATTTTCTGAGTATTTTTCTTGTTTCATTTAAATGGCATACACCGAGTTTCGTTCAGAAAAACCTAAAATAGGAACTGTTAGATTTTTTTAATTTGTTTATTTACGGACGCTCTTTAACATCACAGGTCATCAGCGTCCCATTCAATTCAGGGCGTAAAACGGCCGACAAATTTTGCTTAGAGGCCTCTTTTTTTAGGCTTGAGGTTCTTTATCGTGCCGTAAATGTACGAAAACGGTATCAAGGCTTTACTTCCCTTCCGAAGGAAGTCATTTAGGATTTTTACGCCTGAAAAAATCCTGGCCGGGTTTGAACCCAAGATTTTGGGTTTAGAAGGCAGGTATGGTTACCATTACACCACCAGGACCGACAGAACTGCTAGAGTTCGAACACACAAACATATGTATATACTTTTTTTCATTGTCATTTTCGGTGATAGGATCGATAGAGATTTGAAGAAGGTTTCAAAAATCGTTTCATGGACACAACCGCAATAGCCACATTTCTTCTTAATTAGCTAAAACGCGAAATTCATTCAAATGTCCTTTATGATAGAAGAATATTCACTAAATATAGCCAAGACTTTAAATATGTTTACAGAATCAGTAAGTTGTAATATTCATGAGGTTCTAGACATGAAAAGTGTAATGTACCTCAAGATTAATTTCGGACTCATTTCGTCAGGACTCCGTGGAATATTTTAATTTTCTTGCAGCTCTGAATGAAACTTGGTTGTATATGATCCAGAAACATGTAAAAAATCCAAAGAATGGAAACGCAGTAACTCTACACGAGGACACAGAAAAAAATTATCCAATTCAATAGTGTTTGTTCTCTAGAATAAAGCTGAGGTTTTGCTTATAGTACTATCTGGATATTGGTGCACCCATTACAGCAGTGTTAAGCTGACAATTTCAATATACAACCAGTCTCTAAACGTCACGTTAAGCTTTTCAAAAGAAATAAATTGGCAATCTGATCCCTTTTATTAACCTGATTTGGCCTTCTCGGCTCATCCTCTTTCCTATCCAAAGGCAGAAAGTTTTTCAATACTGAGTAAGTCATGGATGATGCGCAACTAAAGACTTTTTTTTATCAATGATTTTAAAAGTCTGTGGAACTTTGGGAGGAGCACGAAAAAAAAAAATAGATCCCCAGTGTATCAAAGCCAATGACTTATCAGCACCCCACACTTGGTGAAAGTGTAGTGTTATTGATGGCGGCACCCATAGCGAGAGTTTAGAAAGTGAGTGAAGAAAGTGTCAATGGAAGCAGTAATATTTGTACCAGTATTAATGTGGGTTATATTCCCAAAGTTCATTACGACAGGGCTAATGATGTTAAGTTTGAGAATCTGAAGGCTGTATTTACCATGTTAAAGTAGCTAAGTTCATGTTCCTACTGTAGCTAAACCATTAGAGTTGGAACATTAAATTTAGAAAGCTTATTTGATACAGTTTTCTGTGTAACGAAGTAAAATTAATAGAATTTAAGTATTAAAACAACATTAATTGGTTTAATTTAGAGCCTATTTTTATTAAAAATTGCAAAATTCTTAGGTTATGGTTTAGTAGCTTCTTTTTTATTTCAAGATATTGTTGCAGTAGTTCTTTTCTCTATAAGTACACACATATAGGAAAATGTAGTTTTGGGAAAAATGCTATGAAATAAAACATTGTTAAAAACGAACTCATAGCTCCAACCGGGAACGAAATCCATGCCTGCGCCAGTCAGAATCTCTTCTGGCTGTTTACTTCATAATATTCAAACGAGCAAACAATAAATTTCCTCTAGCAAATGGCAAAAACTAGAACCTTCTAACTTAATTAAAACACTATACATTTTTGAAATGGATGATGTAAAACCAGAAGTTATTTAATTTACACAAATGAAAATTCAGATATTAAAATGCTATATCTAGTTTTATTTTTTTCATTCATTTGTAATTTATTTTTTGAAAAATGTCAAAAAGTTCTATGTTTAACTTTCTTAAACTTGGCCTTCACTTGAACACTAATAATAAACTTAAAATTAGTGTTAATCTAATACTCACTCTGAGATGTTTTTAGACAATGTAAAAGGATAATCTTTAGTAATTTTATGTATTTTTTAAATTTCAAATCTAGTTGCATTATGTATTACAGATTTTATTTTATTTAATTGGGTTTATGTTTAAAAACAATTAAGCAGTTCATATCTTGTTAAATGCATTGTTGCAGACGAGTAATGTAGGTAGAATGCATCTATCTATTAGTCCTATGCCATGTTTATGCAGGGAGGCCTCATTCAGTGAGGACTGTTGTTGCTGTTGTACAGTGAGACATAAGATAAACGTTCTCGCAGAACAGATTTCATCACTCACAGGACATTAGCTTGTCAGCCCCCAGTCACGCATCTACCTTCAGCAAGGTGTGGAGATTAATTTGGTCGCTAAATAATTCTCATATTGTAAGCGTTAACTCGGCCTTGTTATCCATGCACGCGGCACATCTTGTCCCCAGGGATACTGTCCGGGTTCTTCGCGCCACCCCTGACCACGGAGCCTTGCTAATTAGATGACCCTACAAACCCCTCCTCTATAATTCAACATTCCACCACTTACCTGCACCTTATTAGTAAATACGAGTGGTGTGGTGTTTCATGTGTGATTTATTCTCTGAGAGGGTAGAAATGCAGCAGCAGAAAGTAACGAACAGAAAAGTACCAAACGAAAATGAAAAACTGAAGAAGCAAGGTAGAAAGCGAGAGAGAGGAAGAGAGAAAGACAAAATTACAAATGGGAGAAACAGAAAACAGCAAAGAAAGAAAGCAATACGAGAATAGGGTTGCATGTTTTTATTATCTTGGCTTAGTTTATGTATATAAGAGAGATATAAAAAAATAAAGCATTGAGGTTCATCGACTGTTATAAGCCAATGGCTAAGCATAAGCCTTACAAAATTTCCATAGCAAATAAAAATATAGCAAAGAAGATAAATTGATAATAAAGATAAAGCAGGAAAATATGAAGCAGAAAGTATAATTATTAAAAAAATAACAAAAGCAGAAAAATACAAGAAACAGAATCTGAGAGGAGGGCGAAGAAAGAAAGAAAAAAGAAAAGCAAGCCAGAAAGGCGATCATTATTTAAACGAAAAAAAAAAAAGATTTTTGAAGTTTGTCTGTTACAAAATGTTTCTACAGTTCTCCAATACAGAGCCGGGGCAACCACCGGAAAATACTATCCCTCAGAAAACTAGTGCAATCGAAAATGCACCTAACCAAAATAAAGAAAAATAATAAATGAGAAGTAATGACAAAGAGTTAGAACGGAATACGAATAATGGGAAGAAAAAGGATTAAAAATGCACGAAAGAAGCAAAATAAATAATAAATTTCGGAGGCACAGAAAAAGAAACAAGATGGATAAGAAATAAGAGACGAGAGAAAAAAAAAAGAGAAAGATATCAAAGAAAAGAAGAAGAAGACAAAAGAAACGCCGGATACTTAAAAAACTCTCTGCATATGTTATGAAGAGAGTGAGGTAAGCAATAATACACAATTTTTATCAGCAAGTGTGTAACTGCAGATTTCACCTTTTGGCACCAGCGGCAATTTTAGTAATGCACAGCTGATACAGGGTCTTCATTTCAGTGGTAACTCTAACTTAACATACGAAAATACATTACAGTAACCTTTAGTTTTCTCCAGTTTACAGACATGCTCTTATTTTTACATATTTGAACACATTTGGATATATTTTATTTGTACATCTCTTTTTTTTTTGCCAAATTATATATAAACCACATATATATTGCTAAAATAATCAAATTGTTCCAAGTACTGTTATCATATACTTTAGATTCATCATTCGTTTTATTTTTCATAAATTAATTTCAATTAAATTACATGAATATTCCGGATTTATGTTTCATTGCAGGGATCTCTTTGAACATTTTTTGCCGTTTTTACTGTTCTGATAGAGAAATAAGCTATTTGAAACAATAATTTGCTTTAATTTTGTATAAATTATTTTTCTCTTTGATATAAAAACTAGAAATGATGTAGCAAATATGCACATTTATACATTATGTTAGCTTTCAACATACAACTAGGAAGAAATAGAAATACTATTACACTTTACTTAAATATTCGCTCATGTGTTGCAAACCTTGGCAGTTCACCTTTCCAAAGAAATGTGAGAACTTGAAACAGGTAGAACCGATATTCGAAAATCTTATCCCAGATTGAACTTGGAATAAATATATCATTGCAAATTTGATAATTTTTCCAAACGGATAGTAGGCATACTTTATATAAATATTATATTGTAGAAGTTGCACTCAGGGCTCAAAATCAGAGACAGAAAGTAACTCGTTATGTTTCATACTAACAACTCGAGTAATACAAGTTGGGCCGAAGTTTAGCAAGATGAATTGCTACAGTATGGGAACACTTCATAAGGAAGGTCAATGATCAGGCAAAGTATATAGAACTGTTTTTAAAATGTAAATTGATCAAGGTTTAAACCTTCGTTATGAACGAACGTAATAAATGTGTTTAAGTTTAAGAGTATAAATTTGGAGTAGTGGCTTTCTCCGTTGATGTAGTACTTTCTATTGAATCGATGAAATAGGATCTGAAAACAGTGCAAATTAGTAAAAAAATAGTACAGAGATATGTTATCTGGAGTTTAAAAAAATACGTCACTATTACCTTCTGACTGATTCTGGCACAAAATATCTACGTTATGGGGAGAAAAAAAAAGTTTCTTTCATACACAGATTATGACTTACATAATATCATGTGATCTCTTTATAGTTATAGTTCTCTACTTATCAGATATGCGTCAAGTAAGCAAGGCCCACGATAGTTACTTGCGTGTGTTGTCCTCTCTTGTAGCAAACAAACCCGACTTCGAAGGTATGTTTTTCTTAAAACGTGAGGCATAACTTCAATACTACAGAAGTTTGTCATCGATTTCCATATTGCATGATCTACATAAAATTTATCAAATAGAATTTAACTTGAATCCAAAAATATGTACAAATAATCTTCATTCATGAGAAGGCAGTGGCAAAAAGGTCGAGCAAATAAGGATTAGATCCTTCCTGATGAGAAGAAAGACTTAAGGATTTTTGATAACCACGATGAGTCTTAACGCCATCAAAAGCGAGGCTGTCTCCTGCAAAAGTAAATCCTCTCCTTATACTAATTGATTCCTTCCTTTGATCCAAGTTCTTGTGTGTTTCTCATTCTCTGTTTAATTATTTCTGTGCTGGGTGTTCGGAATCGGGAAATTCAGATCGAAAATCATCAGATTTCTCCAGGCTAAACGATCTTGATAATTGCGGATGTAATTTACGCAAAACAAGCTACTTCCGCCAGAGGGGTGGCTTTAAAATAAGTTTATAGTGTCGCATGTAAAGTAGGGAGAGAAGGGTAAACTGTGAAATGCTAAACTCCCATTCTTTTCCGATTTATAGCAGAATGAACTATTCTGTAATACTTTACTGGTAATGCTAAAAATAGTTTGCAATATATTGCTATTCATAAGGTTCCCTTAAATTTAATGAATATTAATCCTATATGATTAATTACTCATACACCTTAATATAATTATATAAATATTTACCCTTTCTCAATATTACAATTACGATACTTTATATTAAGTAAAATTTGCAAATAAAATGTACATTTATGCGACAATAAAATAACACCATTGCACTGTAAATAATAAAAATATGTTGTGTACTTCGCTAGATTTTATTTAATTACAAATATGTTTGTTAAAACCGAAATTTGTTCTGTAATTTTAGAGACTACACTGTTATTAAATACTACAGACGGGATATATTATATTATATTATTTACTATTAAAATAGTAAAAATGTAAGACAAAAAGGCACCTAGAATATATAGCATTATCAGTATAAAGGGCATTACAAATTGTTACCAGTAATTAAAAATTAATATAAACTCATTTTAACTCAAATATTTTTAAAATAATTGTTTATATGAAGTTGTGGGTAGCCTCTTTTTTGATAATAAAACAAAATTAAAATTATTATGATTTTCAGTAGCAACATTGTTTAAAAAACAACCACAAAATACTAGACTAATGGTTTTAATATTGTTCTTTAGATTGTTAACAATGAACTTTTATCGTCTATCAAATATTATAATTTTCAAAATATTAGTTAAATAAACTATTTTTCCCCTTAACCATTTTGTGCTATTACGAATTCCGCTCGCTCTTAATGAAAACAATATTAATATAGCGACCTGCTTACTGACTTAGATGTTTATGAATGTCTTTCTAGGAGATATGAATATCTTGTTTCCCTCTTTATTGAAATGAAAACCGTCTCAACATATCTATATAGTAGGTGCGCTGGAACATACAAATACATATATCTTACACTTCTGTGCATGTATATCTTTTCTGGGGGTCAGCAATATTATTTTTTTGTATTAATTACATTATACCTTTTCGAAGTGTTTAACAAAGTACTACTGTTATAGACATGTTTATTCTGCACGTTCACGCAATGCTTTTCGTTTAGTTTCACCCCAGGCTTTAATCTAACAATAAACTTTAGTTTGAAATAAGAGTCAGATACAAAAATGCCAGGAGACGGCAGATACTCGAACCAGGATCTTCTGCAATGAGATAACCTTAGAGGTCTCGAGAACATAATAAACTTAGGTAAAGGGGATTCGCAGGTATGGCCGCACAGGGTACAGTAGCTCAGATGGTAAGAGCATCGGCACGGTAAGCGGGCAGATTCTAAACCTTGGCTTAACACTCAGCTCAGGTGGAAGAGATCAGATCAGATACGTCCCTTTCCAGTCTTCGAAGTTTCGTCGCGTTCATGCACTTTTCTCTACTTTCATCATTTTAAATTCAATTCATTTCAATTTTTTCTTTCCACTTTCCACTTACACAGATACAGCTGCTCTTTGACATGTTGATTGGCATTTTCTAGAAATTATATAGTATAAAGTCTAAGAAGACCCGCCAAGTGATCATTGTGTGTTCTATTGTAATACTGCCTTATTATGAAATTCATTTTGAAAAGCTGTGATCCTATCTCATATATGTGGAACCATCGCATTTAAAATTCATTTATGATCGCTCTAAAAACACTCCCAATCTTAGAAATATCCATCATAGTTCAATTATTTCAATAATCATTTACTTTTTATTTGTAGAGCATATTAAGGGTGGTTTGATAGGTAACTTGATTCGCAAAAAACAGAGGGTAACACTACATCTGTATATCTGATCATAATGTTTCTTTCTATACATGATCGAAATTTTGATGATAATTCATTGTTTGGCAGTTGTTTAAACACAAGAGTTTCGAGTGATAGTGGAAAATGTATAAACATGGAATTCGCGGTGCGATTCATTTTTTTTTTTTTTTTTTATTTTTCTGGAATAGAAAACTGCAAAGGAAATTCATGAGAGCATTTTACCTACCTTGTGTGACGCATGCCCTTCCTATAAAACCGTTCTATTTTGAGTAAATGATGAGTTCAAGTGTAGCAGAACAAACATACAAAACGCAGCACATCTTGGAGCTCCAAAAATCAGCTGTGTTGCCAGAAATCATCTATAAAGCCCATGCTATTGTTTGACTAAGAGATAGTGAAATAACAAGAGGAACAGAAGCTACGCGCATCTTAACGAAATATTTCGTTTTATTTTTCATAATATATGAAAATGTATGAGGAACTTTGCGTAATATTGATGACAGGACTGTTCACTCCGGAGCAAAATCGAAATAGTTTGCCGACATCGCCGAATGTATAAAAATGTTAAAAAAGAACCCAATCGATTTTTATACGACTTTTTGTGATAATGGGTAAACCGTGTACCGCATCGCCTCCAACAAAGGCGAGATGCGTTCTATCCACAGGAAAGGTTTTGGTTTCAATTTTTTGGAACGCAAAAAAAAAAAAAAAAAAAAAAAATCTTGATTGACTACTAAGAGAAGGGAAAGCCATTATTGAACGGTACTATGCATAAGTTTTTGCAGACAATGAAGAGCGTAATCACAGTGTTGTTTCACCATGACAATGTGCCGGTACATTCAAGCAGCGTCGCTCAGGACAAACTGACCAACTTAGCATTTGAAATGCTTCCGCATCCTCTTCTCTAAACTCAAACTTTCCTCATACAGGAGGTAAACGAGTATCTTAATGGCCCTCAAAGAAATCCACTTCCACGAGGGAGTCAGGAACCTTGAGACACATTGGAGCAAGTACGATAATTTTGAAGGGACTATTTCGAATTATAAAGTATATTGCTAGACTGAACTTGTTATCTTTAATATAAAACCATCCTCGTTTATTCATAGAATTCTGTGTGAAAACAGTTGCATTTGAAGATTCCTTATAGTTCCTTCATATACAATATATTTTCCAGAAAACTATTTTTATATTAAAAAACCAATACTAAACAAGGAAAATTAAATACAGTTTTGTTTGAACTTTACGCTACAAGCTTTATATTGGAAATATTTAGGTGATTGAACAAAGTAGCATAACTACCCCCTTTTTTTTTAATGGTGTTTAACGCCCGTTTTTACTAGTGGGGCACCACAGGCGATTAACACTGGCGATACATGAAATGAAATGATATATTGGTTTTTTTTCCTTCTTTTTTTCTTCTTTTTTTATTTTTAAGAAACGTTCCAGGCCTAAGTTTAGGGTACCACCCGACATTTTGTCGGTCCTGGTGGTGTAGTGGTAACCATACTTGCCTTCTAAACCCAAGGTCGCGGGTTCGAACCCGGCCAGGATCGATGGATTTTTTCGGGCGTAAAAATTCTAAGTATGGCTTCCTTCGGAAGGGAAGTAAAGCCGTGGGTCCCGTGTAGTACATTTACGCCACGATAAAGAACCTCAAGCCTGAAAGAAGAGTTCTCTGAGCAAAATTTGTCGGCCGTTTCACGCCCTAAATAGAATGGGACGCTGATGACCT
The DNA here is from genome assembly GCA_030762175.1 of Metallyticus violacea. Lineage (NCBI taxonomy): Eukaryota > Metazoa > Arthropoda > Insecta > Mantodea > Metallyticidae > Metallyticus > Metallyticus violacea. Next base: position 64,024,582 of record CM060830.1, read on the forward strand.
GAGATGTTAAAGAGCGTCCTTAAATAAACAAATAAAAAAAATCCCCGACATTTGCCAGTTATGAAGACTGAGGAAAAACCTGCAAGAAAAAGCCTCAGTCAGGAAGGACCGTCCTGGAGGGATTCCAACCCCAGACCTCCCCCTCACGAGTCCGCGCCTTAATGACCTCGGCCACCCGTGGCGATCGCATAACTATTCTGTTTAGGTAAAATCAAGAACATATATCTTAAAGAAATATGCACAAATATTTCTATTATAATTCTTAAGAGCAGCATTTCTATGATATTCGTAATTCTTTATGAATATTCAGTATGTTAATGCTTATTTTTCCTTTAATGAAGTAATGGGTCTCAACATAGTATATCTTCTGAGTAAATTACGTAACAATAATATCTCAACTGCAATAATTATGATCCAACTTTTCTTAATAGCTTTTTAAATTGTCTATGGCGAAGGTAGCTCTAATTAATGAAATTCTCAAAGGACATAAAGAATTAGAAATTTTTGACATAACAGAAAAAGTTTTCCTATGAATAATCAGTATGAAAATAAAAATACAAATGTAAAACTTTTATTCTATATAAATTTCTTCAATCTCCTATAAAAATATTTTCTTCTTTTCACATGGGTGTTCAATCGTTAACTTACATTTCACTATAACGTATTTTAGGCTCACATGAGCAAACAAAATATATGTGGCCTTTAACGCAGGGAAATATCAGGTTGAACATATACAACTGAAAATGGGAGTCTTTTGTTGTTGTGCAGGAAGTTGGAGGACTAATTAATCCTTGATGAAAATAACGTAAATTTAACCCAGTATGTTCTAATTTGCAACATTATATCGAAATATTGCAAAATATTTTTGCAATTTTTAATATAATTCATTTGCATTTTACATGAGAAACAAGTCAATTGAACATCAGCCATTCTGTCTTAATTTTGTCTATGGCAAAAGAAAAACAAATAATAATGATTATTTCCACATCTGATTTTCTATAATACATCCCAGTCCTTCAAGCTCCTTGTTACAGTCATTTCAGGCGTAAATATTGGAAAAATATATTTTATTAGAGCACATTTATTCGGTTGTTGACATACTTTCTTTGAAAAAGTTCTTCTTAGGCATTTACAATTTTCAGCCTTGCCCCTTCCGGGTTATTACCATTCAAGTTTAGTTGTTTTTTTTAATAGTGTTTAACGCCCGTTATTACTGCTGAAGCACTTCAGGCGGTGGACACTGATGATACATGTTATGAAAAGATAAATTAGGAAAGACATTTTTTTTTGGAGGAAGGAAACGTTCCAGGCCTAATTTTAGGGTACCTCCCCGGCATTTTCCATTTATGAGAATTGAGGAAAACCTGGAAAAAACCTCAGTCAGGAAGGACGGTCCTGGCGTCGAACCCCAGACTTCCTGTTCAGGAGTCCGCGCCTTAAGGACCTAGGCCATCCGTGGCGGTCAAATTTAGTTGTACCAAGAACCAGCCAACAGTAGTCAGGATGATAGATGGTCAGCCAATCAGTTACAGAAATTTCCTTGTTAAATACTTCCATTTTTTTTCCTAAATTTTAAGTTAATTCATTAGCGTTGTTTGTGCTAGGAACTTTAAAAATTTGGGCGTTTATAATATTTTTAAGCGTCTATATAGAAACTAAAAGAATAGAATAGCAATAAATAGTAACATAATCGATGTTAACTTCAATATTCAATACCTGACATACGAAATAAGTGTGATAGTACTTTTTGAAATTACATATAAAATGCTTGACTTTACTTGACCCTTCTCATTAAGAGAAAAAAAAATCTTGAAGTCTTTGAGTGCGAGATTTAACTTACAATTGTTTTGATAATGCTAATTTTCTTAAACTACCGCTATAGTGTAACAGTAGCTGTTGTTGTTGATTAGATTTATTTATGGACGCTCTTTAACATCTCAGGTCATCAGCGTCCCATTCAAATCAGGGCATGAAACGGCAGACAAATTTTGGTCAGAGGCCTATTTTTTCAAGCTTGAGGTTCTTTTATGTGCCGTAAATGTACGATACGAGACCCACGGCTTTACTTCCCTTCCGAAAGAAGCCCATACTTAGGATTTTTACACCCGAAAAAATCCATAAATTCTGGCCGGGTTTGAACCCGCGATCTTGGGTTTAGAAGGCAAGTATGGTTACCACTACCACCAGGATCGAAGTAACAGTAGCGTTTCCGCTCCCCAGGCTGCGGGCATGGGTAAGAATCTCGATTGAGTAAAATTTCTGACTGAGATTTTTAAGGGTTTTTTTCTCAGTTCTTAAAATTAATATTTTTGAATTGATTTTAAGTTTCGTACAGCCCGTAAATCCTTTCCGCTTAAATCAGGAATGGGATAAAGACACAGCTTAAGGGTCATCAGACAGAAAAATTAAAGTAAGAAAGAAAAATGCTTCAGACTGGAACTTGTTAATTTTGAAACTAGGAGTTACATACTCGTATAATTTTAGTGCTAAATATAGTATCACATTTTTAGAATGTGTAATATAATGTTTTATCGTATACAGTGCTTTAAGCAAGTTTTGTTATAAAATATGATAGGCATAATATTTAAATATTTATTATTAATTAAATATTAATTATTAACGTAGAAAAGTATATCTATTTAATTAAACTCTGATATATAAAATAGACAAATGCAATTTAATAAGTTTAAAACATTATGTTCATCAATGATTAATTAACCCTCCAACTTCTTGAACAACAATAAAATACTCCCTTTTTTCAGTGGTATATGGGCAATCTATAATTGCCCTGCGAATATATTTTATTCATTCATATGCGCCTGAAACACATTATAGTGAAACGCAAGTTAGTTCGGAAATATGTCGGTCATATTGCAGTATATATTTTCGCTTACTAAGAAAGTTCTCGGGTTTGAGCAGCAAATTCTTACAAAAATTCTGCTACAGAACATTTACTTACTGAATTCAGTGCAGATATTAGTTTTTCTGTTAACTAGGAAGTAAGTGCAGTATTGGATTACATTAGTGGCTTGTTTAAATATATATAATATCTACTTCTGAAATTAATTCCATGTATTCTAAGGTTGGACCATCTTCTCTTTGTATTTTTCTTTCTATATGTGAATAACTATTTTATTTGTAGATTAGGGTGGATTCTCCTAAGTGTTTAGTGGGTGAAAATGTTGTTTTCACAGTTTCAATGCCATTCATAGTAATGAATATGAAAAGTATACGAAAATGGAGAGAGCTGTAATAATAACAGAGCAGTTGAATAAAAAGTATGAAAGAATAAAGGCAAACCACAATGTTAATGAATATGCCCTATGTCTTAGTTTTAAAATATGGCTAATAATGAGACACCTGGCAGCATTTAAAGATGGACAATTTACAAACCAGTAGATAATTGCTGCAGTAGAATACATTTTATATATGAAAAAAAAAATAGTGAATCCTAATATTGTTAAGAGTGCTATCAAATCCACAAATTTTAACCATTCAAAAAGGAATGCCTCATCACATGTTTAAAGCATATCTATACGAATATAATATGTGAGCTTCCTTATTTATGTAAAGTGCGGTGATTAATACGTGGTAAACTAATATTTAATGGAAATATTAATCTATTTTGATATAATAGATGAAAATAGGCTATTTGTAGAATCTGCATATTTCCGAACTTCAAAATAAAAAACAGGTTTTTGATCTGCTTTTTAATAAAACAAGTCATTTGAACATCCTTAATCATTCTCATAGCATAAATCATCTCATAGCTCCACGACTGTATCGTTGTGTTCATACGAAAAAGGTTATTGTGGAGACAATTAATTTTAATTAATGACGAAACTTACCTTCAGAAACTAATATTAGAGTCACAATATCGAGAGATCGGTGGTTTTGAAGAATTTGCCAATGCAAATTGAATTTAACATTCAGGGTATGGAAAAAATTAAATCCAATTTTGATGGTTTTGGTACTCCTTTTTCTGTCCAAATCGATGGTTCCGCTAAAAAACTTAATCTAGAGTTCATATATCTCCAATATAATAGTGAAATAAAGGATGTATTCCAAAACAACAGCTAAAGATTTTTGTTGAAAATTTTCCACGTTCTCCAATGACACGATTACAAATGTCACCTGCTGATACATTGAGCATATTTGGTTCAACTTTTGTGTGATAAAATTTACAGAAAACGTTACAGAAGCCAGCATTCGTTTACTAATTTGTTCGGTTGCAACACAACACAGACTGTTGCTTCAAATTTTGAAAATTAGTTCGAGAGAAAATAATGCAAAATTGCGACGGATAAGTAAAGAGTAACTTAGTTAATATGCATAATACAAGAATAAACTGATTTATGGATTCTATATTATAAATTAACCTTACTTATATTGGTAAACAATAACTGTTCAATAAAATTGTATGCGGGATAGCTTCCTTTCATTTTCACATATTCATATAAGCATAAGATGCAGATTTAATAAAACGCGTCTCTTATCCAGAATAGAACCTCGCTGAGACAAAGAACGCACAAATGCTCACCACGTGAATACCAGCTGCCCACTCGGCGCAGAGCGGGTAGCAGATCAGATAGTTGTGACGTCATAGATCATTGAGTGGAGGCTGAATGTTGTACACACTGACATCTAAATTGATTTGTTAATTGTTTGTAAGATTCTTTGTGATAAATTAAATATTCTTGTGCCTTTCTCATCATGCTTGATCTTTGTTATGTGAAATATTACGAACTTAATAATATTCTTTATAATTGTATTATTTGTTAATTTTTTAAAGTTTATTAAATTTAAAATTCAATAAATGCGATCGTAATGACTGCGGATGCTCCAGTCCAGTATAATAATAACAACAACAACAACAACAATAATAATAATAATAATAATAATAATAATAATAATAATAATAATAATAACCCCTGCGACATAAACCACCTCCATCTTACGCCACAGTTAAAACTTGTCATTAAAAAGTAACTGTGATCCAATTTAATATACCCAAGACAGTAGAATTTCTCCCCTGGAAATCTGAATGGAACCAAATCATGAAACTCACAATTGTACAAAGTGATGCATCATCAGCCAATAGCTCAATTGTCGGTTTGCGGTCCGAACCCTATTAGTTCATTGTTTACGAGATTCATCTCAGGTTATTTTGTTCTTCATGAGACATAATGGATAGTGAAACAGCAACTAAGATCCTCCTGTCAATATAATGAGCACTATTCATGATCACCTCTTGTTAGATAAAGCAGCACGGTACAAAGGATCAAGACATTAAACTACACGTGTATGGGTGAAAGCGAAATCCTTAAATACCATTTGCATGCTTTCACCATGGTATGCGCGTTTACCACAAGAACAGCTATAATAATGTATTATAAGGGCAGGTATAATGAATACGTTTTTTCGTAAACCTAATGTGTGCATTATCTTTGATAAACGATGAGGAGATTTTTTGGAAGAAAATGTCATCATATAAATACTTCTTTCTATCAATGGTGAGTTCACGTGATGCAGGAATTTTCTATAGTAAATCATAACTTGTGAATAGCTCAAAAACGGACATTATAATAATGAGTGCACTACATTCAAGACTTTATTTTGTACTGAAAGTGTTGTTCCTAAGTTTTGAATCCATAGAATGGAAACAGCGATTATGTAAGAAAGTTTATAGCAAAGATTCATAGTTTATGACTTGACCTCGGAATTATAGGCACGTAAAATGGATGTTTTAGGCACCTGAAATAGGTTACAAAATGATTTGATTGGGCACTGTTTTTTATATTAGGCAAGAAAGTATTTATATTTGTTTCCATAATATGCAAAACACAATGTATGTGATCAAGATTTTCTCCAAGGTTGTTTCAACAGTTAGGCTATGATTTTTGTTTGTTTGTTAAAATAGTGTTAAAGGCTGAATTGACACTGATATTATAGGAGCAAACTTATATTTTGTTACATTTTTCATATTAACATATTCTGGAATTACAGTACATCCCGGATTTCTTTTTATTTACATTCCCACACCTGAACCTTACTTCATCCCCTACTTCTACTAACAGCACTAATTTTAACTTCAGCTACTTACAGCACGTGCATTTGATCCGACAAGGGCATCCTTTGAGTTCCAGCTTAGCTATTGAAAGCAAAAAATAAAAATTCACCTTTATGTAAACAACATCTCGCTCATATTGAATTTTTCAACAGTTCCCTAGCAAACAAATCACAAGCTGTTCTCGAAATAGGAAGTGCTTTTACTATAGCAGCAATGTAACCTCAATGTTCTGCATGATATTCAGGTGTTAAAATAGGTTGAGAAGTAAGAGAAGTTTCTGTAAGTTTTTTCTTGAAGAGTGCAATGCTTGTGGAGTTTTGGAGAAAGTTTTGTTCATATCGGAGATAATTGTATTAGCTCGCGGAAATTCACTCCTTATGATTTCTGAGATCACTTGCAGCCGAAATTCAACGCTACCTATATTATATTAATAAGTCGATATTAGTAATAATTGCATAGGCATAAGAATTGAGGATGCAGAGTTACATTTATTAAGGCAATGAGCTGACATGGATGTTTACTATGTATGTATATAAATTGATGATTCAGAACTACGGATTGATACAGTTATTTCTTGTATTTTTGGTAGGTAACAGTAATTCAAAGTCGTTGTGTTTATTCCAATGTTTTGTTACCACTTGTTGACCTTAGCCATCTAAAAACCCTTAGAAAGAGAAAGAATTATTATATGGACAGACTGTTCGCCATCATGCTAAGAAAATTGCAAGAGGGACAAAAGGTAAAAGGGTTTCCTTTGTTAATGACCAAGAGCCAGGCGATCTGTGGACAAATTTCGACTAGCCAGAAACGGACAACGTCCTAGAAGCTTAACACCTTTTTTAAGATGGGCCAAGAAAGAGAAATTGTTATCATGAGTTGTATGAACAGAATGCGATGAGCACACTTTGAAAGAAACAGGATCCAAAAGGGAATTATAATGTCAAAAATCGAGACCAAGTGTTTTATAGCTGGCAGACGGGGGAAAGTTAGAAACCCAAGAATAATGCCGCATAGTCAGCATAATAGGGACTGGTGGTAATGAATATTATACGTGCACTATCGCGAAATCTTAGTTCCTATATCTCTGATAGTGAAGGTAGAAATGAAAGAGGGCAATGTGAAATTATCCTAGGCAAGGTCGAAATATACGACAGGAGCTACTTTCCAGGAAATCCCAAGCTGTAGGAAAAGTGAATGTCGAAGGAATGAATAGTGTTTAACGCCCGTTTTTGCTACAGAGGCACCACAGGCGATGGACACTGGTAATATATGAAATGAAATGGTATATTGGGAAAAGATTTATTTTTAAGAAAGGAAATGTTGCAGACATAAGTTTAGGGTACCTCCCCAGTATTTGCCATTTATGAGGACTGAGGAAAACCTGGAAAAAACCCCAGTCAGAGAAGACGATCCTGCCGGGATTCGAACCCCAGACCTCCAGTTTACTAGTCCGCAATTTAACGACCTCAGCCACCAGTGGCGGTAAAGAATTTCGAAGGGGGAAGGAAATTTTAACCAATGGCCATTGCATAAAAATGAGCGAATGAGAATAACTTAGCAAGATAGCTAATAGAGAACTTAACAATTGGGAATAAAATATAAAAAAGAGTCTTATTTTCGCGTAGGAGAGGCTAAACGATAGAAAAAAGGAATGTCAGGCAATGGAGGGAAGTTAATTTCATGAGAAGTAAGCGGAAAACGCAAAGTCGTAGATGGTGAAATCAAGAGTTGTGAATAGAGAGCAGTTAATTGAAAATTGAGAATCATAGGTGGAGAATTGAAAGTTCATAATTCAGAGTTGAGAGTGGAGAGTGAAGAGTGAAGAGCAGAGAACAGAGTGGAGAATTGAGTTAAGAATAGAGTGATCGGCTCTATTGGATAGATATTGTAAATAGGGGAAAGATAGACAGTATTTGTGGTTATAACCGAGAATAGCCGGGGAGGATAACTGCAAAAGTAACAAAGCTTGAGCAAGTGTGGAGATAGCCGGAGCAAGACTGTGAACGATTTGTTATATGTCAAGAGTAGGAAATGACAAAGACAGAATTGGAGGCAGAGAACAGAAGTGGGGAAAAGCATATCAAGTACAGTAAAACAATAAGAATTGGTTAAGCAACTGCGAGCAGTCAGATATTGATGGACTGGTATCTTGAACTTGAATCAACTGTTATTGAAGAAATAACTGTGTCTTCCCTGTTTCCGTGGATCCAACAGATTCACAAAACACTCCAGTGAACCCTGAGACCTACAACACAAAGTTGGAGCAGCCGGCTGAGCTAAAGAGCTGACAGAACAACAATCCAACAATCAGCGTCTATAAAAAGAACCTTCACATCCCCGTACACACCAGGTCACGCCTCCACCACCGCTCCACGGTGAAAGGCAAGGGTTAAACAGGTGATGTGTCTAAGAGTTAGGGTGCATTTTTTTCAGAAGAGAAGAGGCTGAAATCATATAAGAAGCCCCGTCTGTGCAGAGAAGAGCCTTACTCTCTTCAACAAAACCAGGAAACAACTGTAAACTTTTGTTTGCAATGAAGGAAATGGACAGGTCACTGACTTTATGCAGCTCTCTGGTTGCAATAAGATGTGGAAGAAAAAGCATATCATCGAGTTTACTAACTATGTAAACCTGTTGAAAGCATCCGTGTCTCGTCGATACCTACCTATTTGCAGGTACCTACAAATGGCAGCAAGTCTTTTCTGATACTCATTATCTAAAAGTGAGGACTCTGATGGAATGGTTTTTTGACAGTACTTTTCGAAAAAATTACGGAATATATGGTTTTGCAGCATGAAATATTAGCTGCTATCAATGCCCAGCAAAGATATTAATTGAAAGCATCAGTTGCTGCCAAACTCGCGGAAGATCAACGTCCGTCTGGGCAATTTTTTTTTCTATAGCTCTTCTTGTATGTATGCTGGCTGCTTAATGTGATGTTTTCTCTCTTGTGAAATCTGAAAGAATGGATGGTTTTTGTAGGTATAATTCGGAATTAATATTTTTCATTTATTTACTTTTCCTTCACATTGAGGTTTGAATATTATTATTTAGTTATTATTAAATTTATATATGTTCAAAGTAGAAAATGTCTGCGATTTTACATTTTTAAAAATTAGTTACCAGATTGCCTACCATAACAAAGAAAATGTCTATGTCTTACGTAAAAGATTAAAAAAGGGTTTCCTCGTCGTAAACAAAAGCATTAAAATGCACCAGACAGGAATGAATTAAATAAACGTTCGAATACTTGTAATACAACAGACACAATACAAGACAAGAACACTAAACTATACACATAGAGAAGAAAACTAGAAGTTAAATTTGAACCACGTATTTCACATTGTCATTGATGCATTCAACATGGATGCATGTTAATTGTTAGCACGGACAGTCGTGAATGATTAGCTTTTCATTGTTGACAAGAATTGTCTGTAGACAACAATGTGGTACCGTTTCGTATATGAGATAAATTTAATAACCATATTATTCTAACCACGACTATATTAATTATTAAATTTGGCTTGTTTAGGCATAAATAGGCACCGACCCCTAATTTAAATCATTTTAGGCATTATAAAAGCGCTATCAATAAGTATTATTTTTCATACATTGCAAACATCTGCCATTATTTTGCACATTTTATTACGGGAACTAAATAACGATTTGTTTAAAAATCCGAGGTTTAGTTTTGACACTTGCTTTTGCTTAGACTAAATACAACGACGCATCTGCTGGAGTAGTTTAGCTGAGAAACTTCAGGTAGAAAAATAAATAGGGCAAATACCAGAACCGAGTTTACAGTGACGTGGTAAAATGCTGAAATGCACATGTAAATATGGCAAAATAAAAAGTTAGTTACGTCACTAAATAATCCAGTGCGCCTCAACACGGATTTAAATTGTGTAAGCGCTGCAGTAAAACCGGGAATTAGAGAAAGGCTTTAAATGAGGTTATTCCTCTCTCCGTTGCTAGCAAGCATGGAGAATTCTTCTTGGGGCGTATCATTCGCACCCGAGTGTTTTGTTCTATTAATGCTAATAAGTTCTGTAGCGGTTGGAACGTCTTTCAAGCTGTTTCTTTGTACACGTCCATTTACTTAATATTTAATATTTAACATTTGCTCATAGAAATGTCCCAATCTTAACATATCACTTCAATCTGTGGATCCTCTGATGAGTTTAGCCAATTATAAAAAAGTTAGTCTAAGCTTAGGACCTAGATTATGTTAGGAATTACATACATTATAAGCATTTGATAAAATTGTCATTCTCTTCATATTTACAAATTTTAACTCATACAGTTTGTCAGAGATGGTAAATTTTTTTACTTAGTTTATATTAAAATCCACCTTAGAAAAAAATATTAATGGAAAGTTAAATTATTTACACTTAGAATGTTTACTAAACGATATATTTATATATTTACAAAGCTGAACTAATTCAATGGAGAAAATTTAGTACACTTAAATTTGGCTGTGTGTAATTGTGCAATGTACATAATGTGTGTGTGATAAAGGTATCTTTTTCAATGCAAAACCTCACTTATTTGTATTAAAAAGTAATTCCTTTATAGATGATGGAAGTGTAATTAAATAAAAATATACCACTCTACGAGGTGCATTCAAGTTATAAAACCTCCCATTTTTTTCATCACTAACTAATCATACAAAAACTGTGAAACTTGTGTCACTTCTCGATGTAATCTCCCTGCAGTCGTACACATTTTTAACAACGTCGACGTCATGATTCTATGGCCGCTGCGAACACTTCTGTAGGAGTAGATTTTGACCATTGGAAAATCGCTGAAGCAATAACGGCACGGCTAGTACAGTGTCTTTCACCGTTGGAAACAGTCAAAAGTTGCTAGGAGCCAGGTCAGATGAGTAGGGAGCATGAGGAATCACTTAAAAGTTGTATTCATGAAGAAACTGCTGCGCCATATTAGCCCCGGTGTGCTGGGGCGTTGTCTAGGAGCAAGAGCACACGTGCCGACTTTTGCAGCCGTTTTTCACGCAATGCTGCAAGGAACTTCTTTTTTAAAACATCTTCCTATGATGCACCTGTTACCGTAGTGCCCTTTGGAACGCAATGAGTGAGGATTACTCCATCGCTGTTCCAGAACATGGCCAACATAATTTTTTCTTCAAGGCACTTACCCAACATTTTTTTGGGTGCTGCCATTGAGCAGACTAACGCTTCGTTCAGGATTGAAAAACGACGTCGATGCCTCATTCTAGTCACAGTCAATGAAAAGAACGTCCCATTCATGCCGTCATCACGCGTCAACATTGCCGGGCAACATGCCACGTGGCAACCTTGTGGTCGTCCTCAACATTCGGGGCACCCATCTGGAGAACACTTTTCGCATTTTCAGGTCTTCATGCAGGATCATGTGCACAGATCCCACGGAAATGTCAACTTTGGAGGCGATGTGTTCCACACTCATTCCGCGATCTTCCAAAACTACTTTCTTCGCTCACTCGATCAAATCGTCAGACCGGCTTGTGCGAGGTCGAGATTGCCTTGCTTTGTTGTCACACGACGACCTTCCTTCCTTGAACTATCGCACCCATGAACACACATTAGACACATCCATGACACCACACGTCTCACTCAACTGGCGATGTTGCTCAATCGGTGTCAAATGAAGAAAATTAATGATTACACGCAGTTCTTGCAATGAAGTATCAAAAACAGTCCTCACTCTCGCCGCTGCTGCTAGAGTTCTGTGTGCCATACAGTGCTGTCATCTTTGCCACTTATTGACAACAAGTGCTCACGTATTTTAAAATAAACTTCATGTTTCTATCTGTTTTCAGTCCCGAGAAAAAAATTGAAGATGTTATAACTTGAATGCACCTTGCAGCAAACACTCTTTTTGAAGTGCCTGCAACTTATTACTTGATCTGTGCAATTCCTGCTTATGTCTGGTTTCTTTGCTGGATATATCTCAGTTTTGCTGTGAATATCTCTGAATTGTCTACTGCAATAAAAGTACAGCTAAAATACTCATAAGTTAATGGTAAAATGCAAATGTTTTGTATAGCGGTTTATCATGAGTTAATCGTTTTGCTCCTGTCATCGTTATTCTTATTACTCTTTGTTGTATAAGAAAAAATTTTTAAATAATTACTGAATTTCCCCAAAACATTATTCTATAAGTATTTAAGGGACAGAAATAAATAAATATACTGTTTTGGGATAAAATTAATCAATAACCTGATTACAAAACATGCCGAGCTTAGGTTGGATAAAATGCCTTTCCAATTCATATTATGGACAATCATAAGACCAAGAAAATTTATATTAATAGATGGATGATTTCATTGCCTTCATGTTGTATTTTTAGATCAAAAATGTTTTATTTTTACGTGAAAAGTAATGTATTTCGTTTTTTTCAAAAATTGTACATTAATTTTGTTATTGTCAAACGACTTATTTAGTACTGAAAATATCATTGGTTAAACCTGAGAGGGGATTGTTTTTGTATTCTTCAATGAGACTAGTGCTGTTATTCGCAAAAAACCATTTGAAAAGCGTGTTTGTTATCATTGAGCTGAAATCATTAATAGTAAAAATAACAATGAGCCGTAAATAGAACCTTGAGGGGAGCCGTGCTTAATTACAAACTATTCCGAGTAAGCGTTGTAATTATCTAAAGAATTTAAGAAATATTACAGCTAGCACGTCAGCTGTAGCATACAGCTAGGCTTAACATTATTTTAACACAAGTTTCTACACAAGAAATCATATTACTGCACTCGACCTTTGCTGAATTTTTGGAGAATTGGATTTCGGTTCACGTCTGCCAGTGTACCTATCCAGATGTTGGATTTCGCTACTATATAGTAACTCGAAACAGAGAACTTTAGATCCAAATTAAGGTTAATATATTTTCAAACAAAAGCGTGCATTTGCTGGAATTTCAAATTGCGGTTGTAGCCGCTCAGAGTTCTTAGCTAAATTAATCGAAGCACTGGTACGATAGCTGAAATAATTGGAGCCCATACGGTAAATTAAAAATCCGTGGTTAGAATCCCGGCCTTTAGCTCCAATATTTACTAATTCCGATTTGAAATTTTAGTCAACATATAATTTTGTGAGAAAATCACCTCTAACTTATAAAATTGATTTATGTATTCAGTAAACCTCATAACATTACAGTTTTACATCATATTAATATAAAATTAAAATATTAACGTGCACACTAATAAAAAGCTCATTTATGTAGTTGTTTTAATTACTATATTATATATATATTATTGCTATAAAACATTTATAAATCTTTAGTGGTAAAATTTATTTTCTCATATTCTTCTCCATTGTGTTATTTTCTACTGGTAAAACTTTGTACTGGTTACTAGTTACAGTTGAGTCCAATGTATGATTCTATTCTCAACATGTATTACGTAAAAATAAGTTTTAGTAAATGTATAAAAATAACTTTTTAATTTACATTGATCTTTTAGCGTATTGATTAAATTCTGCTTTATGGAGATATTTCTGTTTGATCCTTTTATGGCTCTGAGGAAGAATCAGTTTTCTGGCCTTTTATTGCTCTCCATCTTTATAGCCTCCTTTCTGTATTTCACTTCAGCAGTTCACTTTTTATGTTAATAATAACTATTTTTCGCCACTTCTCTCCATTTTAACACAGTATAAAAAGCTATGCTTTCTCATTTTTCAGAATTAAATATTTTCGCATTCTTTAGTTACTATGTTATCAGGAAAAGACATGAATCTTTATTTCAATATTTATTATTTTCATAATGTTGTTATACTTGTATACAAATGTATACCTTTCTGAGAAAATGGCATGCTCTACTCTTTAATTAAATCTTTGCTTACTGCAGTGTGGTCTCTATATTGGGAGGATAATTTGATAAGTAAGTTGCTTTGATATTAAAGAAAACAAGTTTAGTCTTGCTAAGAACTTTACTTTTCCATATATTTCCCTGAAGCACTTACTCCAATGTTTCTTCAGGTTCCTGATTACATCGTAAAAAGAGTTCTCTTTGAGATCCTCAAAATGATCTTTTCATTTGACTTAAATTTATGTCCAGTCAGAAATGTTTCGCATTTCGAAAACAGTAAGTAATCCGAGTCAGCGAGACCAGACCTGAATTTAATGTACCGGCGCATTGTCATGGTGAAACTGCATCTTCTTTTTGGCTATTCCCTAACGCTTTACCGCGATCGCTGTCTTCAGTCTGTCCAAAGAGATGCAGTAACGGTTTTCCCCTTCTCCAAGTATTCAATCAAGTGACTTCCTTTTGGGTTCCAAAAGACTGAAGTCAACACCTTTCCTGCTGATGGAACTTATTCTGCCTTTTTCGCAGTCGATTAGACTGCTGTTTCATTTCCGACGTAATGTAATAAATACACTCGTCTATAGTCACAAAACCTGGTAAAATCCGTTAGAGTCTTCTTAAACATTTCCAAACAGTAGGCCGATGTTTGCATGCGACTTCACTCTTGCTCTGCAGTGAGCTGATGTGGCACCCATCTTGCGCAAAGTTATTTTATGCAAAATAAAATAAATTCGCTCAATTGAAATGCCCGTGGCTTCTGCTAACTCTTACATATCATTCGTCTAATACTTTCTGACCTCACAGCTGAATTTGGAGCTCCAGGACGTGGAGCGGCTTTGATACGTATTGTGGCATACTTAAACTCATTTACCCAAATTCGAACGGTTTCATAGGAAGCAATTGCGTCACCCAATAATCTCAACAGTTTCATTTGCTATTTTCCAGAAAAAAAAAAGTTGAATCATGCCACATATTCCAACCTTAACAATTTTACCTGTCACTCGACACCCTTGTGTTTAAACGACTGACAAACAGTGAATTAACATAAGAATGACTTTCTGTCCAAAAACTATTAATACACAGAAAGAAAGCTTATGACCACAATCACAGTTGGATGCTGTTTATTTGTATACTTATAAATTCACCACTAGATGAAAAAAAAATTACTTTCAGTGAATGTAATATTTGATTTTTGAAAACATAACTCTTACAGATATGATTAGAAGAAAGGGTATAAGAAAAAATATTTACTCTACGTATTATAGAAATTCAAAGCAGTGAGAAACAACCTGCAACGATATGAAATTCACCAGCTTTGCTTATAGAAGGAATTGTAGAGTTAAATGCAATGAGTATATAGGCCAGGAATATATATATATATATATATATATATATATATATATAAAAGGTTATCTAATAATCCTGATATTATTTTTCCAGCTGATAAAGGGTCGTCAGTAGTACTACAGAACATTTCTTCTTTCAATGCTGAAACTTACCAACAGCTTGTGGATGTCACTTATTATGAACTACTGTCTTCCGACCCTACAGTCAAGTTTAATGAAGAAATAGTTTCTTTTATTGCATCTTCTGGTACTGCTGAAGGACTTAGTTCCCAAGATATCACTCTACTTACTCCTCATGTCCCTCGTACTCCCACCATATATTTTCTCCCTACAATTCATAAAAAGAACTGTCCAGGCCGCCAGATAGTAGCCAGCCTCGATTCCCCCACTGAACGTATTTCCGCCATTTGTTACGTCTAGGCCATCCTATATTAAAGATTCCTTCCATTTTTTGGGTTTAATAAAGAAAGTTGACTCTTTGGCACATTCTAATATACTTTTGGCCACTATCGATGTGACGTCACTCTATACTAATATCCCCCATCATGAAGGATTAGTTGCTGTTAGACATTTCTTGGACTCTCGAGCACCTCCTCATACCCCGCTCACAGATTTTATTTGTCATCTTGCTTATCTGGTCCTCACTCGCAATGCGTTTAGTTTTGATAATAAACATTATCTACAAATTAGAGGTACTGCGATGGGTACCAGAATGGCACCTTCTTATGCCAATTTTTTTATGGCTAGCTTAGAGGAGGAATTTCTTAAGTTAGAACCTTTGGCACCATTATTATGGATGAGATATATTGATGATATATTCGTGCTTTTGAACTCATGGCTGAGAATCTCTCGATCATTTCCTTACTAATCTCCAAATTTTCAGTTTAGTTCACTTCTGTTTCTCCCAATGCTGCTACGTTCCTAAATATTGATATTTCTTTGTGTAATGGTTCTTTTCTTACGTCTGTTCACATTAAGCCTACCAATTTACAACTTTGATAGCTGTCATCCCTTGCATATCAAAAGATCTATTCCTTTTTCTCTTTCAATCCGTGTTCATCGTCTTTGTAACGCCTTTTCATCTCTTAACAAGTATATTAAAAACCTAACTCAAAAGTTCCAAGACTAAAATTATCTTTCCGCTCTTTTAAAATCCCGTATAATCCCAGCGCACTAAACTTTCCAATGCAAACCTAAAACTTCTAATAAGAACTTCATTAACCTTGTTACTACTTACGTGCCTGGAATTTAAAGCATCAGACCTATTTTGAAAAAAATGTCATGATACTTTGTTAATGCACTCATCTTTAAATCATTTTTCTAAATTTGTACCCCGCCTTACTTTTAGAACACTCCCTAACCTTAAAAGTATATTTCGCCGAAACCTATCTCCTCCGAATTTATCACGTCCCTTTGCTGGCTCATATCCTTGCCAACGCCCTAAATGTAAAACCTGTGCGCTAATTATGCCTTGCCATTCATTCCACAGCCCTAATTTATCCAGAGAATTTAACATTTCTTCATTTGCTACTTGTTCTTCCAAGAACGTCGTATATATGTTATCTTGTAAGCTTTGCAAAGCATTTTATATTGGTTTAACTTCTACGGTTGTTTCGCTACGTATGAACAATCATAGACGTTCTGTTAAAACCAAATCTCCCTTGCCGGTTGCCTTATCTCACTGTAAGGATTTTGATGATGCTTTTAATCTAACACTTATTGATGCGTTACCTACACAATGCTCTGAAAGTTTACTCAGAGATAGAGAAATGGCAGCTATATTTTTACATAAAGCGCGTTTACCACCTGGTTTAAATCTTACATATTAATCCCCACCCCACCCCACTCTCATTTTTAGTTTCATCTGTTTCCATGCATAACGCTACCTTCGATACTCAATATTTACTTTTATCACCGTCACTTGTCTTCTTGCAATAGAAGGACTCCACGAGTCTGAAATATAGCGATCTCAAGTGTGACTTTTTCTTAGTGTTTTATCCTTTTCTACTATTATAATTACTGTTAATTTATATATGTATATATATATAATTTTAGAGTTATTTTTATGTATTTGTTAAGATATAAGCATAAGTATAGCTCATACTCTTACAGATGTGAATTTAAGCCATAAGGTTAGTAATAATTTTATAAAAATCAATCAAGAGATGGGACAAGATGTAGCTTGTCATCCATAGTGACACGAAGAAATCTCCCTGACTGAGGTTTTTTTCCAGGTTTTCCTCAGTTCTCATAAACGGCAAATGCCAGGGAGGTACCCTAAACTTAGGCCTGGAACGTTTCTTTAATAAAAACTATTCTTTCTCAATATAATTTCATCTCATGTGTCATCAGTGTTCACCGTCTGTGGTGCCACAGCAGCAAAAAAAAAAAAAAAAAAAAAAAAAAAAACGGGCGTTAAACATCCATGAAAAAAACGAAGAAACTATTTTAGAACTTTCTTTATGATAGGGTACCTTTATTAAAACATGATTGTGTGCTGATGTCCAATTGCACATGAATATTTTTAAAATGAATTCAGATCTACAAGTAATTTTGGCTGAAAAAACTAGATGGTGGCCTTCTAGGGAAAAGTCAAATAAGATCTAAAATAACAAAATAACACAGTCATGGAATAGGTAAATAGTTTGTCATTTGGGCTGCAGCATTTCATTCCTAGGAAGTGTTATATAGATGATAAGATAATAATATTTAATCATATGTATGAAACCATACAAAATAGCTTTAAGTAAAAAAAAAAAAAAAGAAAATTAAAGACACACAATTGTTCCCGCTCTACTCTACAGTTCAGAATCTTGGACCAGGAAAAAGTTAACGCGAAAAAAATTAAACAATATAATAAACGTCAAAAGATCAAAGAGAAGATAAATACCTAAAGAAGTAATTGGACATCATCTTAAAATATTTTCATTTAAAAAAAAATAAACAATTACACATAGATGCAATGATCATGTTAACTGAATGGATCGAAACCGTTATCTAAGGTAAATATTGTATATAGACTCGGAGGTAAGAGGGATGTTGGGAGATACAAAACAATATGGAATAGAAACACACTAATATAAAATAGAAGATTAAAAAAGAGTAGAGCACAGAACTAAATGCCTTTTTTTTTTTTTTGAAATGGAAATAAATCAAACGTAAAAATATTTCTGCACAAAACACTTCTATGTTAAAATAATAAACAAAAAGTACAGCAAATATAGTTTTACAATTTTCATATGCAAACTACACTACACTAAGAATTAGTTCTTGCAAGCGATAGTGGCAAGTTAGTTCTTGCCACACCTGTATATAGCCTGATCAGGAACCTCACTTTCTACAAACACTTTGTCAGAGACAATTTCAGAGTGAGTATAATGTATTTTAAATCACTCAACATGGCTTTGTTCCAAAGAACAAAATATACCTCAGATATGTTCCTTTTGTGAACTTACTGCAGTGAATTAGAATAATATATATATACTCTTTTAAAAGGAATGTAAAAAGCTCTCTTTAGGAGACATGACACAACTTAAAATTTAAGGAACACATAAAGACACATGTGTTTTATAGTGTCTTTACGTGTTCCTTGCTTTAAATGTGGCACCCCTTTGTGCATTTTAAGTTATATATATAAAAGATTACCAAACATTCCTTTCCATTGTAAATATTTCAATAAATGTTAGCCTTTTAGATCACACGTTTAAATTTTAATTACAACTGTTCTTCGACTAGAGAGCAAGAGTGTAACTTTAGAGTTGAAATAATTTGCTAAAATTAAACAAAGTCGTAAAATGATAATATTTTATTCTGTTTATCTGCATTGTCCGATAATAATTCCTAGGCAAGTACGCAAAGTAGAAATAATTTATTTGCTGGTTAGAACGCAATAACTAGTATAATTAAAATTAAAATGTAATATGTTTCATATATCCGTAAATACATTATTCATATATTAATTTTTAAAAAATATATTCATTTATTTTTAATTTTGTCTTATTTTAATTATTATTTTCTCCTCTATAAAACATGTATCAGAAGTTGTGCTGTTCCCACCACGGCTACCTGGTATCCATCCTTTTCCCAGCACTCTCTACTGCACATCTGATTTCTATCCCCATTATGAAGGTAATTTTTGGCCATAATCGAATTCAAATACGTTAATTTTAGAAATTTCCTCCTTTGCACATGTGTACATTTTTTTAATTCTTGTTTGTCTCAAAAAATTTTAAATGAACTTCTAGTTAGTTTTAAAGCTGAATCATTAGGATTATTTAATAGCTATTGCTTTATTGATTAAGCAAAATTGCAGATACAATGCTTGGCTTTCAGAAAGCGAACCTAATCTTCGAGCGAAAATATTTAAAATAAGTGAACCTATTCAATTTTAAGCTCATTTTTACTTATCTGTTTATAGTACTGTTTAAACGAATGAAGTGATTTCTTTATATTAAATGTTAGGCTATCAAAAATCCAGTCTGACATCCCTGAGCAAAATGAAATTTCAAATGTGGTATGGGGTTTAAATGTTCATCAGGCATTTTTCATATGAATATATCAGTTTGACTTACTGAATGTTTCCCCATTTTATATGATATTGCAAGCAGAACTTTCATATATAGTGTTGCTTCTTTTTTTAGAACAACTTTAATATCTACTTTCTAAATGCTTGTGCTCTTCCGTATAGAAATACGAGAGAATATACTCATAGTATAAACTTTTTACTGCTGTTTGATTAATTTTTTAAATAAAGCAACTGTTTAAGAAAATATTTTATTTACTGTTATCTTTAAGAACAACATGCTTTACTTTCAAATCTCAAATATTTGTAGAATCCTTAGGACAATATTGATGTAAGGAATTGTTTTCTTAGGTTTCATTTTTGTTGTTGATATATGAATTCTTTTCCATTTAGCTTTGTTGACAGACTGTTTTTGTATGCTTTCTCTAAATCAAAGGAATCCTCTTCACTTTGGAACATCTTGATATTAATAATGAATAATATGAATATGCCAATCTTCCCTATAAAGAAAATTAAAATTCACTGTATAAAAAGAATCAGTTCATTTACGATGTTAAATATAATAATTCAGGGTGTAAAACTTGATAAATAAATCTTTTGTTTCGTTTTATGCATAAAAGGCGTTTTTCAGTAATATTTAATGACACCACAGGCATTGAACACTGATAATTCGTGAGATGAAATGATAAATTGGGATATTAATTTTTTTAAGGAAGGAAGGTGTTCCAGGCCTAAGATCAGGGTAACTTCCCGGTATTTTCAATTTATCAGGACTGAGAAAAAACTGGGAATAACCTCAATAAGAGAGGACGGTTCTGGCGGGAATCAAAATACAGAACACCCATGTCAGTCGAAAGAGAATGTTGTGAATATTTTTAAAACGCGGACACCTTTACCAATTTTCAATATTACAAGAGCATTTTGGAAATATTCTAAAATAGTTTAAATTAAATATGAGATATTTTAAGCAAAAAAAAATGTCTTCAGAGGTCTCTCAATGCATCTAACTCCACAATTATGGATGACAGTAGAAAAATCTGAGATTATTGGAGAACTAATACATTTTCAGATAAATAAGAACGGGAGAAGTAGAATTTATGTCACATAGATAAAAGAAAGGAAAGGAAGAGAAAAATATTGGACCAAATACACGAATATTCGAAATATAGAAAGAAAACAAGATAAAAAATAAGGAAGAGGAAATGAGAAAAAGAGTTTATCAATATTTCATAATGCACCATTTCATTACCATCCATGTCCATGGAAGGAAAATGGCTACAATTTTATTTTAGCACTCGCTCTCTTAGCGGAAAATGGCTAAGGCAAGGCCCCGGGAAATGAGATTATTTTCTCCAAAAGTGAATTGGATTCTGCAAAGAGCTGGCGGCCCATCTTGGGAAAGAATTACAAGCGGAAAACGTTAATAAAAATAAAAGCGAAATACACTTTATTTCCATTTCAGGCATTTCCCCTTTAATTTGATAATGGCGTGTGTTCGGCTAGGAAGAAAGGGTGTGCACTGTAGGGAGAGAGAAACAGTTAAGTGAAGAAGGGAGAGAATGAATTTGTGTAAATGTAAAGCTAACGCCTAAGAAACACGCTGGAAATTGTTCCGCATCTTCAATTTAATGCACTGAATAAATTCCAGCCATATCCGAAGCGGCATCTTTCTAATATAAAGCTGACCGCTTTCAACTGTTTCTTTACCACAGATTTGAACGTAAATCCGTATTATAATCTGAAAAAACAAATATGCATAGATTTCATTATTGAATGCTAATATAATACAACGTGAAACAATTTAGATGTTTTAAATATTTATACAGCACCGTTTACTGTCAGCAAAGTTTCTGTGCAAAATAAACAATTGTATCATTTACGAAATGTTTCCCCGGTAAGATTTACATGCAACTCATAGATCTAAAGTAAGCAATAAAAAATGTATAAAACTTTATCTGTTTTAATTTTGTATTTGTGTTAAGGTTATTTCTGAATCCATCCTTCTTCAAATGCATCCATAATGTCTTAAGCTCTGAATTGTGGTTACCACGTGGACAGGAAATATTCCCAAAACGAGAGATCTGCAAACTGCCGTATTTGTATGAACAGCATTTCCCATCTTGCTGGAAGTAAAAATCGTTCTTTGAAATAGGAAAACCACTCATTTGTAAATGGGTATTTTCTCTATTATTGCGAAAGGGAATAAAATATTGCCATATTTTAACTAATTTATTGAAACCAAATTAAGTTAAATTGAAATACATTTCACTTTCCCATTATCGAAGAAAGAGTTGAGTTGGGTTTCCAGCTAGTTGTGTAGGAATGTTCCCACATCTTGACTGTTGACGAATCTGTCATCTTCCATTGATTCTTTTAACAGTTCAAACATTTGGTAACCGCAAAGTAACAAGCCTGAGCTGTAGGAAGGATGTTCCAATGTTGTTTTAAGATTTCTTCGAGTTTATGTCTGTAAGCAGATGGGCCTGTTCTTTGAGGACAACTTGTCGAATAGATTACCGATAAATATGATTTGTCTCAATAATAAATCTTATTTACAATTAAACTTTTTGAACATTCAACAGAGCCTTCCCAACTTTGACAGTACTGGATTTCTCTTTCGTTTGCTTCTACAAAGGAGTATAGCAGTGTATCCATGTTTCATATAGGTTAAGATTCGATGCGGAAAATATTCTCCTAGATTCCAGTATTGAGCCAAAAGCCAGTGAATATTATCCCAGATTGCTCCTCAAAGAGATTTCGAGGAACCCATACTGTCAAGATTTTCCAATAATCCAAATCATTTGAAACGCTGGATTGATGCCTTCCGCAGCTTACCCAAAATTAAGAAGCGATTTTAGTAATTGTAACACCTTGGTCACACCCAAGTTTTCGAATGGCCTAAATGTTTTTGTTTCCTTTATGCTCGTCAAAGGTTGACGTTGGTGGCTAATTTTCCCCAGTTTTTTCGTCCTACTTTTGTGTACTCAAACACTCATATCTAAGACAGTTGTTATGCTCTTCGACACCAAAAGTCGGTCCTGGTGGTGTAGTGGTTACCATACTTGCCTCCTAAACCCAAAATGCAGGTTCGAACCCGGCCAGGATCGATGGATTTTTTCGGGCGTAAAAATCCTAAATATGGCTTCCTTCGTGGGTCCCGTGTCGTACATTTACGGCACGATAAAGGATCTCAAGCCTGAAAGAATTTGTCGGCCGTTTCACGCCCTGAGTTGAATGGGACGCTGATGACCTGAGATGTTAAAGAGCGTCCATAAATAAATAATTAAAAAAAAATTCGACACCAAAAACCTAAGAATAAGAACTACTCAAATGGCGAGTGTAATTCTTGCTACGGCTTGATGCTATTTATAAACGAAATGATTTTGCGAGGCGAACCATTTTTCCCTCTCTATTCCGAAACCTCTATTCGTAATTTCTCAAAGGCGTAAAATAAAATTCTGTGTTAAATTTTATTCACTCTCGTATTCTTAATGAAAAACTTCCCATCAGCTTGAAACGATGCCATTCAACAAAACTCTCACATAGTTTTGTATGCACTATTTTGGGTTCATAAGCGCAGTAGAACACATTTATTTATAGAAACTGCTAAAATGTGATTCATCAGTCATCAAAATCTGATTTAGAATATCGCCGTCGCCATTTTATAGTTCTGAGCAAGGAGCTGAAAAACTCTGTTAGTGGAAAAAATAGCTTCCGGGCAATTTGATTTGTATAGAGATGAAATCGAATATTAAGGAAGGTCCTTTCCAAACTCGTGCTATGTATGCCAATTATTCTTTATTGTTGTCGAGCAGAGCGAGACGCACAGCATTGAAAAGATTTCCAGAAAATGCCCTGAAAGGTACTAGCGACATGAAACACATCTTATACGTATTAACGCTATTTTCAAAATGATGCACCCTCGTCAAAGCATGTTTCTTTTTAAATGTCTATTAATTTACAGAGTTGATATAAAAAGTATGTAGGTTTTTGCGCGATGAGCTTTGGCCTCAATTAAATATAGAACAAACATAGCAAAGGCGAGAACTAGGAGAAATTTAACTAAAAGAACTGTTCAATTTCTTCTAATGTTAGCCATTATTCCAAGAAACGCAGTCATACATAGCACCCTGAAGATGACTATATGAATTTTTGTTATCCATGAATTTAAACTAAGAAACAGTGCAACTGCATCGGGGTAGAAAATAGGACAGTGTTGATTCTGTGAATGAACGAACGGTGCAAAGATGGTTTGAAAGTTTCAAGAAGACAAACAAAACCCTCGAGGCCAAGTTATAAACAGTAAGGTCAAATACAACGGATAATTAGGCTCTCTTACTTAAGACAATAACAACCAGACTTGTGAGGACGCGGCAGAGCGATTCAACGTAAGTGCAGAAACTATAGAGCCCCATATTCATTAATTAGAAAAAAATATATAAACTTGGTCGCTGGGTTCTTTATGAGTTGACGCCTGTTTTGCATTGTTGTTATATCAGCAAAATGATCCCTTTATTTATAGGCTGCTTACATGGGATGAGAAGTCGATTCTCTACGACATTGTAATACGTCGTCATCACTATTGGCAGCCCATAAATTTATCCTCGAACAACCGAAACCACCACTGCACCAAAAGAATGTTGTGCACTCTGAAGAGTGAGCTAGTTGGTTAAATAATCAACGCCATTTTTTATTATTATATTTTCATTTTCTGATTATTATATTTTCATTTCTTGAACGACCATCTCTGAGAACAGTAATTTCCAACTTTCGTCGATCTGGAAACTGGGTTTATTGCTTCCGGCTCTAAGGAGCTCGGTCATAATGGGATTCACAACTTTGTCCAACGTCCTCGATAGCAAGGACAAACTAGCAATTACTGCAGTATATGGAGAATGATTGTGAATTCCGCCAGAACCAAAACATTAAATTTTAAAAATGAATGAGCGCTGGAAGTATTGGAGAATGGAACTAACAAATGTTAACTATTTTGAGTGTTTGTGTGGAACCTTCAGAAAATAGCAAATGAACCGAAGCACATAGCGGGCGTATGGCAGAAGTTCTGTCTGCATTGTCGCTGATACCGGCAACTGCAGTAAGCATTATGAAAAAATCTACGAGGTCATGATAAGTTGGGCAATGTGTTATGGATGTGAGGTATGAGGTTGTGAATTGAAACAGTTTAATAAAATTCAGAATGGGTTTTCTAAAAGCGCTCCTCGACTCGGGGAGAAGTACGGAGAATTTGGGCTTTTTAAGGGAGCTTTTTACAACTCATTGTACAATTATGGCTGTAAAATATTGGTTCCAATATTAAAGGGGGAATAATCTTCACTAAGGGCAGTTTACTAGTTCCACCAAGAACTTAGAAATTGTGACACCATAGTTACTGGGAAGAAGCGTTAAAGAGGGAATTAGAAAGAATTGGAATAGGGTGGGGGAGGAAGGAACAGCAACAATATATGGAGGAAAGTCAGAAAAAAGTTTTTTTTTTTGGATTAGTGTTTAACGCCCGTTTTAACTACAGAGGCACTACAGGCTATGACACTCATCAGTGAAATGAAATGATATATTGGGAAAGGAATTTTTTTTAGGAAAGGAAATGTTCCAGGCCTAAGTTTAGGGTACCTCGGCATTTGCCATTAATGAGGACTAAGGAAAACCTGGAAAAAACCTCAGTCAGGAAGGACGGTTCTGGCGGTATTCTAATCCCAGACCTCCCGCTCACGAACCTGCGCCTTAACGACCTCGGCCACCCGTGGCGGCGAAAAAAAGGTTAACTGGCATTAACATGCGGGACATAGAAGCAGTATTCAGAGAAAAATCTCATTCGAACTTAGTAATGAGCTAAAAATAAACCGAAGGAAGGAGTTACACATACATAATTTAAAATTTGAGGACCGATGAGTTATAGCCTGGTTAAGACTGGGGGCTTGAAAAGTAAACAAAATTACTATTGAAATAGGCCATAGAGTTTGTCCTCTTTGTAGAAAGCTGAAAAACTGGCAACATATACTGGCATATTGCCCAAACACAGAACATTAGCCGGTGAACCGTGGAGCCAAGTTTACATACTGGAATAGGGGTAGGTTGGCATGCTGGGATTTACTTGGGCATGAAGAAAATTCATCAAAGCTCGGTGAGTGTTTATGTAAAATGAGTCTAATTAGAAACTGTGTACGTTTTCATGCAATGTGGTTATTTGCGTTTTAATATTTTGTATAAATATTTTATTTAATTTTCGTGTTAAAAGTTTGATGTAAATATTATTGGCAAATAGATCAATTGGCCGCCGATGTTAAATGGTAGCATGTATGTCTCTGGACCCATGCGATAGATGTAATGTAAAAATTAATATACATCTACATTGTTTGTAGAATAAAGGCCCTTATCTATCTCCATTCGGTGCAAAATATATTGTTTAATGCAGAATATGCAGAATATGATTTTGGTCACCCTGTAATATTGCATTAGTAAAAGTTAAACGAATCATCGTTTATCAGCCGGCTGTGAACCAATCTGTACAAGATGAAGTATTATTTTAGTTATATATAATATTATATTATATTAGTCGAATATAATGTATCAAATATCACCTTTTAAGGAAGAAGATGGCTAGAGAAGTAATGCACTACATGGGATCGTAGGCTAATATGGTCAAAATTAGGGTCAATGGAATCGGTTTTATGAGCAGAACAAGCCGTTTAGAGAACAGGACTGTGTTAAAGGATATACATGTACAAAAGTATCGGAGTTACATGTTGTAAATTAACCTCTGATCTGATGTTAGTACCTGGCGTGCAACCAGAGCTACGAGTTTATATTGTATGAATCTATCTCCTTTGCAAATACTACATATGTCTACAACATCTTGACATGAGGATGAAGCTCTACATAGTTCAACTAAGATTATGCACCCACTTGGCTAAGATTAACATTAACATTTTGTTAAATCATCAACCCATAATTTATTACAACATTCTAATTAGTAAAAAATAGAAAAATACAGCATCTTAATACCCGGAGTGTAGGGGTTACATGGTGGAGAGCAGGCTCCGACGAGCGGGAAGAATGTAGACCGCTGAAACACTCTTGTCCTATTCTAGGCTAATCCTTCTTCTTCTTATTTTTTGTCACTGTGTCCATAGGAGGGATGCGTCAACCGCCAGCACGATGCAGCAACTAAATTCTCCTTGTATAAAATTACTAATTGCTGCCTCTTTCGGTGCTAACTGTCGTTTTGAAATAACCAACTTCTGGTTGATAAACAAACGGTGAAAAATAAGTAATATGATGAACATTTTTACCACTCTAATCTAAATGTTCAAGAAAATTTATAGAGAATGAGCAAGTTCTCGCTTCTCAAAATCTATAATATGCTTTCACATTTCATTCTTGAATATAGTAACCTTACCTGTAAGCTTAAAAATAATTTATATTATTTATCTATTTAAGAAATAGGTAGCTTCATGCTGAGAGAGAATGGACCTTTAACCTAATTGCAAACAAGTCTTTCAGTAGCTCAACTGTACTAAATGCTTTGCTTTCAATGCAAGAGAGGGGCTTCATTCATGTTTCAAGTAGTAATTTTTATGACTCATTTAATTAAAGTAATGAATGCCTTGTGTTTAGTAGAATAATTGGCAAAAAATAAAGTTAGCTTTCATTTATTAAAACTGATGAAAATAATAAACTTTAATAAATAAATGTGTGGTTTATAACCATTGTTATTTAATTTTATGTAGAAACTAGTACTTAAAAATATGAAATGTAAAAGAAAGATCACTTATAGGCGCTTTGTGTGTGTGATATCAAAAATATGTGGAAGTACTCATATAATAAAAAATGTATCAATTGACAACAAAGGACGTGGACTCCAAAGAAAAACAGCTAATAGTTTATTTAGACTGGGCTGGTTCTCTCGTACATATATAAACAGAGCCCAGAATTTAGCTAAAATGTCTTTTCTATCTGAATGAAGTTATTTAAGAGTCAGGTGGAAATGAATATGTTTCTGTACATTTTGTATCTGTAGAGCCAATTTTTATTTTGCCCTTTTTGACCTATTCTGTTGCCTATTTTAAGGTTTAGAACTTTTATTTGCCTATTTTGGATCATTGTACATCTTCCCGCGATTATTTACGCAAAAATATCCAAGTAAAAAAAGTTATAAAAATTAAAAGGTATGTTTACCTCACAAAATTATCTAGTGAGAATGCTGCTACATATTTACTTATTTCTTTTCAACTAGTAAAATTCTTTCTCCTCAACCCATTCCCTTAGGTTCTTTAAATAGCAAAACCTTCATTAGTGAAAGGGAAGCGCGGTTACCTCAAGCATAAGAGTACCAGGAAATAAAGGGGATGAGGAAAGTACTGTAGTTTTGAATAGTCCTAGCGAACGACCTCGTATCAATTTGCGCGAGATAAGTTTAGGAATTTTGTGGTGGTAGCAAACTCTCAGCTGCATAAATGTAACAAACAATTGTAAGCGAGAAAGACGAGAGCGGTACAGCTGTGCAATAAACCGTCCCTACAATGTATTCAGTACGGAAGTGAGAGAGATACTAACCGATTTCCCTATAAACGTATAAACAGAAAATGAACTCGTCCCAAAACTACTCCGCATTCGCCAGGACTATTCAAAACTACTTTACTTTGGTCTACATTATCAACTGAAAGGTGAATGTTCTGTTATAAATGGCATATATATTTTCGAAATAGCTCGTTTTAAAAATATTCCAATCCCTATAATGGAAGTAGAAAGTTCTTTTTTCACGATGAAAAATGTTCTCTATGACATGCGGCTGACTTGAAAAAACAGCTTGTTGCAGCTTATAACCAAGAAAAGTATACTTAAATTATGTAATAAAGAAATTCTTAAGTATGTTAAATACTTATGTTTATTATTAAACTTAAAAATGAATCCTTTCTCAGTTTATCATTTCATATCATGTATCATCAGTGTCCATCGCCCGTGGTACCTCTGTAATAAAAACGGGCGTTAAACACCATTCATTAATAATGAGTGATATTACTCCCTGTTTTCACTCTTAAAAATTGCCTATTTTACTTTATTTCCGAACTCCTACTTTGAAAGATAGGAAAGTATAATATATAATGTGTATGAAAGAATCGCGTTTTTTTTATTGGATAGTTTCTTTTTCTCATCAGGAAGAAACCTTTTAATGTCCTATACTAAGTTTATTTCATTCTCTTTAAATAAAATTCTTTGATTTAAAAATATGTATTTCTCTATTTGGCGTTATTTTACATGTATCTTTGTGTATTTTTATTTTCATTTCCTCTTTAATAATTCAAGGAGATTTCTATGATACCATTTGTTTTTTAGATCTGCAAAAAATCCATATCTAAACGTTGCTTCTATTATTACATATATGGGCATGTATTATATACTTACTAATTTATGTTTTGTGGGAAAATGAAAAATCTGGTTATTTCTTATATACGTATAAAGTTTATCCTATTTGCAAACATCTCTAAGTTTATATTTTATCGAATTGCTTTCTCTCTCATAACTTTCTGCCCCCACAATCGTAACAGAGCACTGCATGCTGAAGGATTTTCCAAAGCAGCATTTATTTTCAAGCCCATATTTTTTCTTTCCGTTATTGCACAAGTAACGCTTTTGGAAGCTACATCTCATAGGTACTGGTGGAAGTGAAAATAATTGTATCATTCTGTGTACTAATTTATTTCAGAATATCATAGCTATATGTAAAGTTGCCAAATAATGCTCTACATTTCTTTTATCATCATTGCAAGCATTAATGGCTAAAATATGATGATTATTATTAAAAGTGAGGAAATGATATTTTCAACTTTCTAATACTATTAGCATATATTCAGTGGGCAGGCGTTGGTAGTTGTACTGTGTAGCACAGAATTAATGTAAAAATTCTTCATGTAAACTATTTGCACAAGAAACGTGTGGGAAGCAGAATTGTTATTTAAAATGTATGTCGTTTAATTTCAGATAAGCCAATGAACAATGAACATTTAAATGCATCCATTTATAACTCTCTAAACACTAAATTTGTAATCTTTCTTTATACTTCAACCATACATTTAGAAGACATTTAAAGTAGAACACGTAAATGGGCACATATTTATTTTATACTTTAATTTTACACATTTTATTAAACCTTTTCTTTTTTAACAGCTAAAATTCAGTCAAGTATTAACATATTGACATTTTTATTAACAAATATTTTATTTATAATAATTTTTTGATTTTCTTTATAATTTTGCATTTTTGCATATCCTGTTTTCTCCCTGTGTTGTAGCACAGTAACATAAGTATCATGAGTCACATCTGTTTACAGAACATCATACTACTTATTACTATTTTTTCCGTCCAAATTTGATTTATATTAAATAGATATCTACTGTAAAAATGTGTATACATTTTTGGCACCCTCGGTTTATTCATGAGTTGAAAAACTGCTTATTTTTTAAATTCTGATTAACAGCAAATCAAGACAAAATGATTGAATAAATGAATCGACGCTCTCAAGAAAAAGGTTTTGCATTCTTTTTCAAACATTTACGAACCAAACAAAACATATTAAACCATTGTTTATTATTAGATAATACTAAAGAATGCACCCGTTAATCTGCACTCGATTCCAACGAGGCAAACATAGCGGTTGCTTCAGCAAATGATGATAAAATTGAGTCTACAAGGAAAACAAAGAGACAGAGAACTGCAGAATGGCAGTCAAAAGATGCCACAGACACTAACAAGCCGATTAGACATACAGTGTAAACGTTACTGAAAAGAAAACTGACACATTTGACTGTTTCCATAATGACAAGCCTTTGCCCAGACAGGAATTCTTGCGTAGAGAGTGGCATGGCTTGTTTTTACCCACTCTCTAACAACCCATCAACGTTATGAAGCTCATAGACCCCCTGGCAGAGTAGTTTGTGGCTTTGACATCGACGCTGGCTTTCCATCAAGGGCAAATGAACGCGCTGCATATTACAGAATGCAAAAGATGCATGTAAAATGAGTATTGCTCTTCTGCTCGAATCGCATCGTCACTAGGAAGCCTATTAAAATAGCTCGTGCATTGAAAGCCTCTCTTACTTCAGGACTGATTGTGACAAGGTTAGTTGAATTGAAACAGTTAGTTGCATGGAGCTGAACGTCAGCGAGCGTGTACGGTAAAAGATATTTAGTTTGTACAAATTATTTTGTAAAAACACCCACTTCTGCTGAAGTGTTTATGTACAATTTTGTTGAATTAGAGGATGAATGTAGAGCATTTTTTGGACAAGTAAGATATTAATATACTATAGGCTCATTATTAATGAAGTTTATTATGTTTAATAAACATTGATTTATGATATGCACACAAGGTTCTTAAACAAACAATCCAACCCTACCTCGAGAACCAGTTGTGTGGCCTTGATGTAACTTCACAAGTCAGAGAGAACTTTACTGCGTGCGTGAAAATGGTTTCATATAGAGTTGATCAGTCGATAGCGAAACGTTGTTGAGTTAACAGTATATAGACACTGTATTATCGTCACATTATACAAGTCTGTCACCCTCATTAGGGCCCAGCTGTAATTCCTTACATACTTATAGCATTTAGCCATTGAGAAGCACTAAGGGAGATAGCAACAAAAGAATGCTGATATAAGATCAAAGAAATTTCTTTGAAGGAGGCAAGGTTGACATGCATTATAAGTCCTGCTTACTTTAAATAATGCTAATGAATGAAAACTAGACAGACATTTTTCATTGTTAAAATATTCGATATTGGCTTCGGGTTTTTGTGCTTCAGTTTCCAAGATATATTTTGTAATTGATATTGTTTACATCATGCACATATCAGTATTCCAGTTATCAAGGGTTAAAAAGGAAGATTTGTATTTCAAGAAGAAGTTTTGCTGCATTCACTGTTAACCTTTTACTTTTACTCTCCATTTATTTTACATCAAACGATTTCGTTATAAAATGCTAGCTATTTTATACAATTTTTATACTTTCAGCAAGTTTAAAAAATGAAATGAAAAAGTGATAAAATATGTAAAAAGAAAGTATTAATGTCAACAGTAATAGTAAATATCACATGATCCAATTATCTGATGACCGATGTGACGGTGGTGGATTGCAGCTAAGGCCCAAGGCAAGCTGGGCTATGCACGTCTGGGAGCGACCAGGATTTGCTAAACTGCTAGGTTAGCTTTGAATCTCACGCCATTCAATAAATGTCTTTGAACAGTAAAGGAAACAACATGTGCTGTCCAGATATTTGAAGAGAAATTCCCAGGTGATCGAGTTCCAAGTTTTAATACGATTCATAAATTAGTTAATGCATTTTGCAAAATAAAAAGTGTTCAAGATAAGAAGCGACACATTTGGACACCCAGAAAAATTCCCCTTAGCAGTCTTTCTCAGTAAAGAGATTTTCTTATCATTCTGGACTACAAAGTTACCTAATGTAGGCCATATTGCATTTTTTTCTTTAGAAGAAATTTTCCCAATATCACTTAGGGCTTCCAACATCTCATTTTGCTTTTGAAGGATATTTTAAGACCCGTTAAACATCCGGAAAATATGTTCTATCCAGTTTTCTTTATTCTGTTATTTATATTTTAAAAATATTAAGATTTTCTGTTATTTTAACTTTCGTTATATAACATTTGAAAGTATAGCTACTTGCATATCTAAAAATCTCATTTCAGTAGTTTGCATCATTCTTTTATTACTTTGGCCCAATTTTCAAATAGGTTTGTCAAAATTAATACCGCTATTGCTTTATAAATATTTAA
Source organism: Metallyticus violacea (assembly GCA_030762175.1). Lineage (NCBI taxonomy): Eukaryota > Metazoa > Arthropoda > Insecta > Mantodea > Metallyticidae > Metallyticus > Metallyticus violacea. Next base: position 64,057,139 of record CM060830.1, read on the forward strand.
ATGCGTGTCTTACAAACTTTATTTTTCATGCTCATTTTATGGTACCACATACCAAAAATTTACAAATATGTTGTTTTATATCTTCTTTATAATTATAGACAAATAGAATTAATCATCTATTTCTTCTATTCGATTATTATTTAGTATGATTTGGGACAGTTTTTTATATTTTCCAATATATGCAACTACTTTTGATTTTTCAGTTGATATTAAATTATGTGTAGACATTATTTTATTAGTTGTAATGAGGCTAATTAAAAGTTGCTCTTCATTATTTTCATTGTCAGTGAATAAAATTGGATTTGGAACTTTATATTCTATTTCAAAACGGCTTCTTAGCTGAGCTTGCCATTCGGCTATTGTTGCATCTAAGTATACATTAAAAACTCTTGACGACATCGGGCATCTTTGTTTTACTCCAGCAATAAATTAGTCTATTTAAGATTTTATAAAATTCGAGATAGCACTATTAATATTCTTAATACATTTGTTGCATCATTGAAACTAGATGTTTGGGATATCCTTTATACAACAAAATTTCCCATATTTTTTCTTTTAACTTTTTCAAACATTTTTGTATAGTCAACAAATGTAATAGGTTTATCTAGGTCCCAGATAAATTTAAGAAGAAGATCTAATCAGTAATTTTAAAAATAAATTACAGAAATGCGTCAAATCTGCATCTCCTTGCGTAACAAGGGTGAATAAATAACTTTGAATGCATTAGAATTTATTAGACTGTTAATACAGTGATTCCGCCAGCGAGTCTTGTGTGGCTCTCTCATTCGCTCTGATCCAGTGCAGCTCTACCGGTCGTGAATAACGGCTTATTGGCCGATGCATGCCCCGCCGCCATGCCGGCCATAAAATAATTGGACCAGATATTTGGGGGAAAATTTTAAATGTAAAGGTATGTCTCTAAAAATATAACATGTTGAAGGATCAATTTAGTATAGCATTGTTATCTGCAGCTTTGTGGGATAAGGAACCCTTAAAATAAAACGATAAATTATAAGTTTAATAATTTTTATGCAAAAGAATAGCCTATAAAAGTTAAACTTGGGGCAAAATTCACTCAACAAAACTATTTTCTAAGATCTACTGGACCTTGAAGCGACAACAGGAAGATACTTTTTGAAAATGTTAAATTATGAAGGTGTTAGATAACATCAAAGACATGAACAAAAATATATTAAAAGGGCATTAGAAAGGGGAGTAATGTAAGTGAAAAACTAAAATATAGGTAAAAAAATTAATTAGATAGGATAAAGTTTGCAGTGTAGTTAGGAGAGGTATTATTTCTTTAATTATATCAATTGCAATTCTATTTATTATGCCTTATGAACGGTAGATTAGAGACAAAATTTAAGCTAAGGTAAAATAAGTAGAAGAAGATATGTATGCATTCAAAATATCGAATAATTTTTACCTTTGGCTGACAACATTTTCACCCAATCAAAGAACAGTGCATTATGCTAAGGCTACAATGGATCGCGCATTATATGTTCGTCACTGGGGCATCAGCATATAAACAGCACATAATGTGTTGGTGCACAATACAAAGGGATTGCACTGACATCGTAACTTCACTCTAAAAGAGAACGTCTATCAATGCAAGTCTAAAAGAAAATGACGTACAGATAGTTAACCTGGTGCTTTGTTATACTAAGAGTATCCTTCGGGTTATCGGTAATTGCCTCGTCGGAGATAATTGTGCCACTTGATGCATATTTACTTATCTCCGTCAAGCAAACTTGGATACCAAACATCTCCCATTTGATGTAATCTTTCCGCTTCAATATCTTCGGTTGCATATCCAACTGAATGTGCGTCATTAAATCTGCCTATATCACCTTAATATTGGCAATATTTACAGTAGTCGAGATATTACTTTGTGATTGACACATGGGACATGTTTATACCTGCTACTTGGATGGCGAGAGGCTCGTAACAAAAACACATTATCGTCAGAGGAATGACATCGGCGTTGCAACAGTTAACGAAAATTACGCAGTAGCGTTTTCAAGAGTATGCATGGAAAGAAGAAGGTACTTTGGAAGAAGTAGTGAAACGTTTTATAATAAGCTTGGATGTCTCCAGTGATTTCATTGAGAGTGATAGTGAACATAATGAAATGGTAAATGGAAATCCACGAATATTTTGTTTCATAAGAAACTTTATGTAATATTTGTGTAAACATAATAGGATAATCACTTAATATTAATCTGTTGCTTAGAGATATAATTTCTGAAAAATGGATTGGGTAATGATAGGGAACTTTTCATAACTAACTATGGAGGGCTCTTTGCGTTCTATGGTAAGTTTTTTAAACTATTTTAACTTATAAAAAAACATGCCTTCAGCGGTAGTTCTATGTAGTGGTTTCGATCGTGAGCTAAAGCTCTGCATTGCAGCTTTTACTGCAGTAACTGGTGCTAAGTACAGTTATGTCCATTTTATTCCATTCCTCCTGGCAGGCTTTCCAGAGACCGTCAACAGTTTGCAGTCTTCTCGCATCCAAGGACCTTTTTATAACTCAAATGCAAAGTAATACATTAGCAATGTATCTGATTATTTAACAGGATGTTGCTTTAAGGGATGGAATATATTCTGATCTCTCCCTCTTTCCATATACCGCTAAAATTGCGTGGTGAAGAAGGTGTGCACAGAGGGTGCCAAAAAATATGTACACACTTCAAGCAAAGAAAAAACTGTGTTAATATAACAAAATGAAATCACACTAAATGAAAATGATGAGCACTAATCATCTTAGACTTTTACATTTACAACAGTTGCTCAAAATGTCCTCTATCGGCGTCGACACACTTCTGAATAAGTTAAACTACTGATTGAGCAACGTTTGCGAAAGTGTCCTCAGCGATTGCAGCACATACCGTTTCAATTTCTTCTCCAAGTGCTGCCAGTGTAGCTGGTTTTCTACGGTATATCATCCTTAAGAGTTTCTCATAGGTAGATCCGTAGAACGCGGGGGAAACTCAATCCGACCTCTTCGCCATGTCCAGTGCCTTGGAAGATTGTCATCAAGGTACGCACGTACATTTTGGTGGTAATGTGGTGGTGCACCATTCTGTTGAAAGTAAAATCCATTATTTTTGTACACAAGTCTCCATTTTCTTTGAACTTCAACAACATTCTCTGTCTTCCAATACCACTTTAAAATTGCATTCCGGGTTCAAACGATAATCTTGGCTCCATTTTGTAATAGCAACGCTAACATAACATAATGTGAGTCACATCTAATTACAGAACATCGATCGTACGATAATCTTGGCTTCATTTGTTCATTGTTGATTTACGTAATCTTGGCTTCGTTTGTTCATTGTTGACTTAACTGTAACGTAGCAACGCTATCATAATGTATGCGGGCCACATCTGTTTACCGAACATCATACTACACATTATTGTTGTTTTTCGGTCCAACTTTGAAATATATCAAATTGATATCTCCTGTGAAAATTTGTATACATTTTTGGCGCCCTCAGTGTTTTAGACTTATCGTAATGCAACCAGGTATTCGTGGTTGTAACTGAGATCCCAAATTTCAATAAGATGGATTACGACTGGTGGCTGGTCGTGGATTTACCTGTTTCTTACCCTCTGGAACAAGTTCTATTCTGACCTTTAAGCACACATTAGATGTCTTTATTAGAGATTGTGAAACTTTACCTCTTGATTTGCTTGATAATATCGGAATAAGAGTATTTTGTATCGAAGAAGAATATAATGCACTCTTCACACAATGTTTTATGTTTTGGGCTCTATTTTATATGGCATGCACGAGCAGCAAAATGTTTAAGTGAACGCTTCTGTGAACTTCTAAGCTTGTTACCGTAGATGGCAAACAACCTTCTGCATTAGAGATGTGCAACTTTTAATCATATTTTGATGAATAATATATGGAAGTAATCGATTTACTTCACCACCTTTTTCAACATAGCCACAGTATAAAACATCAAGAAACCTTATAAATTAGCATTACATTAAAATAATACATAAACAAGATTAAAATTTATATACATATATACATACATATATATAAAACCAAAAAAGACTAATATTATTGTTTCAATAAAAATTGACATTATAGCAGCTAGCGCACATTCTGTAAATGTGTATATGCTATATTTGATATAACATTTCAACCGACATAAGTTAAATATTTATATTTGGTTAACTTCCACACGAAAAACAGTTTTACCTGACAAAAAGTGGTAAATATTATTTTGTGTTTTTGATAATTATTCATCGGAATTTTTAAGTTACATAGACTCTACCGGGTTAATATTACGAAAAAACAAAAGATATGAAAACTGCCCCGAAGATAAATAAGAACTGATGACCTACAAGCGTAAGGGGATAGGGTAGTTTGTAATTCATGAATGTTTTAGACCCCATTCACAATGAAAATTAAACGTAACGTAAACTTAAACGTAAAAGCAAGACGCTATGTATTATAATGGAACCATTCACAATGAATCACGTAAACATAAAAACTTAGAAGCTTGCAAGATCCAAAGTTTGGCGTCTACGCATAAGTTAAATTTAAGAAATCAGGCAATCAAAACGTAGCTGCTCTGTTTGTAGAGATCTATAGTAGAATTTATCCATACACGGAGCACGGAAATCAAATGCAACTCTGCTGCTTGGTGCTGCAAGTCCCGATCGACGGCGGAGAGAGCCGAAGGTAGTGACCTATAGATACAGCTAGATAATAAGGCTTTCAAGCGATTGTTAGGCGCGTAAAATATTGAAACTGTGTTACAAGAGACCACGCAGTTATTTGGCTCTCTCCGATGTCGCTCGGGTCTTGCAGTAGCTAGCAGCAACAGTTGCAATTGATTTTCGTGCTCCGTGTAAAGGCAAGTTATGGTAGAGAGACTGAAGATCAGTGGCTCTGTAGACAGAATGGCGTCAATAGACAAAAGACTAATTGCATTATAAGAAAGTTATTCTTGTTCATATTACTAATTAGTTACTGCACTTTGTATTTGCATAAACACTATCGCCGTCTGCTCAGAAGCAGCCTTGTTCAATCAGCTGTTATTGATTTTCGCTTGTTCTTATTTTTGATTGGTTAATACTTACGTTTGCATCTTTCATTGTGAATGCCTACATACTATTAAGTTAACGTGTTACTCTTATTTTGTTATGTTTAGATTTAATTGCCATTGTGAATATGGTCTTACCCTTCCTACCTGCTGTCTACAGTACAGACAACATAACTTCAATCCTGCTTCACTCTGGTTTTAGTGCTTAGAAATTCTGATGTCTATAGCTATCTGTGTGCAAGACAGATGTAAGAACTATTTTTTCACATCCGTTTAACAGGAAACTATGTATCTTCGGCAAAGCATGAGCTTTAAAATGAGCAATAACTATAACTATAATAATAATAATGCATCAAGAAATACGATAACTTTAATGAATGTTGTATGAAAACTCTGATTCTATGGACCTCATATTTCACAAAATAATTGTTTATATATTGTAGTAATAAAACAATATATTAAACTTTAAAAATACAAGGTCATTTGTCCTAAAGGTTCATATAATTTCACAAGGAATGCCCATTCGCTAGAATCTTCATCTGCTGTAAAATATTTTAATTTTTTGTAACCCCCCCCCCCATTCTCGTACACGCTATACAACTTCATTGTTGGTAAACGTTGGCACCTATAAAACTTCTTCCAGAATCCAATTAATAAAAATTCAAGATTCTGGCTTGGAAAGGTTAAAGGAGAACATTCCATCTCCATCTGGATTGTCGTGCCAACAGACAACATATGGCGAACATTTTCATGAATGAAGTGAATGGAATTCTGTAAATTCTTAAACTTGTTACAAGTGGATATTTTCACTGAACTCTCGAGCGGACTTGGACTTGGATTCCATTCGTATTTAATGTTCGTCGATCTGGTAAGCAGGACTTAATGTGAATCTTTATGAAGCTGTATGCACACTGTATGTTTAGTTCGGGCCGTAGAATCCAAGTGCATATTCCTTTGGATGTTATAGCTGGTATATTAAATCTCACTGATGGAAAGTTCCTCACAATATTACGCTAATAAGTATGAACATTTTGAAATGCTCTGTGAGTATTCTCTCTCGTCGTCTATGCTGTAGGGCTCTGGGGGTGCGTTCCGTTCTCGATTCATATACCTCTACCCTTCTGTATATTTCGTAGCGTTTTCAGCCCACATTTGTCAAAAATATAACGTGTTATTCCACACTGAATGTACTACTCTTGAATATAGCGCAGTATTAGTTTCTCTTGAGTATTGATATTTGAAAGTGTTAAGTAGTCTTTTTAATACCTTGTTAATATGTAAATCTTTTCATTTGTGATATAATTCTGAATTAAATTTTGCTATTATTTTTGCCGTTTCAAAGTCTGTACATTGCAAACGAATGTTCGGACTTTGTTGATCATATCTAGCCTACCATAAAGGTATGATTTGCAGCTTAAAAATACGTACTTAAAAAAAACACGTGGCTTCGACAACCTGGATCAGGCATCTATATAAGAATGAAGACGCGTGCCTTATTCTCTCTGGTAAATAGTGGATGTAACACCAGTAGGTTGCGCAGAACCCAATCGCGTGCCTTACCATTCCCGAAGGTATGCTTTGATTTTCGTATACACTAGGCATATTATGTAGTGGTGTTACTTTTTTATCCCAGCATAAACGTGTCCAAATTAGTATTATTTATTTACTGCGCCCTTAACGTATTTCAACTTCTTCCGTCACAAACGCTAAACCTGAAGTAAGGGATGATTTTTCCTTTCCGAGACCGCTCCATGCATAATGGTCGATCGGTCGGTTCCGTCTGGCACCGCGGTGAACGAGAGTCAGAAAGTCTGCCGCTATGATTGTCGCGTTAAGTTATTACTAATACTCAAAAGGTACATTTACTCACATTATCAAGCAAAAAGATACTGCAACTGCCTCCCTTAATTTTCCATACATTTATGAAATTGTCCATTGCACTCTGTAGATTCCTTTGAGAAATGAAAACATTTTTTTTTAAAGAATACTATTTCTTATATGTGTGTGAATTTGATATGTACAGCTTTTCCTTGAATGCCCCCCCCCCCAAGTCATCGCAGAGAGTCAAATCGGTAGACCGAGGGTACAATATGTTGTTAGTGGTGATGACTCTATCGTCGAATATTTCATGAATTGCTTGCAAAAACTGTAAGTGTCGTTTCAGAAACCTGTTGAAAAGAGCCAGTCCTCATTGAATACATTAAACTCTTAACTTATCACGTGGCCAAAATTCGGTCTAAAAACCGCATGTTGCCCGGCCTTGACCAGATAGATATATAGCCAATTGGCCATTCCTCACGCATTCTAACTCTGCAATTCATATGCCTTTCGAGAACGCACGTACGGAGGTAGTCGCTAGACAACGTGAAGACTTTCGTAACTTGGGCATTACCTTTACGATGAACGGAGGATGGACGAAACATAATGACCTAACAAAACATAAAGCAGGAGTGAAAGCAGTAGGAATTGTCTGGTACATAGCAGAATCCCAAATATGTCTGCAGGTATATTGGAAACAACTTATGGGATACAAGTAAGATACACATAAGGACAGAAGTTTGGGGATGGGAGCAAACTGCGAACCTAGATTCAGTGAGGACATGTTTTCAGAAAGGAATTTTGGGGCTGGGGAGGGGCAACGCAAACTAGCGAATTAAGAGAGAATTCGGGGCCTACAGCTAGACCATAGAATGCAAAATCAGAATAGTGAACTACTGGCATGCGAATTATTCACGGAAACCAAGCTTTAATTAGAACAGAAACAGCTCGGGATGGGGGGGAACAAGACATGGGCATCCAAACTAAGAAACGTACTAGAAACAATAGAGCTGGACTCTGTTTGATAAATACACATATAGACAGCACTTTGATTCCGAACGTCACTCGAACGTAATTTTTGCAATATTGTAATACACACTATCTTCGCTGTAATCATTTGTTTTATTGTTAAAAGTAGATACACTCGGAAGATGGGAATATGGCCGAACTTGCAACAATTCTAAATTCCGAGGGTGAGAGCTAAAAGCATAGATATAATTTTTCGTATTTAAACATTATTATTCCCTTCCTGTCGTTATATTTTGTGTTATTCGTGTATTCATTCCCTGAGAAAGCTTCATTTTGATAAAGCAAAAATATGTGAGAAAAAATGGTCACCTTTATTTTTCTTCTAACGCTCGAATTACGTTTGTCGACATGCAACAACATCAATGTTGTACTACCTAAGACCACAACTTCATAATCCTTGGCATTTTTCAACAAAAGCAACTTTTAATAATAATAGAACTTGGAGATTTAATTCATATTGATAACATTTTAACGATAAAAGAGTTTTTTTTTTTTGTGCTCCAGCCAACAAAATTGACAATAACCACAATATATCAACTTCTTGATTTTTAGAATTTAAAATTGCCACTAGAGACAAGATCAGATTCAGGAATGGATAGTCAAAACATCATGAAATCATCTTCCTTTATGGCAACCTGTGGTTTATGATGCTGTCGTAAGGCAGCAACAGACTTGCTAACAAATTTTCATCGCGTTTACATTGATTATGTGTCAAAATACCAACAGCAAACTACCCTATTTATTCCAATGTTTCCGCACCAAAAATTGGACCCAAAGCATACACAGCCTGGTGGGCCTGGTTACAACTGAAAAAAATGTTAGTCTTTATTAGGTCTGAATTCTTGGAAAATGTTTTCTGATTTAGTGTCGATATAAAGAATACTCATAGAAAAATATTAAGGACGGATTAGGAAGTGCATGTTGACACGAGGATATTTCAACTTTTAACATGAAGCATTCATCCTCCTCCTATGCAACTTGACATAGCATTCAACATCCCCTCTCTCAGTGCTGACTAATGAATGACTTTGTGTTACAGGCCAAAATCTGCAGCAACCTGCACTGATAAGCTCAATTCCGTAACACACGCGGATAATACTCTGGGAGACACATTATTAAACGCACCTCGTATAATGACATTTCTGCAGAGCATGGTGTGGTTATTATGCAAATTATGATTACAGATCAAAATCGAATAATGGTTTAATAAAATAGCTGAAACTGCTCTGCCTGTAAACTGGACGCTAATAGGAATAATGCCTCTGTTACTCACAATGAAACTAAATGGTTATTAAGTATGTAAGATTTTATTGTTTTTCATTTTTTTTAAATACTAGTATTTAACGCCGTTTTATTGCTGAGGCATCACATGAAATAAAATAATAATTTATAAAAGAATTGTTGTAGCAAATACTGTTCTAGTTCAAAGTTTAGGATACTTCCCCGGTATTTGTCACTGATGACTAAGGAAAACGTGGAAAAATCTGTCTGCCAGGACAGTTCTGGAGGTAATGAAACCGCTTTACCAAAAAATGTTAATAGAGATAGTTGTGTTCTAAAAATTAGAGATAAACATTAAATCGACACGGGTAGCCGAGGTCGTTAAGGCATGGACCCCTTCGAGCGGGGGTACGAATCCCGCCAGGACCGTCCTCCCTGACTGAGTTTTTTTCCAAGCTTTCCTCACAGTCCTCGTAAATGGCAAATTCCGAGGAGGTACCCTAAATTTAGGCCTGCAACGTTTCCTCCCTTAAAAAAATATTTTCCCAATTTATCATTTAATTTCATGTATAATCAGTGTTCACTGCCTGTGGTACTTCAGTTAAACATCAGGGAACAAAATTGTCTCTTAGTGGTTCATTTGCAGATATTTTCAATTGCACATGTCTCCCCCCTCCAGGTATATCAAATTTGGGCATTTTAAGTGTGCAGCTACCAGAAATACAGTTTCCTTATCAGATAATGCATTTTCAACTTTAATCATTGAGTTTTATACTATGTTTGATACATAGCCTAATGCCGTCAGTTTTCTCAATAAAATATTTAATTCCGAACCATACAGAACTATGAATGTAGTTACAAAATAATAATCCTAAATACTACCGCTGTGAATATTTGACTCAAATATGTAGTTTCAGTTTATTTAGGTTACGGACCGCCTAAGCGCCGCTGCTTACTGGGGAAGTATATCCGCAGGAACCGGTAAAGGGGAAATAGAATCGCTGCTCTGAAAGTTAGTGTTTGTATTTTATTATTCATATTTTTACTGAAAGTATAAAATGATGAATATTCAAAACTGGTTAATAATAAGAAACATTGAAAATGATGCCCTCATCTGGAACGAATACATGGCCGGTTCGGAACCCGTTTCTTGTCATTGAGAGATTCTGTCTCGCCAGCCTTTGTGAGTAGAGCATGCATAGTAGTTGCTTTATCGTGCAAAGAATCTTCGTGTGCTGCAACAACCTCATTGTAACTCAACGTGAAAGTTCTGCCCTTGCTATCAACATTAGTGACCTCCAATGGCTACTATCCACTCTTGAACTACAGCTGATTGGTATAATTATCATATCCTGGTAATCTTTTCGCTACCTACATTTTTCAGTGTTTTCTTCCTTAGCATTTAATAAGGGAAGACCTTCAGCATGTCAAAGGATACACTTGGCCACCCCAAGACTTCCAAAAGTGCATCTTGGCAGCATTGTCAAAATTTAGGAGCCTAATGCTTATCCCCCTTAAGAGCATATTTACTTTAAAAATAAAAAGGGAAAAAAGGAGCAGTTGCATTCTCTCCATAAAAGTGCACAGTGTTCAGACTGGTCATTAACAAACAAGAAGAGGAGAAAGTTACAAAATGTCAGTAGAAATCGGAAAGGAAGATCCTAGACGTCAGTCTGAGAGATTGGATCCGCAATGACGATATCAGCACAATGAAAGATGTAACAGCAGTAAAATACACAAAGAGAGATTGGGCAGAACAAATAACTAGGATGGACTACAGTCATTGAGCATATACTCGTAAATAACAGTTAACAGAACAAAATTAATCAGAAGCGCCTAGTTCTGCTAAAGATAGTAAGATAAAATGTAAGACGGTTTTTCGTTTGCTGGATTTGCCGGTGCCTTCCCCACTAAGCGGACTCATGAGGATCATAACGCTAGCGCAGCTGTATATAATGGAAACGAAGGCACAACTAAATAAACGATTTGACAGGCTGCTTTGTTAAGGGCATAAACAATAAAGTTATCGCCAGTTCCGACTTAGGTTAAGAACATAGAATCCTCCCTTCTTCCTCATTCATCGCTAGCTTGACGCCAACCCAGATCAGTAACACGTTCCTATGTTATCGGGAGCACCCGGAATTCAAATAACGATGCTGGCCGTCGAAGCTGGATTTAATTTTGTCCATACAACAAAGTTTTATTAATGTCGCTAGAATTCCGCGTTTTACTCAAAATAAGTCGCTTTTGCTGCTATTTGAGGTTTTCGTAATTATACGCAAGAATACCACAGTCACATAATTTGTAAATTACCTTGAGATTCAAGGATCTAAGGAATGAGATAGCTATTTATTATTCTATAGTAGTGTGCCGCAACAGTGTAAAGCCTGTGTGGAAACAGCAGTATTGATCCTTAAAAAGAAACAATAATTCACAGTTACATTGTAATTAATGAGAAACTAATTAATATTAGAATAAAAACCACACGAGGATACCTAACATCATTAGTGTATATGCTTCAGAAGAAAAGAGAAAAGAAGCAAGAAGCAAGCATTTTATAAGGATCTACAAAATATATATAAACAATAAGCAAAATGACCAATTAATATTGGATGGAGATTTTAACGCAAGAATTGGCAGTGGTCAATAAAGTATTATTTTTAATATATAATAATAAGAACAGATTGTAAATGAAAATGGTAAAACTCTGAGAAACGTTGCAGTTTCTTTCTTTAGGCACAGACATTTTCATAAATATACAAGAGCTTGTAGAGTACAGATGAATATAATAATTATATTCTAGTGAAGGATAAATTACGTTCCAAGTTTTAGATGTAAAATGCATGTTGCTTAGATCACTTCATGGTAATGTGCAATATAAATTTGTTTAAAATGTGATATAAATCAAATAACAAGAGGGAACATGAAATAAAGAAATCAACATTTGAAGTTCATCTCTAAAAGAGGATATTATACTGGCAACGTTTGGATCAACGAACTTTAAAAATTAACATGGAATGGAATGGCATTAAACAAGTTTTAATAAATTCAGCAAATGAAGCCCTTGGCAGAAGAAATAAAGAAAACGGAGGGGTTTTAATATATGAAATAATCAAATTGAAAAGCTTATCGATGACAAAAAATAAGCACACTTAAGATATTTAAATATGAAAATAACTTTATTGAATATAAAAGCGATGTGCACCAGCGAAGAGAGAAATAAGAAATTTACTTCAGTAGAGTCGGGACAAATATGTAAGTAATATTCATTATTATATTCATGAAGTTCAAATAGTATATAAAGTAATTAAATGCTTAAATAAACAAGAAAGGAATACAGTTGATGTGAACAATATATTAGAGGATGACTGATTAAAATACTTTAAAGATCTTGGTGTTATCCCACTAGAAACGAACTAACATTAATAAACAAATAGTATGAACTATAGGTTCCATAACTATAGAAGAAGTAAATGATAGAGTACACTCAAGGTTAACAAAGCCCCAGGAAGTGCCGAAATTAATTAAGAATTATGTAGATATGCATCACTATAGTTCAAATTACCATTATTAATATTTTAATATATATTACTCATGTTAGCTGCTCCACTTTACTGAACCCAAATGAATGGCTAAAAGCTGTAATAAAGTCAATACTAAAAAGGGGGTGTAAGAGCTATGGAGATAATAAAATGCTAATATTTTAAAAATGAACAACTTGGGTTTAGACTTTGATCTTGTATTTATAGTAAGGCAAATAATGTAGAAAATAATATAGCATAACCTCGAGACACACTTATTATTTAGTGGCTATATAAAAGGGTGAAAATCTTATAGAAATCGTGTAAAATAAAGGATATTCCAATCAGTTTTTTCAAAAATACAAGAAATGTGTGAAGGAACACTTTATTGATAAATTGAATGTCATAAGCCCTAAGTTGGAATCTTTTAACTTAGAAGTAAAATAAAGCTGACCTTTGTTGGCAAACCGAATAGCAAGCCGAGTTAAGAAACTATTTGAAATAGGATATAATGTTGTAAATACAGTTTTATTTGCTGATGACCACATTGTCTTCACAGATATAAAGATAAACTTTGATTACCCTCATTTCAGCTTAGCAAAATATCGCCATATAATTGAATAATATCAACTGAAAATAAAATTAAATTTTGTTAGAAAACATAACGCGACCCAGAATCATAATCCAGTAGAACAAAATTTTTCAAAATTTGAAATTTGACGTGTCTTAATAATGATTGAAAACAAAACGCTTATAAATTTCTGAATATATATGGTACCATAAACCAAACATATACCACTCCGAGGTTTAGTGATAGCGTTTACAACTACTAATCCGTAAATCCTGCGTTCGAATCTCGACCAGGTCAAGTTATAAGGATATATTTATTTCCCTCAGAGTTTTCCCTTATGCTGAGAAGGTGAATACGAAATAGCTATAAGGCGGCAAGAACTCCGAGTTCATTTACACCGTCATTAATTCATTTCATTTATCCCTATAGACTGAACACCTATAGTATTCAGTTCACGATTACAGACGTCGTGAGAAGACCAGTTCAGTCAAACCGAAAATAAATAAAACCAAAAAACATTAAAGAATAAAAGTAGGAAGGTAACGCTTTTAAAATTCTATAAAGCATGGCCGTGCGAATTCGACTTACGAATGTGAAAATTGGGCTACAAGTAGAAATATTAAAGAGTGAGTGCAATTGCTGAAATAACATTTTTGAGATCTGTAGCTGGCTGTACTTGAAATAGTGCATCAAGAATGTTGATATAAGAGAAAAACGTAATAATTTTTATGTAAACAGCAATACGAAGAATTAACTAAACCAGTTGGAACATATTTTTCTTATGCCTAATGAAAGATTCGCGAAAGATGTCTTAAAATATCGACCGAAAAAATCGGGATGCAGACGTTTTCTGAAGTAAAACAGGTAAATTTGCTTTATCTTGAACAATTATAATGATGAATACTTTAATATTTTTATCACTTGTATCGTTTATGTTAAAAATGAGTACCTGTACACATGTATTCATTACCACCACGGGTGGCCGAGATCGTTAAGGCGCGGACTCGTGAGCGGGAGGTGTGGAGTTCGAATCCCGCCAGGACCGTCCTCCCTGACTGAGGATTTTTCCAGGTTTTCCTCAGTCCTCGTAAATAAGTACTGCCGGCCTAACTTTAAGCCTGGAACGTTTCCTTCCTTAAAAAAAATCCTTTCCCAATATATCATTTCATCTCATGTGTTCACCGCCTGTGATGCCTCAGTAGTAAAAACGGGCGTTAAACACCATTAAAAAAATTTGTGCAATAACTGGTTATTACTTTCTTTGCTCTTCATAATTTTTCTGCACTATTTGCATTGCTATATAAATTATTGATGCATTTTCGCTATAGTCTCAAGTGACTTAAGTCATGTTTAATGACATTTAACAATTTGGCATTATCAGAAGAACTTATGAAGCCCTTACTGAAATCGTAGCCAGTCCTTTGCTGTGGTTCTCCATCTCCGGCCGCAGGAGCGCTCAGCTTCCATACTAGGAATCTTTCCAAAGCGAAAGCCACCGTCACACAACACCACTTTCGACCCTCTAACAGAAAAAAGGAAAACCAATAGAATTACATTATGGAAAATTGAAAGCAGAAAATTCGTGGAATGTAAACATCCACACCAGCCTAAGGAAGTTGAACCTGGAACCTTCAAAATGCGAGTTTCAAGCGTTACTTCCTGAGCCACCCCGCTTGGTGAACATCCTTTTATTCATTATCCTTTAATGCTCAAGTTTCGTATGCATTGCCACAGGATGTAAGATATTAACAAACTTTAGGGCATTTCATAAGCATTTATTTAATAATATTGCAAATAATAAATTAACTTAGCTGCCTTATGAAACAATATAAATATTTATTTGTTGTACTTTCCGTGAATTTAATAATCCTATTATGCTCTTTACGTTTGTTCTTATTTTTCTTATTATTATTTCATTAATTGTTTCATTCGTTGCTTTACTAGTATCTATATTTATTTGCACATTATTTCGTGTTTTATATAAATTTATAATGTGTATTAGCATTATTTCTCTTACTGAATATATTGTTTCTAAATTTTCGCAGAGATTAATTTTTCTTAGATCGATAGATTGAAAGAGAAGGCCTAATGGTCAAAGATCTACCACAATAAATTAATAAATTTACATAATAATGCTATGTTTTATTACTTTATTTACCTTTATACACATATTTAGTTTAAGTTAAATTTATAATGAACAAATACAAGTAATTTTAAATGCGAATACTTTTTTTTTGTATTTAAACTTTTTAATTTGCAAATAACCTGTTTGGAAGAAGCAGACGGTGGTTGGAACGTTTTGAAACGATAGCCTTTGGAAATGTCGTCTCGAACGCACATCTATATTTTACGCAACATCTGTAGTTGTACAAAAGAAAAAGAAAAAATTAAGATTCCGGCACGGCGTTGCTCAGAAGAAAGTAATTTTGACGGAGCTATACGGAAAGCACACACGTGCGTCCCGCCGCACTCCATATCGCCGCCGCTGCTCACAATATATTTCGATCTAAATATTTTTATGTATGCTCCAAGCGTCCATATCCGTAGCGGAGATGTCTCATAAATATCCATAGCGTGCGAGGCCCGGTTCCATCAACTTCAGCAAGAGAGACCGTCCAAGGCGCATCTTCGGTCTGTTCTGCTTAAATTCTATCCACGAGTGTATGTGGGATTCACACATGAACCTATTTTATGCTATTCTTTTACGAAGCTGACAGTACTTTAGTTATTATAGTAACATTAAGAGGTTCGTTGAAAATTAAAATGCCATAAATGTTAGATGAATTAATGATTAAGGAAAAAGTACAGAGCAACCCAATTACCTATGAACCAACTGACAGCGTTCTGTCTATAGATGAGAGTCGTTCTTGAGTGCGCTGATACTACTACTTAACTATTTTAAAATGTTTTACTTACCAACTTTATGAAAGGAGGTTCTAAAACTATCCACTTCTTTGTCACTGCATTTTTGGCACCTTTTAGCGATACATCAATCGCTGTAGTTTACCTTGAATAGCACTGACTGTTTCTTTTTGATATTTTGTTTCAATTCTTCCAGAGAATGTGTTTGTCTCAGATTTGGTAAAGATAAAGGTCGCAAGAGTATAGATCGGGGAACTGAGGAGGCTAGTAGCTCTGTCATTCTTAAACACTCTTTCAAATTTTCTTCTTCGTTTACGCTTTAAAAGGGGGGGGGGATATTGTAGCATGTATGTCGCAGTTTTATTTTAGAAGGTTTTAACAGTAATAAAGTTGTAGCTCTTGGCAAAGAACCATAAGAAATGTCTGTTTGTTGGGAAAGATGCTTAAGTTATTTTTATCATCTAATGTTTCTCCAGTGAGAACGCACCGTTAGGTTTCTTAGACTGAATACTATCCGTGGTTCAAAATTTATTATAACAATTATGGATTGTTGTACAACCGATACATTTTACATCCCAGGATCTTGCTTTAAATCGTCGTTGAGTCTGATTATAGAGCAAAACATACTAGCTAGAAGAGAAGAGCGTGACCTTGTTCCAGTGTGCACAGCTGAGTGAAAAAACACCGAAAGTTGGTTCAAAGTTCATTGAATAGGAACATGTTCAACACGTAGATACATTCATTTATATTTCAAGAATTGAAAGATAGAAGTTCACCATTCCCTTATCTGCTTCAAGTTTTGCCTTTAAGCCATTTGATTGTCAGATTCCCCATTTGAAAACTGGGTTGGATAATTAAAGAAATTTGAGATTTTTTGGGAATTTGAATCCGTATTCAAAAAATTTAGGATTCATCTCACCTCTGCGAATTAATAAGTACAGGGACTTTTTACGCGGGCATGATAATGTTCATTGTTATAATTCTTATGTTGGTACTGTCAAGAATTAGATGTAATTACAGCAAGATGTAAACGTCTTAAGGCATTGCAAAACGAAACTCCTCATAGTTGGTTGTTAAAAATTACGATAATATAGTGGTACATGATAAACAGAAACTGGTTCTGCCAGAGAGATACAGTGACAATCTATTTTCCTAACAGTGAGTTTTTCAATATTGTATTTTAGAATTTTGCTTCTATTAGCTCAAACAACTATTCAATTTGCCATAATTATGCGGATTCATAGTTCTGAAAATTTTGTCTGCATACAGTATGTGTAACTCAGAAAAGAGAAGATAAGAGTGTACATTTACTTTAAGCACATTACTACCAATTTATTGCAAGACTGTAGATCCCCTCTCTTCTACTTATTAATCGATCTGGTCTGCATAGTACGTTTGAAAATGTAATTATTTACTTTTCCAAATCAAACAACGTAATTCAATGCATTTTACTAGCTAGCAAACAAACAAGAAAAAAAATTAAATATTTACTTAAGGAGTTCCACATCACTGATTAATGAAGACAAAAGACCACGAATTCAAACACTTCTCAAGGAAAATGCTAAATTACTTCTTGTTTGCATGGCCATACGTTCAGTTATTTTTTTCCTTCCATGATCAAAGACCGGAAATTTGCCTCGCCTGACCGAATGACAAAAATCGATTAATTGTATAACTTTCAGTTCTCTTTTGTACCAAACGCGCTGCTGTCTTTGGGAGCTATTGTGCGAAACTCAAAATGGAATAAGACAGAGCGAAATCTCTCTGTCTAGGACGGCATTGCCTAATATCTAAGTAGTATCACCCCTCTCCTTCACAATCTAGAGGGGTCAAAGGCAATATGCCACCCCAGCTAGGTCTATGGATTCCGAGTAAACTCTAATTTCCATCAAAAGCTCAAAATATATATGATTAGCGTGGCATATCCGTATGATATACTGCTAGTCACATGATCATCAACCAAAATATGTATGAAATGATGGATGAAGGAGGGAGTGAAGAAGGGAGGGAGGAAAAAGAAGTGAAGCACAACTCGATTTGCAGTTGTAGAAAATTTTACCACATTTTTCTTATTTTATGGTTTAGTATGTTTTAAAATTTGTAATCTATTCTACAGAGAGTGCCAACAAATGTATACACACTTCAAGCAAAGAGAAAACTGTGTTAACATAACAAAACTGAATTCACACAAACAGAAAATGATGAACACTAATCATCGTAGTCTTTTACAGTTACAACAGTTGCTCAAAATTCCCACCATCGGCTTCGACACACTTCTGAGTAATTGAATTACTGATTGAGCAACGTTTGCGAAAGTATCCTCTGCAATTGCAGCACACGCCGTTTCAATTTCTTCCCGAAGTGCTGTCAGTGTAGCTGGTTTTCTACGGTATACAATATCCTTAAGAGTTCCCCATAGGGAAAAGTCCAACGGAGTTAGATCCTGAGGACGCGGTGAAATTCAATCGAAACTCTTCGTCCTATCCAGTGTCTTGGATACTTCAAAATTACTTTTCGCTGTTCAAACGATACTCTTGGCCTCATTTTGTTGTAGTAACACTAGCATAACATAATGTGAGTCACATCTATTTGCAGAACATCGTAAGATAATCTTGGCTTCATTTGTTCATTGTTGATATACGATATTCTTGGCTTCATTGTTCATTGTTGATTTATCTGTCAAGTAGCAACGCTATCATAATGTATGCGAGTCACATCTGTTTACCAAACATCCAAGTACACATTACTGTTGTTTTTCAGTCCAAATTTGAAATAAATTAAATAGATATCTGCTGTGAAAGTGTGTATACATTTTGGCATACTCCTGTATATAAGTATACACGCTTATATATTATGTATTGGGATGTTTGTGTGACTCCATTTCAGTAAATGAGTAAAAGGGTAGGTGATAAAGGAAATATTTGTTTATTATTACTGTATCGATCTGTAAACAATAAGAATAAACTGAAATTTTTAAGTTAATTGGAAACGGATATTCCAAACCTCAATTTCTACATATCTTGAAAATGATTTCATTGTTTTCTGTTGTGGTTAAAATCTTTGGAATCCAACATTAAAACACTGTTCAATCTTTGTAAATATTCACTTTAAATACGATGGTATCCAATAAAAACTCTCTCCCCGATAAAATAATGATTATTGCAATTTCGATGGTACTGGATTATCAATATCATTTTGGGACGACCCTTAATGCCCCTATGATTTCAATATGCCATTTAGTAAAAATTTTAGCTTTCTAGTAATGAAACTCCTTTTTGCTGAGCTCTATAGGAAATTCTGGAAACTAACTGTCAATAGTCCTGGCGTTTTCTAGCAACTCATGCCGAGGTATATAACCGCTGCGTTGCGTGCATGGTTCAAGTGTTCTACCATTTCAACTATTCAGAGATTTTAGTTTTCATTAATAGTCTGAATTATGTACTTAACAATATCATTTGCACATTTTATTAGTCTAACGTTTTTCACTTAATTTCTATCGTTTCACCTTAGAATGTATGCATACTTGCGATTTCTCTTTTATTTTTCACACAACGATTGCGTTCCCTGTAACCTGCAATTAACGACAACCCATCTCAAGAACTGTCTAAAATAGAAAATATTTTGGAGAATAAAAATTGTGCCAGTTGCAATCTGCGTTGTGCATAATATATCAAAAGGAAAAGATTAGATACTGTTTCAAAACTATCGATATATTCATCTAGATTTCAAGAACTGAAAGGTAGAAGTCCACCATTCTCTTTTCTGCTATAAGCTTTAAGCCATTTGATTGTCAGATTTCCCATTTGAAAACTGAGTTGGAAATTTATAGAAATTCAACATTTTTGGGGGAATTTGAATCCATATTCGAAAAAAATTTAGGAGTCATCTCATCTCTGCAAATTAATAAATACAGGCAACTTTTTACGTGCATATGATTATGTTCATTGCTATTTTTCTTATGTTGGCACTGTCAACAATCTGGTGTAATTAGTGCAAAAGGTTATAAGGCATTGCAAAATAGGAAACTCCTCATAATTGGTTGTTAAAAATTACAATAATATGGTGGTACATGATAAACAGAAACTGACTATGGGAGAAGAGAGGCATATTGAAAATCTACGTTTCTAATAGTGAGTTTTTCAGTACTGTGTTTTAGAATTTCGCTTCTATTAGCTCAAGCGACTATTAAATAGTTATGCATGTAGTAGTAGTAGTAGTAGTAGTAGTAGTAGTAGTAGTAGTAGTAGTAGTAGTAGTAGTAGTAGTAGTAGTAGTAGCAGCAGCAGCAGCAGCAGCAGTAGTAGTAGTAGTAGTAGTAGTAGTAGTAGTTGTAGTAATAGTAGTAACAGTAGTAGTAATAATAATAGTAGTATTACTAGTAATAGTACTAACATGCAGTATCATTATTGTTATGAAAGTTTATATTACATACTACAAATATATTTTATTCATGGTCGCCGACCATACATGCTTAAGTATTATACACAATCAGAAAGAAGAAATAGTAACAAAAATATAAAGCAATAATAATAAATAAATAAACGAATTAAATATGGGCAGAATGGTGTTTATAAATGTATGAATGAAAACAACTTAGATATTAATTATAATTACACTATTTATTGCGTTCTAACCAGGAAATAAATTGCTTCTAGTTTATCGAACGTTGGCTAGGAAAATGCCTATAACGTGATCCGCAAATCAGCATGCCAATCAATCACTATTTATCTTGAAAAAGTTTTTTTGGAAAGAGCGTTTTTCTCAGAGTTCCCAGTGGGTACATTCTGCCGGAATATGTACCCATACCTCATCCCCTCCACAAAATGGCTCCCAAAACTATCCGTTGTTTTTTTGATCTTCCAACCTAAAACCAGGTCATTCCTGATCTTGCCTTTATCCCTAAAATGAGCATATATATCTCTTTGCCCCAGTATAGTTTAATTACATTCAATAGGCTCAAGGAAACTTTCGTGTTATATTCTGCCTCGATTTTCTGCCTGCTGATAACCACTAGCCTTGTTCTAATCTTCTTCCATATGTTTCTATTATTTGCATTACCTCGTGCCATATTGAACCCAAGCCGACCATTCTGAGTCCTCTTTCCTCCTTTGCAGCTTTAAATGTTGGTATTATATTTTGTATCTGGTGTCTATAGCATTTAACGTGAAATGTGGACTGGTCTCCCTGCATAAGTCTAAGCCAGTATTTCACCGTCCTTGTTTTACTATTAACCCTATCTTCATAGCAACCCATGTCCCTCATCACTCTACAGCTTGACGTTCTTTTGGAGAGCCCGAGAATCCTTTTCCAAAAATCGACTTGAATTCTATTTACATGTTCAGCATCCATCCCTTCCCCATCCCCTCTTCATATTGCTCTTCCATATAACATAATATACTTAATCATAACATTGCACATCCTTTCTGGTGTTTATATTGATATATCTGGAACTCGAGTCAGGACACGTAGTAGTTGATCTCGTGCTTTATAATTAATACCAGATAAGTGCTTGTTCCATTTTCCCACCCACGTTAAAGGTTACTCTTAAACTAGATTTCTTTTTTAACATTTTATATTTCTTGTCCATTGATACCGTTTTTCATCCCTACTATGCACGTAGCCATTTTTAAATGTGATTGTTTTGGTTTTTTTTAACAATTATCACCATATCCAATTGCAGGCAACAATGTTCTAGGATGTGAACGCATTTCTGCAAACCATCTCTTGGTAGAGATAAAAGAATTATATCGTCAGTCTACAAAGGTACAGCGATATTATTTGTAATGAATATAGAAATTTTCCTATATCTCAATAAACTATGCTAACAGAAGCAAAAGGTTACAAGAAAGGTATCTTAAGGAAGTGAAACTAATTTATGTGGTTCTCAAGTCGAGCAGATTTGACAGATTTTCAAACTCGTGCTGACAGAGAATATGAATATTCTGATCTACCAGAATCACACAACAAAACTTGTAGAGCCTTAAATCCCAGAGAACTGAGGGTGTAACAGTTACTATGAAAACTTTAACGAGACACTGTCACTCAAAATCAAGAAAATATGGACGCAGAATGAAAAAAATTCCACATTTCATCAAATCATCCCTAGACTTGTATGGGAATTTGCAAGCTCTCATTTAATCTTTCCACAAATAATAAATTAGAATAATAAATTAGAATTCTGGTTACTGAACATCAGAGCATAGAAGGTAATAAAGTAGCAGATAAACTGCTAAAGAAGGAACTAAGATTGACTTCCTAAGACCTAAACTTTTCAGCGGTATTAGCAAGAAAACTACTAGAACCGCAGTATAACAATGGACCTAAAACGAATATAATATATATTGGGAAAATTTTCCCGGTTAACAATTGGGTAAGCACTCCGGCTAAGGACATGATGAAAGGGATAGAAAGCAAACCAGTTATTGGATATTGGCCCTTCGGACGATGGGACGCCACTTTGGAAATTCCATATATCGTCTATGTAGACAGACTAATGAGGTTGCAAAACACATCTTACTAGAGTGTGAAACTCTGGAAAGACAAAGGTCTGTAACTTCAAAGCTTGAATTAAATGAGTGAACAAAAAGCTCTTGTGGGTAAATCCAAGGCGTATAAGTACACACTTCAAAGTCAATCATATAGTGTATTAGTGCATTCCTTTGTGAAATAGAGCTTGCGGGGAACAAACATTTACAAAATTCATGTACAAAAATGAACACTAGAACATTTCTTTGCCTGAAAAAAAGGCCTTAGTAATTTAAAGTGCCACTTCAGTGCTACATGTTAAAATAAAAAAATCAGACAAATGAAAAATTTACAAACATTAAACTTTTCAATTATTAAAGTTTAAAACAATGAATTCTTAATAGAAACAGAAAAAGATTATTGCGTGGGCTTCAAAATTGTGTTAACAATTAAATAATTTTAATATTATAACATGAAAAATAGTAAAGAAAACTTTTATATCTTGCAATAGATTTTCTCCAAGGAGGTTTCCATAGTATTGTGTTGTCTCGCGATATACAGTGCGGCATTTAAAACAGACAGAAATCACTTTCAGGGATAGAAGAAATGCACACAAATGATTGGGTAGAAGGCAGACATAATGTGATATTTACAGTTTATTTTTGGTATAGATGAACTTTGAAAGTCACCTTTTGCTATTTTAAATGTATTTATACGTTTTACTCTATACCTTCTGAGAGTTTCTCAAAAAAATATACCTAATTGTAGCTTGAAAAAGTATATAGTACTTAATGCGCCATATGATAATTGCAACTTAAATATTGTTCTTGATTTACTACCTACATTAATTATCTGGATTAGCGAATTTCTCGGGATTTTCTGTAAATAACGCCTTGTTTAATAAACAATTAGAAATTGTTTTTTCGCACCAGTTCACAGATTTTGGGTTAAGCCATACCCTTAATACACACCGCAGTGCTCTTGAATATCATTAAATACGCATTCTCTATCTCAGAATTCCGCATTAGGAGTTTGCCTTCAGAAAAAAAGGGGGTTGGAAAATCGAGGGGGAAAACCTCTGACACCATAGCTGCTATTTCTAGCGGCTCTTCCCGCCTACTCATTTCTCTTCTTTCTTGCAGCTCTCGCCTTTATTCCTGTGTCTCTTAGACCGCCTCCGTTATGTTTTTATTACATCTCTTGGTAACCTCAAAGAGGGTGTGATCTTAAGTAAAAAGTTGACTTTGAAGAGAGTGGCCACTGACGTCTTCGACGACGTTTCTGCAAAGGCAGTCCTAGCTACTGTGTGCATCCAATAGGAGCCTACGTGCGTGGATTGCAAAGAAACGAGAGAGAAAGATAGGTTCAAGAGAAACAGAATTTAATCCCGCCGCATGTCCTGAAAGGAACGTAGGAAAATGTAACATGGAATCCGTATGTGCAATGAATACATACTTCGTAGTAGTTTGCATCAGGAAAATGTGAAGGCTCCATCGAAAATGCCCTACTTCCAGTGAGAACATTAACGGTATTGTCTTACATACTTCTATGATTACACCGAAGTAGTGACCTAAAGGTGAAAGTACAAAGACGTCAACAGGTATTCATCAAATGTTTGTATTGTGCAACTACAGAAATAAGAACAGCTGCGACAGCTGGAAAGAAGTAATGTCAATACATCCATAAGTACAGAGCTATTTCTTGTAAAAGCTGGATACTTAAATTCCTTCATTCTAATTCTCTGTCATCCATATCTAAGCCTTTTAGTTGATTCTGAGAAATAGCGCCCTACTGTAATACTATAGTGTGGTTTGCTTTGACTTCTGCAGTTAACTCTGCCGATTCACCTCCAGCAATAATTGAGTCAAATCATTTTAATCAATTCGAGGCATTTTACCCTGTCTTCTTCCACCGTTTCGTGTTCTTCCCGAAAAATTGACACCCAATGAGCCACTGTCTGACATGGCAAGGTTTCATTGCCAGATTTCAGAAAATTAGCTTGACATCACTCGATGTCTCTGCTAAGTACTACCTAAAATGTATCGACATTGCTCTCTATTCTTTAACTCAATATTGTCCGGTTCGAGCTTGCCTTTACTGAAAACATTTCCAAAGGAAGATAATCTGGATGTCCATTTTACAATTAGAAATATGAAATCTTCGCACAATACAAAGTTATTCAAATGTTAAAGAGGTAAATTGTTCTTATTTAGCTGCTTTTTCAGTTTGTTAAAATTGGAGGGTTTACTGCCCATAATCAATTATTGCTTATTCGTTATTCATTTGTATGGAAAAGAAAATGCCAGGAAACTTTAGGGAAAAATCTGTAGCAGTATACACATGAAATGTTCAAGGCTTAAAGAAACATTTAGAGAGTCTTAATTTGTGAAGGGGAAAAAATGGTGGCAACGAGGATCAACACAGGAAAAATGAAATAGAAACCTTATTATCTTTCGAAAGAAACTTGGGTATAAGTGCAAGAAAGCAGATGTTAAACTATCTGAGTTGGAAGCAGAATTTTAAACTCTTACCTGAACTTTATAGTTAATTATTTAAGCCTTGCACTTCTTACATTATTCTTCCCTGCTCACTCCGAAACAACTTCTTATTATGCTTGAAAAATTCCACACTAAATAATGAAATCGTAGTTTATCCTTCCAGTGTTATGTGTAAGAAAAGTTAGCTTTAGTTTCGATGAAAAAAAAAGAGAAAAAAAAGAAAAGAAAAAAGATGACAATGCTTCCAAACTTTATTGTTTTGAGAATGTGCACGTAGCTTGTTTTTCACTAACAGATTGATTCATAGGATTGGTTACACTTGAGCGATGCTTTCACTATAGCCAAGCACATGCCTTAATACATTAATTCACATAGGTTATAGGACACATTATTATGAGTCAATTTTCAAACATTTTTCTTGATATGATTGATATTTACAAAGATAAATTATATTTTGGGGTGGGGAAATAAAATTCAACATATTGCAACATGGAGACTTTTTGCAGCTTACTGACATATAACCAAGAGGTTATGAACAATTGTTTCTCCAAGCTTGATAACATTTTACCGGAAAATTTACTAAATGTAATTTGCAATTATCTGATTTAGGGAGTCACACTGATTATGAAAAATAATATTCTTCCCTCATTTGACACTATAGTCCCGAGGCGAGTCTGGGCCTGCCGCGGGGACCTCTGCATCCTTTGTCCCCGTCTTACGACCTCATTGATAGAGGGCATGTGATGAGCAGGCTGGCCCCCCGAGGTAGGTCATAGTGCGGCTTTCGTGATCGAAGAACGCCACCCTCCATCAGGCTTGATAGACTCCGTTCCAGACCTCCCTAACTTAGAAAAGTTCCCAAGGAGGTACCGGGAATCGAACCCGTGCCTTTCGGCCAGCAACGCTAACCACTAGACCAAAGAGGTGGTCGAAAATAATATTTAAGAAGTAAAAATGGCAGAATTACCTAGTAATCCTATGTTGAGTTTATATTGTACAAGTCACGAATGCTGTTTACTGTTCTTTAAATTGAGAAAATCATTGATTATAATTTACAGTACAAAACAATAGCATACATGTAATATGGAAAATAAGGAAAAATAATAATGTAAATCAAGTTTTATTTTTTTTCCTACATTGCGCATTGCATTAATAAAGTACTTTCAGCTGCAGTGTTGCTAATTTTCTCACATACCTTTTTGAAACTGATCAATAAATTTTACAATTTCATTTTTAAAAATGATCCAAGCCATGTCAAGTTTAAGTCTGATTTAATACTAAAGTATGATCTTAAGGTACAATGCATAAAACTATAATACTTTGAAATATTTACTTGAAATCAAACTTTAAAAATTTAAAACAAAAGTTTTAATTTATGAATTTGTTAAAGAAAAAAAAATGTCCACAATTATACTTGTTTATCGTACTTAAAGGTGTAAATCCTGATAAGGAATGTATTAGATTCCCTTCCATACTCTGTAAATGTATGTAAAACCTTTGGTAAAGAACAGAACCCATGCCAGTTGACTGTTTTAGTGCTTTATTAATTTCTGCTTCTTGTTATTGTTCTTTATGAGTTCTTTTATTTTTCATTTCATTATTATATACGGGTCCTCACAAAGGAATGGTGGAATTTTGTAAGCGAATAAAGTAATTTTTTCCCCTTTATCTTATACTTATGTAACTAGCGCCACTAAGAAGAACAACCGCCCAAGTTTTAGATGCGTTATCGAGAGTTCGTTTATGCTCATTTTAGGGGGGAGGGAATCGGTTCTGCTGGTGTAATGGTAACCATACTTGTCTTCTAAACCCAAGATTGCGGGTTCAATCCCGGCCAGGATCGATGGATTTTTTCGGGCGTAAAAATCCTAAGTGAAAGGGAAGTAAAGCCGTGGATCCTGTATAGGAGTACATTTACGGTATGTAAAAGAACCAAAAGAATAAACCAAATTAACAAAAATGATTATACAAGATCATGGAGCTGCAGTTTATAAAATGGCGGATCAGCGGTAGAAGACATTGTATGTTTTTCTTTTAAGATGTCCACATTCGTTATTGGAGTTTCTTACTAAAGAACCTATATATAATTAGTATTAATAATAAAATAACATGTAAGGAACAATGAAGCTAAATAGTAAGAATCATAGAAATAAAAATCGATAAAATACTGAAATAGTTACACAATAAGCACAATATTTCGAACACTTTGTGTTCTTTTTCAAAGATAATTTTCAACAAGACTAAGCTAGTTACGTTAGATTGTGCAAAAATAGATGACAGTATCATTATTTAATATCGTAACCCATTCGCGGTCTCTCTCTCCTTCGCTATGTCCTCGCCATTTAGCCAGACTTTGGACAGCCGATTACCGCTCGAAAGTGAACTGATACCATTTGTCACCGGTGATCGTGTCAAGTACTGCCAGTCATGTGCCTCTGTCACTAAAGTTGGTCTGGTTCGTTACTTACCTATGGAAGAACGTTGTTTATTTGCAAAGTTTACTTTAAATATGCATTTCTGCTGTGTGCACAGTTTGTTGAAAAGTTTCCAAATTCTGTACTACCTGCAATTAAAAAAATATGTGATCATCAATAAGTTTTGAGCTTCGGGTTCAATGTTAAACAAGAACAATTCTAGAAGAAAACCAGTTTGAACAGAGAATAAACTAGGTAAAATGTGTGCCTGTTTACAGCGATCGCGTAAGAAATTAACTCAACAAACATGTATATTTCCATCTTCTGCGATATGTGGTACACGCCTATTGAAACTGAAATCCTATCGCTATACACATTGCAGGATTTTCATATATTTATTTATGGGGTTCTTTGAAAGACAGAGTGTATCGTTCTAATACTCGCACACTAAATATAACATCATGCAAAAAAAAAAAAAAAAAAAAACTACAAGAATTCCCACTGCTGAGCTTAGGTCAGTGAGAGACAACATTTTTACGAGATATGCTGTGTTTTTGAGAGTTGAAGGTCAGCATTTCCAGCATGTACTCTAACATAAGGCTTTTAGTGCGCCTCTGTTGGCACCATTTCTCCGGCAACTCTCGGTTCTCTCGAACAGTGGAGAAAGTGTGCCAATGGGTTGCCGTATAAAATAATGACCCAATATCTAAGAGCCGGTTCGAACCAAAATATATTTTATTGTGTTTGAGGTGTCTGCTTTTCTTATCCTCTACCAGAACGGCCAGTTCGCGATATCTATGTATGTTTGTGTCTATATTTCTTTCATTGTTCATGGTGCTTTGTAACTTTTTCTCATCTTACAAGTGCGAGATAAGATTTCCAGGATATCAGCTGTTTCATTTACATAACAGGAGATGTTACCAAACCCTTTCGAGGAGAAAACGTCCCTTCATTGCTCGAACATTTGTTGTTTATAGTTGAGTCACCCAGTTGAAGTTCTTGTAATATGTTGATTTTGTACGGATATTGCTTTAAGCTCTTTTGTTCTTAGCACAAAATAATAAGCTTTTGTAAAATATGTCGAAGGGAATAAGCATTTTTCAACATATATGCAATGGTATCTGAAGTTTTGGGGAAGGATTTTACGGGTCTTCTAAAATGTATGATAAATAATGCGATTATCTGTACAGCTTAAAAACCTCCCATCAGAAAGGCTCTTCTTTAGTTCATCTTTGAACCTAACAAGTTGAGTGTAATAATACACGTGATTAATAAATAATCGATATTCAATAGAAAACTTGTGTTGATCTTAGGTTGCAGTTACGTATAAGCACTCAGCTTTCTATGAGTATAAACACCTGCGGGGAAGCCTATGACATCCTCTGCTTGATAAAGGAGTTGCCTGTGAGATCGAGTGCCGCTTTCATTTGAATTACGAATACAACGTGTTTATGTTAACTAATAGTGTTAATGTGGCATTTTTATTTGTAGGTTAAGAAAATTTACTTATTTTAACATTTCTTTAAACTTAGAGAATTAGTTGAGAGAGGTTCCATGCTTGAAGAAGGACATGGTAACTCAGTTGGTTAGGACATCAGCACGGAAGGCTGAAGAATCATGGTTCCTAAATTTGATTCTTCTTTTCCAATTAAGGTCTTGGTCCTGCGTATAGATAATTTGAAATATTTGGTGCTAGATTTGAATAAAATATAACATATTTATAAAATTATTCCCAAAAAGTTTAAAGTTTATATTATTCTTTCTTTTTTATAAACATAATATATAAATTTGCAAAATAAACCCCAGTAGTTAAAATGTGTTTATTGCAATTATAATGAAAGTTTGTTTTTTGAAATAAGAAGTTTAAACACGCTTTTTTCCTAATTTAAATTTAAAAAAAAAATATTTTCTGTGAAACATAAGATAAAACTTGTGGTTCCAAATTTTTACCTTAATAAGAAGAAAGTCTATGCAAAGCTTAATGTATTTATCTGGAAAATAATATAAAAAGTGTTAAAATATACAATTTGAGAATACCAGTGACAAACTTACAGACTTGTGGTAGTAGTTGCAGTTCTAATATGAAGTTTTCAGTTTTTTTTCCAGCATACTTTGTATGTACTGAATAGCTTTAATTCAGTTTTATATTGCAAATTATTTTACCCATAGTTGCTATTTTTTTACAAAAACAAATATATAAAATCGTAATACCAACAGGTGCTATCACTTTTAAAATTAACAAAACACAATTCAACTTAAATTTCCGTTTGTAACAAGCCTGTCATATTGCTAACGATTCACCGCACTATGAAACAACGAAAGCACAAAATTTACACTAATACACGACAACTAACTTGAAAACTTCTCAAGTTTGACTCGGGTTTGTTATCTAACGCTAACATGTTTTAATGCATAACTTGCCAAGTTTTAAATAATAATAAAAAATGTTTACGGACGCGAAGTTGAAATTTTATTTCAAATAGTATGCACATTTTTAAAATTATTTTTGGACCTTGAAGGTGCGTGCAATTTCTTAACTGTATCGTAATGATCACA
This sequence comes from Metallyticus violacea, assembly GCA_030762175.1. Lineage (NCBI taxonomy): Eukaryota > Metazoa > Arthropoda > Insecta > Mantodea > Metallyticidae > Metallyticus > Metallyticus violacea. The sequence continues at coordinate 64,087,163 of CM060830.1, forward strand.
GAAAAAAAATATTATGGTGGTGAAATATTTTATTACGTGATAAAATGAAATTCTTTGGTTAACATTTTTTAATGTCGATCCGAAATGCATTACATTGAAAAACGTCCAAGGGCATATATTAAAAATATGATTATAAATTACAATGAACGTACAAACCTGCATTGAGATGTGGCAAACTAGATTCTGAGTAAAAAAAAAAAAGTAATAAGGTAAATTTAGCACTTATATGTTAATGAATTGACTTGAGAAAATCAGTTATTGCTTTCACGTCATGATTATTTTGAAGTTTCTAATAAAACATAAATTCATCAAAGTTCTTAGGCTTTCACGGCCGGTGTCGCTACTAAATACAGTATTTACCGAGCTAGTGAGTCGTGGTCTACTGGGCTCTTTTTCTCCCCAGATGTTTCATCTACATCTACGGTAGACATCTTCGGTGGCAGTAGCGAGGTCGAAGTGTTCTAGTGGAGGTCTCGACGGCCAGCACAAGCCCGGAAATTACTATGCCTAGTAAGACATAAATTACTATGAACGAACGTGTACATTCATAATCTCAGAATTTATAAGTAACCTAACGCTCGCCTTCAAATGCCAACATTACCCATAAGTTGTTTTGTGAAACTTAAATATGGCCTGTGGGTTAAATGTTTAAGCTATTTAATCCAAAAATGTAAATTAAGTACATCCTGACGACTTACCTACTTGTGTCGTTGGAGGATATAAAGAAGAGTATTCGGAAACTTAAGATTAAGAGAAACAGATAAAATGAACGTTTTTAAAATGAGAAAAATATCCACTAGTAATTATTTAACTAGCAGATCCAGGAATTGTGAATGGGCCCTGACAAAAAGAAGTGAAATTAAAAGATAGATATATATTTCAAGGCTAAAAGAAGAGAAAGAAGAATTTGATAAGAAGGCTATTATTCCTTTAAACAAGACGACGAAAATATTGCAAAGGTAATTATAATTTCAGAAACACTGTCGACCATCTTCCACTTTCTTTCTCAAACCCTCCTTTTAACTTGCTCGCATCCTCATCATTTGTGATTTAAATTTGAAGGGAAGACAACTGAAGGTGTGGGTGGGGCACAACTCTTTCTTATGTTAATACACCCCTCCTCACCCTGCCCTTACTTAGAGCGGAGTTCTTCTGTTGCATCTGTAAGAAAACGGTGTTCGATAAGAATTTTAAAAAACTTGCTACTGTATGGTTCAAAATGCACAATAAATGGTAAACTTTCTACAAATAATAATTTATTTCAATTATATAGTAATTCTAGAAGAACAAATTTAAATTTTACGACTTTGGTGGTATTGTAATTAATATTAATGAAGTAAGATAATTGGTTTAATTAATCACTAACTGGAATTAACAACACTAGTCGCTGTTTTATACTAAGGTTACCTAATTAGCCTTTTATTTAGGCTGTCTGCAAATGAGTATGCTGAAGATAATAGAGGTTTGTAAAATTAAGTAACTTAAAATTCTTTCATTTGTTACGCCGATTTCATATATGGCCATTATTTTTATCTATAACTTAGATATGTTTCATAAAGTTAAGTGTGAACTAGTATGTAGATACTAATATTTAAGCGTGCACTTGAAAAACATTTTTTTTTTCATGTTCATAATTTCTTTTTATGACAGAAAAGCATTCTTAGTACTTGACTGCAATTATAAATGCTACGGAAAGTTATAATTAATATTAATAATAATAACAATAACAATAAAACCATAAACAAAAATAAAAGTGTGACTGAAAGTAAAGGCACGGAAGAATGGAGGGAAAAGTATCTACCACACTCCTTTACAGGATCGAACTGAGTGGCACTGACACAACCATACGACAGTTCCTTAATTATTTTAAACGGTTTACTTACCAGCTTTATGAAAGAAGGCGATAAAATTTTCCCCGACGTTTTCCATACATTATTAGCATTAAAATCCCATCCTTCTCTCGAAGTAGATCAAGTTGTCTCAGGCTGGCTGTTTTCTGGCGTATATTTCAATTCATTTCTTCCAGGATATGTGAATTTGTCTTTGTACAGTACAGGGTATTTTTTAATTTACTCCAGAGATATTAATGATTTGCATACCCCTTGGTTCCCGACCTAAGTCCCTGATACTGTTATCTGTGGGTTAAATTAAAAAATAAGATATACAAGACAAACCTATGTTACCTATATAGTTATACGTATTTATCTATTATGAAATTAATTGACGCTAACCCCATGCTGCATATCTACCAAGATGATGCTCCTTCACATACAATCAATTGTTACAACTTGGGTTCTTGTTCAAGCATTGAGGTTGCACCACTTCATCTGAGTCAAAAAAATTTATAAATAGGATTATGATGATGATTATTGTTTAAGGGCGCAAAACTGCTAAGGGCATTAGCGCCCATTTTAAAAGGATGCAAAAACACTTTCAAACTCTTACATAATCCTAACGAACAATCACCAAGTTAATTTCAGGGAGATATCAAAGGCCATATATGACCATGCAAGTTGCGCTCAATCATCGGGCAACTCTCTCTCCGAATGATTTGTAGCCTAACCACCAAACCGAGTTAGTTATTATTTCTCAGCAATATACGAGAAATGAGTAACAAGGTTTTTTGCAATTGATGTTGTAACATGGATCCATTGCTGCACTCCAATAAAATTGCCATAAATACACAAGTCGGAAATTGCTATGGAAAAACTGCAAGAATTGGATTTTCGAGATTGACTAAGTATTAATCATATTTTTTACATTTGACCTCCTAATTAGTTTCTAATTTGAAACCTGAAACTATTTTTAGGAATGACAATTTTTGTCAGATGGTGAAGTAATCGAAACTGTAAATGGGTATTTTGAAAAATTAAACTTTAAACTTTAGGCTTTAGGTCTTTAGATTTAGGAAAGCTTCTCAAAATAGATTAAGATGAAAAATACAAAGGGTGCCAAAAATGTATATACCTACTTCAAGTAAAGAAAAAAGTGTGTTAACATAACAAAACTGAATTTACACAAACAGAAAATGATGAGCACTAATCATCTTAAACTTTTACAGTTACAAAAATCACTCAAAATGTCCACCATCGGCGTCGATACACTTCTGAGTACTTTGAACTATTGATTGAGCAACGTTTGCGAAAGTGTCCTCAGCGATTGCAGCACTTGCCGTTTCAATTTCTTCCCGAAGTACTGCCAGTGTAGCTGTTTTTTACGGTATACAATATTCTTAAGAGTTCCCCATAGGTAGAAGTCCACCGTAGTTAGATCCGGAGAACGTGGTTGAAACTCAATCGGGCAACTTCGTCCTAGCCAGTACGTTGGATGGTGCCTAGGATGGTGCGCGGGGCTTGTTGTTATGCGAGGTCTCCTAGATCTTCCCTTGTGAATATCGCATACGGTACTACGAGTCTCAAATTTGTCTCGAATGTGTGTAATTGTTACTCGCGTTGGCGGTTCTGCCTTTGCCTTTGAACTTCAACAACATTCTCGGTTTTCCAATTCTACTTCAAAATTGCTTTCAGCAGTTCAAACGATAGTCTTAGCCATTTTGTTATACAAACGCTGCATAATGTAATGAGAGTCACATCTGTTTACAGAACATCATACGACTATCTTGGCTTCATTTGTTCATTGTTGATTTACCTGTCACGTAACAACGCTATCATAATATATGTGAGTCACATCTGTTTACAGAACATAGTACTACACATTACTGTTATTTTTCGGTCCCGCTTTGAAATATGTTAAATAAATTCCTACTGTGAAAGTGTGTATACATTTTTTGGCACCCTCGGTGTATATAATTTCAACTCTTGCCCGTATTACTGTTTCTTTTTATTATAGAAACTTTCTGAACACCTTCGGAAATTATTTTTCATTGAGACACAGAGCCTGCTCAAAAAGTGTTTTAGCGACTGGAAAATAGAGAGCTCTAAGGTGAATTTTTGGAGCATTCACTTTACTCCCCAGAGTTTACTTCCGCTGACTTTGATTTGTTTTCAAAGCTAAAATTCTCCTTGTTGTTCAGTGTCTTTCCTAGCCAAAAAGCGATTGCAGCTATAGAATAATGTTTTACAGATCCTCCAGAAAAGCACTTCAGGGATAGGAGATATTGACATTGGCTGGTCGAGGAATACCAGCAACATGACACATTTGAGTGAATGTTTATTATAAATTTAGGTACACAGAATACTTATGAGCCCTACCGTTAAATTTTCGAAGTTTGTTCAGGGACATTGGTTGGGTGTTGATATTACGAACTTATGGATTCCGGTACTTTATTACGAGTAATTTGATATTGATGTGTTAGGGAGGGCTGTATTGTATAGACGTATTGTGATACATGACAAAGAAACTTCTCATTTCCTTCTGAAATTATTAGAGAACAGATAATTAACAAATTAGCCAAAATTACAATTATTTATGAAAAAACTTAATACAACAATAAAATTGCACTACGACAATCGTATTTGTTTGTACCATATTTACTGTTTCTTTAAACAAACTAAATTTCACACATGTCCACCCGTTGAAATCAGATGTATTGACTAAGTTGGCCCTGGAACAGGACCACTACAACCAATCCATCTTTATCCAAACTGTGCATCAAGGAGACACCTAACATCGCGTGCATATTGTGCTGGTGTTCCGTCATGTTCAAACCACATACACCTTCAAATTACCAGAGGCACGTCTTCCACAACATGGTAGGACATGGTCTATTGCATCTCTAATTAGTTCGATAAACAATAAAAACGGGGAGTAATATAAATAAAAATACAGCTGTATTTGAGTGACGATATAAATGCAATTATTTAGTAATGCTTCATTGGAAATCGTGCGCTTCTTATATCAAAACACTCCCTGAAAATCTTTTGAGAGTTTGTCAGCAGAGCTCGAATTATCCTACAAGAATAGTTTAGCAATGGTCACCAATTATGTCGTAGAATCCTTAGGTTCACTTCACGATATGTGGAACATCACCAGGAGATAAAATAAGTCAAAGCTAATCACGTTATTTATAAGTGAAGAAAACAACAGAGAGGAAAGTTTTTAGTTAAAACATGTGACTGCCCATCTTTAGTATTTAATATTATGTTTAAGATCACTTATTGGTACTTTGGATTGAAGAACAGTCTTGCTTAAGTGAACAGTCATTCCGTCATTTTTGAGCATGCTAAAGTAATACAATTTGCTGTGTTTCCCGGAACCTTTTTTAAGTAACCGGGATAAAGTAATAATGCCACTAGACGAAAGGTGCATTATTGTTCAAAATAAAATACACAATGTACACAAGGAAACGCGTTGAGTCAAAAACAAATTAAGAATTCACTATGAATTTTTGTTATTATTATTATTATGATTATTATTATTATTATTATTATTGTTGTTGTTGTTGTTGTAAATGAAGAACGGATTATTTCAATTATTATTGTTTTAGAATTGATGTTAAAGACAATGAAATAAAAGGTACCTTAGCAAGACCTTTCTCTGCAAGCACATTTAGTAGTACTAGGTAAACATGGCTAGAAATCGATACAGTAAAATTATGATGAAGAAACCAAACTCATCACTTACTGTAGACATTCTAAGCTGACATTCTGACTGGTCACTGTAGCTGCAGAAAACACCTGCATATTGTGGGAACCACAGAGGAAAGCCCATTATGTAAACTTTACAATGAAGAGGACGAAACTTTTTCTAAGATTTATCTCGCAGAAGATATAAACTATTTGGAGCAATAAATCCAATGGAGGAGTTCCCCCGCAAAAATATAATGGACAGCTTCTTGTCCTTTATACAAGTTGTTCATTTAGAAATTATGAACATAGGAGAATAATATAATAAGCCTTCAAGCTACTATGTTGGAGAGTATAACAACTGAAAGTAATTTTTTATACATCTAATCTGTATGAGAAGAAATTGTTAACGTAGCAATGAATGAATGAATAGTGTTTAACGCCCGTTTTTGCTACAGAGGCACCGCAGGCGATGTTAAGGTAGCAAGTAAATATAAAGCTGTAAACACGTTTCCATTTTTATTTATCGGCTCCTTTTGTATTCTTTCAATTCCTACTTTCTGGTATCCTTCCTTTGTTATACTTCTTTTTCCAAAAGTACAGAACAAATTAAATTTAGAAAACGGGAAATCAGTATCCTTTGACAGTACCAGGTTCGAACCGGAAATGTCATTACACTACGAAAATCAGACCCAGAAACTCAAGTGCCCCCGGGAACCTGTTGCACTATAGACTCGCCCTGTTAATTAAAAAGAAAAATTCTTTCGACACGAGCAACGACCGACCACGCCCCTCAACCAGACATGATATCATCGAGGATGATAAACATCTGATACGCCCATTACATGGCTTTTACTGCGACAATGGGTCAGTGGCCCCCCTCAACCCGTCTCTCCAGGAAACTGTCTCGTGCCTTGACGGGAGGTCAAACTTGTATCTTTGGTGTGACAACTCCCATCCCCACTCTGAACAACCTCGCTATGTCACAGTCCTGAACTGCCGTCCCTTGGCCTGGGGTCTGAACTTACATCGTCAAGACTACGTAATATTGCAGATAAACGTTTATATTTGGTAGTGGGTGTATGACCAAAACACATAGGCAAGGCGATTCCAGTGATATCGCGCGGAAAACTGAACAGCTGGTCTTATAAATTTACAACTTATAAAGACGAATGATTTTATTGCAAAAATTCGCCAAAGTTAAGCATTTCATTAAAAGTCGTTTTATGTTAACCCCTTAGCGCACCCATAAATAATTTGGGGTGAAAATTTAATTTTTCTTTTTTGCAATATCAATACAATGCAATAATAAAATATTCAAGGTGTCAAAAATGTATACATACTTTCACAGTAGATATCTGTTTAATATATTTCAAAGTTGGACCGAAAAACAACAGTAATGTGTAGTATGATGTTCTGTAAACTGACTCGCACACATTATGAAAAGCGTTGCTACGGGAAAGGTAAATCAACAATGAACAAATAAAGCCAAGATTCTCGTATGATGTTCTGTAAACAAATGTGACTCATATTGCGTTATGCTAGCGTTGCTACAACAAAACGGAGACAAGATTATCGTTTGAACAGCGGAAAGAAATTTTTAAGAGGTAATGGAAAACCTAGAATGTTGTTAAAATTCAAAGGCAATGGAGACGTGTGTACATAACAGAACCGCCATTGCGGGTAACAATTGCACGCATTCGAGACAAATTTGAGACTCATGGTACCGTATGCAATGTTCACACTGGTAGCACCTCGGGAAGAAATTGAAACGGCATGTGCTGCAATCGCTGAGGACACTTTCGCAAACGTTGCTCAATCAGAAGTGTATCGACACCGATGGTGGGCATTTTGAGCAACTGTAAAAGTCTAAGATGATTAATCTTCATTATTTTCTGTTTGTGTGAATTCAATTTTGTTACCTTAACACAGTTTTTTGAAATGTGTATACATTTTTGGCACCTTCTGCATATCGTACGAGTATAATTATTATATTATTATAAATATTTGTTATTTGACACTTTCGCAAACGTTGCTCAATCAGAAGTGTATCGACACCGATGGTGGGCATTTTGAGCAACTGTAAAAGTCTAAGATGATTAATCTTCATTATTTTCTGTTTGTGTGAATTCAATTTTGTTACCTTAACACAGTTTTTTGAAATGTGTATACATTTTTGGCACCTTCTGCATATCGTACGAGTATAATTATTATATTATTATAAATATTTGTTATTTTTTCATATTTAGGAACACATAACTGAAGATCTACCATAGAAAAGAGGACAATATTTTGCAATCATATGAAATTGTTAAGAGTTCTAAACAGACGTTGTGATTTATTGATACAGCATGAAAAATTTACATGAAATTCAAATATGTATTATAATATTTTAATTTTGAAACTGAATGCAATAAAAATGAGGTGTGTTAATTACAAGTAAAATTTCCATAATGATATAAGTAAAGTTTTTAAATGATGTGTTTTCACATATGCTAGTGTTCAATTTCTATATTTTAATGTTATATTTAAATATTCTATTAACCACAAACAGGCACCAAGAGAATTAATAGCTATGCGTATATATTAAGAAGGATCAATGACAGAAATAATCTACCATAGAATTGGAAAAACTTAATTTTGAAAACTGTATACTTATAACCTAAAAATGAAAGAAAATCACCTTTAGTGCCTTAAAACAGAAGTCTACTGAAAAGTTTTAAAGTTTTAAAGCTTATATCTTGCTGAATGAAATGATTTGTCAAATATATATATATATATATATATATATATATTCATTAATTTACAAGAATTAATTGTACATTTTGAACGATGTCTCCACAAAAACAGTGCAAAATGAAAATATGCCTAAATAGCAAGATATTAAAGCAAAACAAACATAGTTTTCAGCTTTGGCTTCCAAGGTAAACAGTGTATAAAAGAGAATGGTCTTACCTTGCACCTCGATAGAGCTATCACTTTTCACCAAGGCCCGGAAATTAATTATCTACACTGTTTTTTATGATTGCGTATAAAATAAACCAAAAATTCTATATAATGACCAGCAAGATTTAAAAATGACTGAAGCATTTGGACGAAAAACTAATATACTCGTTGAATTAGGCTTATATATTTATGTTGTTCACATAATTTATGACACACAGTGAATTAACAATTAATAAAATAGAAATTAATTTATAATGTGATAAGGATTAAGATATTTATAATCAACTCATTAGATATTATTAATTAACAGTTCAATCGCCTATTTTATTTTTCTTTTTCGTTCTTTTTTACAGAAAAATGTTTTGTAAACTAAATTACATCTGTATGTTGTCATATTAGAACAATATGATGTGATGTGATCCTTAAGTTGAAGATATCCGGAAAGAAAGACATGATTTCTCTGTTAAACAGTTGAGTGCACAATCAAATGGAAGTATTCATGAGAGAGAGAAAAAAGCGTTGTGTGCAATGTACAGGCTTCAATTCTCATATCATTATGCAGATGTCAGTGATGACGTGTACATTTTCGAAGAAATAGGAGCGCTGATTGTTGATCATTTCGTTCTTATGCAACAAAAAACTACTTTCACTCTCTTTAGGCATGATGAGAGGAATATCATTTCGTTTTTATTGCTCATCGGGGTGGCTTCTCTATGATGCAGCAGGTTTGCGCTTCCACCAAAAATGTCATCTTTTTATATCCTATATATATTGTTTAACGCGTTTTTATGTAAAAAAAGAACAACAGTAATGCTTGTAAGGGATTATATCTTGCACCTGATCGTTATTGTCTGTAGCGGACTTGGTTTGCAGAAGCGCTGCAAACCAAAGTCTCGGTGAATGTCGAAATATTTTGACCGAGGAAGGCGAGAGGAAACTATAGGAGGTGCCTCTCGCCCATATTTAATCTACACGCCAAAAGCATGACCTCCAAGGAAATCTTGCCCTCAATTTACATAGAATTCCTTAGTTTCTAATAATTATTTGTTATAAGTTCAATAGTTTTAATAGTAAGTTAAGGCAAACATTATTATGTCAATTAAATATAAAATTTGCAAGTTAGGGAAAGCAATAAAAATATTAGTACTTTATTTAAGAGGTATATTTGTTTTTAACTTCGTTTTTTTTTTAATTTGTATGCTGTTGTGATACAAAAATGAAATGTTTTAGACGACTATTAGATAATAATATTGAAGCGATGTATTAATAACAGCACAGTCTTATGAAATATGGAAAACTTGTAGTTATTTAAAAATCAATATTAGATTTGAAGTAACAAGCTCTCATGCAGCGATAATTAGTTGTTTGGTCGGAGTATTAGATTATCTCCTCTTACTGAGGTTTAATTAGTAGTCAGCTGTTGCTGAATGAAGTTTTGTGTGAATTCGTGAACTAGTTATATAATTTCGTTTTGTGTTAAAAATGTAAAGAAAATGAGCACTATACAAAGCCTACATTCTTAAGCCTTCTTCTTTGCAACAATTGGAAGAGGAAAAATAAATTTAGAAAAGTTATATAACACTCTAAATATTAATTTGAGTCATGCTGTGATTTCAAAACACACGAAGTGTACAATATTTCCTGTAAAGGCAGACTTCATCCTGGAGATTACAGACTTCAATTATAGGGTCATGGATTAGTTTACTGCATGAAAATCAGGAGATTAATTTAATTAACCAGATGTATTACTATGATGTTTCTATTAAATTGTCAGTCTCTCTGTTATGCATGTTCAATCACATATCTATAAGTGTTAAATCTAGTTATTACTATTATAGAAGTGTGCAATTTATACTCAGCAGTAGCAGTAGCAGTATTAACATTGTGCACCCTGGGTTTATGCTGTCTCTAGCCGCCGCTGCCTTCAGCACAGAAATTACTGAATATCAAAGTTTGCATCCTTAATTCTTGTCAACAACATAGTTAATTTTCATGCTAGCAATATGCCGAACATCGTAGATAATCTTTTCAATAAACGTAAAAACCACTATAATGGCAAAACTACCAGAATTTAATATAATACTAATAAAATAAGAAATAGAGTTTAAAATATCTAAAAAATAAAAAAACGATAAAAATACCGAAAAATGACCTAATAAAATAGCGATTCTATAATCTGGGGGACATAAGTACAAGTTAACTGTATCTATAACGCACCAGTTAAAATATCTATTGGTCCTGGTGGTGTTTTCTTTTTTTGATTGATTTATTGATGGTCCCTCTTTAACATCTCAGATCATCAGCGTCCCATTCAACTCAGGGCATGAAACGGCAGACAAATTTTGCTCAGGGGCCTCTCTTTCAGGCTTAAGGTTCTTTTTCGTGCCATAAATGTACGACACGGGACCCACAGCTTTACTTCCCTTCCAAAGGAATTAGGATTTTTACGCACGAAAAAATGCATCGGTCCTGGCCGGGTTCGAACCCGCGATCTTGGGTTTATGAGGTAAGTATGGTAACCACTACACCGCCAGGACCGACCCCTGAGATGTTAAAGAGCGTCCGTAAATAAACAAACCAACAAATCAACAGTTAAAAGTTCTGGGTCCTAAAATTCGCACAGTCAACATTCATAGCCCAAAACAGTACAGCATGTTCCAAATATAATTTTAAAGCATTATTTTATGAAAATTCTTCTTCATGGAACATATAAAAATATTGACGCATGTTCTGTTATAAGGTCACCAGTCGATATATTTGATTTTACCGTTTTCCGGAAGTTAGTCAATAGAAATTAATTTATTTATATCTCTAATAAGATTTTATATCAAATATATTATAGAATGCGTGCTACAATGGTTGATTTTTCCTTCGTGGTTCGCTCCACGCGTCACGGCTGATCGGTCGGTTCAAGCTGGTACCGCGGCGAACGGAAGTCAGAAAGTGCGCAGCAATGATTATCACATAAGTTAACGCTTAAAGGTACATTTACTCACAATTTTCAAGCAAGAGGATGCCGGAGTTGTATCCCCTGATCTTCTATACATTTCTGGTAGCGACTTTTGAAATTAACCAATGCTCTCTGCAGTTCCCTCGGAGAAATGGAAGAAATTTCTTCACCTTTCAGTTCATCTTATGTGCCTGGATTCATCTTGTACACTTTTTCCTTTAATACCACCAGAAATAAAACTCGCAGGACATTAAATCGGAGAATCTAGGGGGCAGTAAGCTGCAAGTCATTACCTATCTCGAATATTTCATGAATTGCATACAAGGAGACTTGGGCTGTATGTGCCATTGCAAAGTCCTGTTGGAAAGTAGCGTACCTATGTTTCCTCACAGTTAATTCACGAAAAAAAGGATTGTAAAATATTTTGCACATACCGTACGTTATTGTTTCATGAAAAAAACCAGACCTATTATTCTTTCGCTGCTAATGACGCACCACACTCCTGCCTTTCAATCATTCAAGGGCTCCTCCTGAAACAGATTAGGATTTGGTTTGGTTATGGTTGTCAATTAACTGGCCCACTTAGGTAGATTCGTCCCTATAGAAAATATATATTAGTGTCAATTTCTCCGGCATGTACTGTATTCAAAATTGTATTCCTAAGTGCAGGGTCATCCGATTTAAGCTGTTGCACTACATTACTTTTATAGGATTTTCTGAATTCCTGATATCGTTTTCCAGATAAAACGGGTCAACGCCGGCGTAGCTTCCTCTTAAAAGAGTTGGAGCCTCTTAAAAGGCCGCTTCTATGCCAGACGCCGGGGTAGAAATCTTTGCCAAGTGCAAGTTACCGTCACACCGTCACGCCCATCTCGCCCTGGCATTCGACCCTGTAACGAACCAACGGAATGAAAGGGAGAGCGTAACTTCAATAACTTTGTAACAGTTCGAACATAGGAATAGGAAAATCCCATTTGTTGAGAAAGTCGTGGAAGGAATTTTTAGGAAAACGTTCCAGATCATGTTTACTGTTACCTAACATTTCTTCTGTGAAAATTATTTGTGCTGTGTGTGCTTTTTATTAAGAATATTTCTCGTTTCACGAAATTTATTTACAAATCTGTGAGCCTTTCTAAAACAATCTCCATACATCACAAGCCTATTCATACACACCTATAAATTGTAAATAAATACTCTTTGGAGAATAGAATATTGAAATTGGGCTATTTAAACGTAATTAATATAATGTATTACGGCATCTAGTAAGTACTTAATGCATTGTCACACAACGCACAGTAACATTTTCGTACATCTCTAGTACTCGCGCTGATCTTCCCTCTGGCTCTCCGATCGGCTTTCAAGCGTGAGAACGAGATAAAACTGCAGACCTAGGACAATTGCATTTAACTGTACATGCAGCGGTCCGGCGAAGGAAAAAAATCACTCGTTGTAAACGGTTTTGAAATGTCTAGCATTAGTATTTCGGATTTTTGTTATTAGAAAGTATATATAAAATAAATATATCATATTAAAAATGACGGGCTTTAATAACAATTGTACTTTGTCAGGTTTCTTTATGTAACATTACTCACAGAGAAGACGCTTTTTCCGTCCGAGGTTGCTAACTAACACTTGCTTTGATGGAGCATTTAAAATGCAATGGTCTTAACTACATCATACCACTAGAATGCGACATATTTGGCATATGTTCTTTTACACAACCTGCTTGCTGGCGCGGAATATGCATGCCTTAATATCACACATTTCTCGACATTGTTCCCTTACGGGTCAGTAATTACATTCGAAGCTTAGCTTACAGCACAATTGGGTACTGGCTAGTATTTTATCAAATATGCGATGAATTTCTGCCTCCAAGTAATGAAGTTGTGAGTAAAATGCTTTCTTGCATCTAGAAGAATAAATGAAAATTGGGTGTGTATAATTTGTCGTTTAATATGCTCTATAATTCTTAAAGGCCAAATAAGCAATACTTCTTACTTTCCCAATAAAAAGTTGATTTTATGTTTTTTTAATAGTGGTTAACGACCGTTTAATATGGAGGCATCACAGGCGGTAGACATTGATGATACATAAAATGAAATGATAAACTAGAAAATGGTTTTTTTAAAGGAAGGAAGTGTTCCAGTTTTTAAGGGTACCTCGCGGCATTTGCCATTTATGAGAACTGAGAAAGATGTGGAAAAAGCCTCAGTTAATGAGACTGCCCTGGTGGAAACGAACTGTAGACCTTCCACTGTATCCCTTCTACCTCTGCCCAGTCATAGTCAGATTTCTGTAGACTGTATAATCAAAACTCGCCTTCAGCTCTCATTGACTGTAAACAGCGGGAACTGTCACATCTGCCAATAAGTGCATTTGGAAGAGTAGCGTCTCCTAGTAGCGTCATATAAATAAAGCTTCGATGGAAATTTACAATATATATCAGCAATTTCACTTTTAATGAGAGGGTCCGCAACTATTCACCGCCTTTTAGTTCATCATTTGATTAAAAAAATATACACACATGAAACAACTTTTGTGAGTATCAGACACATTGAGTACGGTAGTGCTTCGAAGTTCGACTATGCACTTTAACATGTTGCAGCCTATTGTAGACATATGCAATGGATCTTTGACGTTTATAGTTTTTCTTTGCTCCAAGTGATGTTTGAATGCAAACTCCAAATTTATAAATTACAAATATAAATGCTCCTTAACAGTTATATCATTTAGCTTTAAAAACCAAATTATTAATCTCAGTTCTTCCTGGTCTTTTGCAACTATGGTTAGGTATTTCAAAAATATTCACTGTCTATGAGTGAATATATAATATATTTTTCAGTACAAATTGTTTCACTTCTAATTTTGACTAACCTTAAAATAACATAAAAAATTAGCTCAATATTATCTGAAGCGGTTTAGTATGGCAGCTATGTTGGGCGCTAAATTTTGAAGCAGTTTGGAATGGGTTTTAGTTGTTATTGTTTTCCACGCTTCAATAACAATTTCTCAGGGCGATTATGCTACATTGTTGATGGGGATTCAACAGGAACGGGAGAGGAATTCAGTGGTGTAAAATAGCATGCGATGTAACGTAATGTATATTGATATTTTATTATATCCAAAATCTTTCGCGTCCTCTGGTGTTTTGCTTACGACAGATGTAGCTATGCCGATACAAACTTATTTGCCGCGTGTGAAACTTATAGATGAGTGCCGCGGCGAGTGAAATTGAAAGTCTAACTTAAAATGAGTACTGCGAATTGCGTGTTTCTTGCCGCGTGTAGATTTTATTATTGCGTCTCGTGGCATGTAGAGCTTAGAACTGCCTGCTTCAGCCACGTCGAATTTATAACTGCTCCTGAGCATTTAGCAAATGCGAACAGGATGCCCCAGCGGAGCGAACGCCTCCTTATATATTAAATTAAAATAAAAAATCTTTGCTAAGGAAACGCCAAAGGGTAAGCACAAGCCTCCTTCCTTCTTTAAAAATTTGAAAAATACATCTATCATTGGCTAGTTAAAGTTCACCTGTCGTATGTATCATTCGTTGTTATTTAAAAATTTGAAACTTTTGTCGACATTAGTAGTTTAAAGGGGTACAACCGCTTGCCCGGGTCAGAGCCCTTTAACAAATTTAAAGGTCTTTATTAACCCAGCAGTAGCTATCATTTTAAAAAGAAGGAACCTCACGCAACGAAACTATGGTTACTTCCTCTGAATAGAGATTTTATGGCTCTTTTGTTGGCTTTCTAAGCTTCCAAAACAAAAACACCAAGGAGCTTCTTTTTTGTTGAAATACAATTTACAGATTACAGTTATACCTTATCATAAATATATACATACAAGATATCTACATCACTAACTATAATACATAAAATATTATGATTATGTTTGTAACATGCATATTACATTATGTTTATATTTTAGTGGGGGGTGCGCTGTAAGTACGATTTCATACCTTGTAATAAAATGGTATTACTGTTTATTTATTCAGAATTTTGCTGCTTCCACTACAGATAGCAAACATATTGACTATTTAAATATGCATTCTTGGGCTCATAGAATTAAAAATCGTGTGCACTTTATCTGATGCATTTTTTGACTAGTTCAATGGCCAGCCTATAGAATTATACGGTTAAAATAGGTAAGGAAAGAAAAACAGAATCTGAAAAGCAAATGTAGATCATATGCACATTTCATTGTTTTATAATGATTTATAGTGCACAAAAGCTAATCTTAATATACGGTGCGCTTACAGATTTTACAAGAGCTGTAAATAAAATGCATGGGAATTGGAGATAAAACTAAGCTCGTACAGAATTGACACGAGTTGGCGTTGGAAGTATTAATTCTATCGGTGAACCATTGCATATGTCTGAAAACTTGGGAGAAAGTCTGACTTATATTATAAAGGATACGAAAATTCCCAATTAATGGCGGTTTATATATTTCTTAGTACCATTATACCTAATTTTAAAAATTGGCAATATATCTATCCTTATGGCCAACGTTTTTCAACGAAAAGAAACGAGATGTGCAGCGTATCCGTGGTCTAGTGGTAGCGTTTGCGAGTACTAATCCGGAGGTCCTGTGTTTGAATCCCGATCAGGTCAAGCTATGTAAACTTACCCATTCTTGGAGTTTTTCCCTACCCTGAGAAGGTTTTTTGAATTGATTTGTGTTATTTACGGACGCTCTTTAACATCTCAATGTCTTCAGCGTCTCATTCAATTTAGGGCGTGAAACGCGAATAAAATTTTCTCAGAAGCCTCTTCTTTAATGATTGAGGTTCTTTATCGTGTCCTAAATCTACGACATGAATCCACGGCTTTATTTCCCTTCCGAATGAAGCCTTACTTAGGATTTTTACTCCGGAAAAAATCCATGGATCCTGGCCGGGTTTGAACCCGCGATATTGGTTTACGAGGTAAGCATGGTTTCCTAGACCACCAGGACTGACCTTGAGAAGATGAATGCCAGATAATTTCAAGATTCCAAGGACTCCAAGCTCATTTGTACTATCATTAATTCATCACTTTACAGAAGTTGCGAGAAGACTAATGCAGTCAAAGCGATAATAAATAAAACAACAAAATAACAAATAAAATATGAAATTTTTGATAACGGCCCTGAAGTGACCTAGGTAATACAAACTTGCACCAATTTCCCAGAGCTTTGGGCTACGCGATTAATGATAGCAAATAATTCATCTTAAGCGAACCCTAAGAGCTCTGTTGGTGATGTACTTCATCTGATCCCCTAGTTGTTGACAAGTAGAGTAATTATATTGATACAGAAATCATATCTTATTTGAATGGGTAGGAAAATAACAAATGAGAAGCCTACAAAATGTATAGAGCTATTATATTTTGTACCAAAAATACAAGTAAAAAATCAAATCATAAAAGAGAGAAAACGCAGGCAGGGAGTAACAGGGAAGAAACACGAGCCACTAACCGGTTTCTTTGAACTTTTTCTGCTCCTTAAGTAGCTGGTGCGTTGTCTTTGTGCCGTAAGGGCATTTTAAGAGGGTGCGTCATGCAATTAAGTATAATTTTTTTTATATTAGTACAGTTAAAATGCAAAAATCAGTATAGAATTTTCATATATGATATGCATGTAAATTTCTTAATAAAAGTGAATAGATTTGTAAGAAAATTTTCTAGGGTTCCTGCACTAAATGTACGTTTGTGTGTGTGTGTGTGTGTGTGTGCGTGCGTTCGTAATCTTGTGAATACATTTGAGGAAATGAGATCTGTTCTCAATGAGAATCCGAAAGTAAACCGCATGTGCTTATCCAGAAGAATCTTGGCAATTTGCAAATAGGTTACAAAGAAGTTAAAAAAGTGCCGTAAAATTTTTAAATTAAAAGCATATAACATAACTGCCATTCAGAAACTTCAGTCACGTGATACTGTTAAGTATAGCACAATTGCGTTTTGGATAATGTTTGGAATGGTTCTGCGTAAGAGATTTATGCACTTGAAGTGAAGGGGCTATGTATTTCCGAATCAGCCGGCAGACAGTAGACATCCAGCCGCCACTAGAGCCTCGCTCTCATGGATGAACATCCATTGAATGTACTGTATAACAAAACATTATCACTTAGAGAAGTGTCTTAAGGATAACATCATGGAATTGCAGATATGTAGTTTTATTTTCGGTACTGGATACTCATTTGCAATGGGCATAGTCTTTTCTAGTAACTCTTTGATATTGAACTTTCTCATCGTAACCAGACACATTTTTCTGTCCTTCGCTTGCTTCTTAGCTATTCAAAATAGAGAAAAAAATTGAAAACTTATAGCATCGATTAGTGTTTCCATGTGGTGTAAGCACAAATGTAAAAACCTTCTAAGGCCAGTTCTTTCATCGGCCTGCAATGGAAATGTTTTTGAAAAATAAATATTGATTCTTACGGATTTTGGAATCCCAAATTTATCATATTAATTATATATTTTTAAATCCCAACTTTTTTAGAAAATTTATTTTTTTAAATTTAATTTATACAGAAGTTCTGAATAATATTAAAAAAGCAAAAGTTTAATAATATATTTTTGCACTTATGGGATAAGATTCCCTATTCATAGATAATGCTGTAGGTTAATGTATTAATACAATTATATAGAATAATTTAAATAGATGTCGTTCATATTTAATTATGTATTTTTCACTGAGATATTTTGGAAAACTGAATTTTATCCACATACTATTGGCAAACTTTTTCTTTCTGCTTTCCAAACAATGAAAAATTGTGAATTAGTATGATGTATTGTTAATTTTTTCCACAGCAGCATTGTTTTTTCTAATTTTAGCTCGTTAGATATTTGTTAGATATTTATTTCATTGTGGAGTTCTAAACACTGAAATTTACACGAGTGGTTTCTTTACTTTCCAACTTGGCTCAAGGGATTGTCGTAGTTAAATTGATATCTTTTGTTATACGTAAGGTTATTTGAGTTATGGGCCGCTTGGAAAATCCGAGATAATGTCGCTGAGATTAAAATTAACATTTTTGTTTCTAATGAAACAATAAAAATGACATCGCATTTAAAACTGATACAAAGAAGTACATGCTATGTTATAATTTCTAATATATGTTAAAATGGTGCCACTCAGCGGCAATACATTGCCGATATCTGCGTAGGAAAATTTCTTTTCCGTAACACCGTGCCGTTTTTTCCCCCTCCCATTGAGAAATCCTATCTCCAGCAAGTTTTTAACTAGTTGTCGAACAGTTTATCCATCTGAAACACGATTACCAGGATACTTTCTTGCCAACCGCCTTATTACTTCTACAAGAATCCGTTTTTACATGTGTTGTACATAAAAACTCGTTCTTGTACACTATATTTATGTAGTGGCATAACTGACGAAGAATAATTAGCTAACAGTTAACACACAAGTAACACACGAACGCTCAACTACATGCTGATAAAGACTTCCTCAAGCTACCATCTGCTACCTGCACATGCATTATAGGCCTTAACGACAAATTTCTTTCAGTACATGATTATAATAACCTCAGAGTTTTGTGGAAACTTAATAATGAAGAAACAACAAAGAAATGCTGCACATCTCTTTAAAAAATACATTTACCAGCTTACTAATTCCTCAAAAAGTAGCCTTAAATGGGATGAGAATAGTTTTAGTACGTGTAATTTACTGTCAAAGTAGTGCTAATATATTGTAATACATAAATGTATAAAAATTAAAGCAAATTAAATGTTAATGTTATTATTTCAATTTGTGTTTGTAATTTTTTTCAAAAAAATCTATTTTTTTAATTATTTTAATAATAAGGGTTTAATATTTCGTCAACTTTTACTTCATTTCCCGCTCTCTGATAATAGCTAATTATAATGTTAAACTTCAACACAGCCTACCAAGAAAATGCTCCTAGCAAAGTGAACAACTTGTGCTTGCAGCAAGTTGCCTTCAGGTAATTCTATCCATTACTAATGGGCGTGAAACGTATGTTAGTAATCCTGTTCGAATGCTTTCCAGTTCGTGCTGGACAACGAACCGCTTCGACTTACGCTTCAGCCAAAATGACTTCTTTTTTAGGGTTGGGGGAGGGTGGGCTTCTCTGATGACGGAGCGTGACTTGAGACCCCTGTTCGCGACTTAAGTCCTCAAGGAGAACACTATTCTTTACTTATCTGACAACTAATAGGGCTTAGTGTAGATGTTTCTCCGGTCTCGTCACTTCCGATACAACCGGCTGGGATTTGGCCCTCCTCACAGCCTCCTACACATTGCTAGGAGGAGATGGATTACGTAATAGCTGGCCGCATGGAGGCATTCATGGCGGCTTAGTGCCCTTCATGCATAACCTATTCTTTTCTTTCAAATGGCTTTCCCTTTACCGCTTTTGTTAACCATGTCGTCACTTCCTTGATGGACAAATGAGTTTTCTGCCGTCTTTCTTTCTTTTCAGGCGCGTTTATGAAAGGTCTTCATCACTTTCTACGTCCTGTATGCAGCTGCAGATGGCTCTAGCCATTGCAGGGAACAAACACGTTAGGTGACGGTTTTAATGACTGAGAAGGCAGCGTTGACCCAAACTACCGCTTATTGTAATTACCATGCTCATTGTTGTTTGTCGGAAATAATTGAAATACTACTTATGGGCTTATAGAAATATTTATCTAAGATTTTACTACATGAACAATATTCTAACAATTTAAATAGTTCGTTAATTATATTTTACGTTTTACCTCTGTGTAATTTTTCTGCACAATATCTTTAGTTCATTTCGTCTTTTTCTTCCTCTTCTTCTTCATTTTTGATAAATTCTTTACGCTTTCATTGAGTAAATGAAATACCCAATATATTTTTACATTTTCGAAAAATTTCATTAAGAGCTTTTCAAAAAGTACTCACACTAGACACTTGTGTATAAATTTATTGCTCCTAAGTAAAGAAAACAAAAAGTATTGCAAATAATTAAACGCTTCACTTGTTTACTTTGCTTTCCTTTCCTTTGTTTATGTCCATGGAATTGTGTTTATTGATTCAGAAATATTCTATTTATGAGAATAAATCTGACATATAGTATAATTTTCTCTGATTTGAGCTAAAGGGAAAGCATTCTAATTCTAATTTAATTATGGTTGACTAGCGAAGGTAGCGAAATCATGGAGAAGCGGCATATTTATTTTATAATAAGCGTCCGGTCCGCAATCCAATTGCACATACAGCAGTGACAAGGGTCATAAAGGAATTTACTCAATGCAAGCGTAAGGAATTTACCAAGTTGCCCGAACAAACGATGAGAATACTTCATTGGATATTCCCGTTCATGTCCAAGAAAATCCGATAGTTTTTACTTCAAATTTGGTATATTTGATATACCAGTAAGCTATATTTACCTGATGAAACTCCTTAAAAGTGCCAAGCAATGTCTTTATATAATTAAACTGTTGCAAGAGCTCTCAGAGGATATCTCGATAGAAGAATACATTTTTGTGAATTAATGATGGGGTGCATTAACAACAATCCAGTTTTTCTTAGACAAAATATGTTCTCAGATAATGCCACATTCTGTCAGAGTGAATTTGCTAAAAGACACAACTGCTGATACTGTTCAGCATTTATGAATATGTAAATGGATGAAGAAAAATCACATGTAGTATTCACACAAAAACTTAATGTTTGGGTTGGTATTATTGGTGATGGTGACTCTTTCTTCTTTATAGAAACGCTAAATGCTAATAAATATTTGGATTCGCTTCGAAATTACGTAGTAATGGCTATATCAAATCTGTTTCCACACCCAGTCAACCATGGGCTACCTAAGATGACATCTATTTGTAACAAGACGGAGCTCCAGCTCACTATGCACAGATGTTCATCATAGTTTAGACCACATTGAATTGATAGGAGGGGTCACATAGAAGTACCAGCAAGGTTTTCAGATTTGTTGCTTATGAACTTCTTCAGTAATATATCGAGAAAGACCCAACAACTTAGAAGATGTGGAGTATCGAATAATGCAAGAGGGGCAAGACACTGCTGAAGTCTGGTTAGTTAATTTCGTAAATGGTTTATATTTTATATGATCAACTGGCGCTGACGGCCACACAGTTATTGAGCTAAATTTTGTTTTTGTTAAAGAAGGAGCATTTTATTATTTACTACACTTTTTTGTTTTCTTGATTTAGCAACAATAAATTTGTACAGAAGTATCTAGTGTTTTTGAAAAGCTATGAAAGAGCATTATTCGAAAATGTAAAAGTTTAAAATAAGAGAGTTGTTTAAATCGAAAGCAGAAAAAAAATTCGGCAATATTATTTTTGAGTTCTCAATATACGGCTTTCGACAACACCGAGTTTGATGTCGTTCAACCATGTGCTTCAAAAGTCGTTTAAATAATGAATAACTTTTATACATTCGTCGTAGGTATATTTCTGAATATCAAAATTATCTAACGATGTAAATCTTAACAGATTAATGTCTAACATTAAAAATAATTAATAATATTAACTGAGAGCATAATTTTATAAATATATTTGTGTCATATTTATGAAATAGGCGCATTTCCTCAACGGACTTGTTCGCTCTAGAAACGAAAGTGAAGAACCAGGTATGCACAGAGCATATGAAACATGCTTGGAATGTTGGACAAAGTGTTAAGAGTTCTCATCTATTTGGGTGTTCAGAATATGCATTAGGCAATTGCAGTGACGTGATTATTTAATGAATCTGAAGATTTGTTGATGTATATTGTGTAGTTTGTGTGACCAGAAGAGCACAGTATTCAAACAATGGAAGAAATTAAGAGTATTGGAGATGATCAGTGGCGGGTATTTATGAACATCTGCTTCTTGCAAGGAAAATTATTGTTTATACAAAGGGAGTTCTACTGATAAATTGTCCATGCTGTCAAATCTCCAAAATCAAGTTAGATCTACTTATCATTGTGAAGGTCTTCGAGGATCTTCCTGCTGAGATATTGAATAATGACTTTCTGGTCTTGCAACACGCCACGATTTAATGTATGAAGATTAAGGGAAAAACTACAATAAACCACCTTATACGAATATGCATTTGGAATATTGCCTTTGCTTCTCTATTGCAACCCCGACGTTGTTATATTCGCCCCTGCTGCTGCACACCATTTTGGTGACACACTAGTCGTCAGAGTACTGCTAATACATTTACTTATTATTTTTGACCAGTAACTCTCTGTAAATAAGTATGAGTGTCTTACTAGTATTTTCAAACATGGTTGTGCGAGGTAAGCGAGAAGTCATCTATACTACTTTGACTTGAGAGTGTTGACTGCAAAATAACTCTACTGAAGTACAGGTCGAATATAAATACTCGATTAATAGGTATAACATTATTTTTACACTCGTGTTCCTTGGAGCACAAATCTTAAAACTATATTTTCTGATTTGGTAATTTGTAATTTTGCCACAATTTGACTGCCGTTGCCTTTGTGGGGAAATCGTTTAAATACGTATAACATGAATATATTTTACAATTATAATTTTCAGTAAGATATGAGCTTTGTCTTTACATAAAATAAAAATAAAATACACGTCCATACCGGGTGAGCAAACTAAGAGTGTTCAAGTGCGCATGAGCCCGTCAGCTAGGTCAGCTAAGATATCGGTCACCGGGAATCGCGAGCTTAGTGGGAACGCGCAATCAATCTCGGCTAAACGACTGCTAACCGTATGCGTATAGATAGCATTGTGCTTATAAAGCAATGTCTAATATTAGGTAAAAATATTCTATTCCATAACTAGTGTTTACGATTTGTGTTTACGTACAGAATTGACGAATCGAATTATGCCAATAAAATTCCCTGATTATCTAGTTTCAAGTCATTCTAGGGTCCATAAATTGGTTAACAAATTTCGGGAATTGTTTTAATATCTATCCGGTTTTACATGGAATCGCCCTATATTGGCAAACACGCAGGATAAAGCTGAAGGGTTCAATGAAAGGGGTCTATGTTTAAACCTCGGATCACATTCAGATTGCTAAACTGAAATAATCTGATTATTTCAAACATGACATCATGAGATCGCAACAAATGGATTGGATCCATCCAAGTCCCCGCCCCTTCTCCCCTGCGCAAGCTAACTGATGAAAATTGAAACGCTATTTTGAGGTCCTGGATACTCAATAGTAGGCATAATAAAACATACTGAAATTTGTTGCTTGATTAATTATAAAAATTATTAAACAAATAAATCCTAAGAATCAAACGTTTCACCTGCAAATGCTTTGTATTGACACTGGCAATCACATATCCCTGTCATTCTCTATTTTTATTTCAACTTATCATACTGGGTCTTTCTTTTCTTTACCTTATTACATGCTGCGCTAGTTTTCAAATTTTCTGATTCTGTTTTCGTCTTTAAAACTCCAGAGAATTCGTTTAATAATATTTTTAGATATACTCGTAATTCAAACATATACAATGAGATTAACCGAATTACGGGCCGCCTCAGAGGGCTCTTAACTGCTTACTGCTGCCGCAATCAGTAAAAGGGGATATGTCGCCGCGCGCAAAGCTAGACTATATTTATATAATGGCATAACTAACGAAGAGCAATTAGCGGACTACTTATAGATATTGAAAGCGCCTAGTAACACGCACAACCTCTTGCTGACAAAGCCTTCCTGAAAGTAAATAGATACAGCAACTTGCATATGCATTTTACAGCCTTGACAAATATGCAGTCGCGTTCTGCCGCCACATAACACAAGATACCTTCACTGTATTATTTTTAATATAGTTTTATTTTGCAAACAAAATTATAGCTATGGTAATTTATGCCAGTGAAGCAAAGATTTTTGTTAATAGCTTGTTTAATGCTATGGACTGAAAAATAAAATCTAAGGAAAAGGCGTCCAGATAAGTATCTAATTCTAAACATATTCCTAGAAAGATTTGTGAAAATAACTGAGCGCTTATGCTATAATTATCGCATTTGTCACACTTAATAGCAGGTATTGTACGGAACAAGCCTTGAGCCTTTTTATCTTGAACTAAGATTATAGCCATTTAGTCGTTTATTTATGTTACGTTCATATGATAGGCTTGAGGTGTAAGGAACATGAGTTCGCTCAGGAAACAATATTGTCACGTCTCTGCAATCCATTTCAGTACATCTTTAGTATGATAATGAGAGTAATTATTTTATTTTTTCATAACTATTGATTAAGGTAACCTCAGATATTGTTAATAGTATGAGAAACAGGAGATATTTATAATTTCTGCTCATTCTTTGAAGTTCGAAAATATTAGTGACAACGCAGAGGAATTTCCAGGTTGAAGTGGGCGTGTTGCTGTTTAGATGAAAGCGATAACCTTGACACAAAGAGCTCGGTGTGATGGGGCGAGGTTAATCAGTGTGCCTCTCATTTTAGTAGCTCTGGGTTTTGTAATGGAAACATAAATAATAATAAATTGTGTTAAATCCTTATAAAACCCACATGTTATTTTGTTCAGGAACAAAGTTTGCATTAATAGCATTCAGTGTATTTTAAACATGCATGTTATTTATAATGGGAAAGTAAATACTAACTAACATTCGTTAGTAATAGTTTCGTTACTTATCTATATAAAGCTGAATGATGGGTTAGGTTATCTTAGCAGTGGATCTCGGGTTAGATATTAGCTTACACACTTATTTCTTTATTAGAAATTCAATATTGTTTGACATTGTCCATACTAAAAAAATAAATAAATAAAATTCTTAATGCAGCTACTGCTCTTTTCTTTTGTTAGTACATTAGTACTAACTACTAGTACTAGTTTGTTGGTACATTAATTTATCTATTCTTCTTAATTTCTTAAAAGATCGGATAAACTAAAATGTATTTAAGAACTTCTTAAGATCAATTTAAGGTATAGTGTCAAGTCTACTTACTTGTAAAGAGACATTCCCAGTCCTTCCGAGGGTATGTACAGTTGTATGCAGCATATATACTTTGAGAATACATTTATTATTCTGGAATATGCTTAATATCATTACATTTGAACACTATAAAACTCACAATGTTCAATAAACCTTGAATTTATAATTTATATTTTATATTTATATTTATATTTATAATTTATATTTATAATTTATATTTATAATTTATATTTCTTGACTATAAATAACGTGATATTGTCACCAACCTAAAAAATTCAGGAGTTTATGGATGTAACCAAACGTAGTTTACAATTACTGCATACCTGACGTGTAGGTTCTACATAGACATGTAGCACGTCAGCCCAATGGCGGTTACTTCCAACTTGCGCTAGCTATTCTTCACACTACACTTAGGTGAGAGAGTTCAAACCACCAGTCACATTCAAACTTCCGAGCAACTACATCTAACCGTCCCTTTCAAGTAACGGCCATTTTCGCTTAACGGAAACTTCTCCCCGTTTAACAATAATAAATCAACAGATCATAGTCAATATGTTAGTCACACACTTCTAAATAAAACGTGTTTTCATGCAGATATGAAAGTATTGACCTCTTTTTAGATGCGCGAGAATTTTTTTTGCGCACAACAGCATAATATATGAATATCTCGGATTTTCTTTTTATATATATATAAATGAAAAATAAAAATAAAGTAACACTATTAACAATGTAACAAATTAACAGCAATAATAAAAGTAGATAAGGATAAAGCACTTAGATAAAGTCATACTTGAAATTGCTACATTTCGAACTAATGGAGTTCTTCTATGGCAAGAAACTATACCGCGCGTGTGATGGTTTATTTAAGTACGCTCTTTAACATCTTAGGTCATCAGTGTACCATTCAATTCAGGGCGTGAAATGGCCGACAAATTTTGCTCAGAAGCCTCTTTTTCTTTAGGCTTGAGGTTGTATATGGTGACGTAAATGTACGACACGGGACCCAGGGCTTTACTTCCCTTCCGAACAAATATCTTTGGGTCTATCAGATATCAATATACTAATATTTTTTTTCCAACACGAAACAGATGATTGTGGTTTTGTCCTAACATTTATTGTATTTAAATAACAGCTTTTCGGGTGCGGAACTATGCTGTTCTGATGGGCTACAACTCCTTTTGAAATGAATGTGTTTAACGCCCGTTTTTGCTACAGAGGCACCACAGGTGATAACTCCTTTTGAGGCTACATATACTGAAGACCTCATGAAGAAGATTTGCTATTCACAGGCAACTTAAAAGAGAAATCTATACACACAAACGTTTGTTTATTGGAACAATAGTAAATATACTACTTTTATAAACATTTTTTTACCAGAACTAATGAGTCTATGACGGGTTTCACCCAGTGAGGGCAATGCAATTGGGAAGCTATTTGATCCGAACGTTAGCAAATCAAGTTCGAAGCTGAGATAAGATAGAATGAGTCATTCTTAGGTTGACCTTAGAAAGACTTTTTTGCGACTTCATGTATTGGAATCCCTTAATTCTCCCTAGTTTTTCTATCCCGGATTAAATTAAATAACATATTGTCATTTTAGCCTAAATTAACTGCTAGTGTGCCGTATTCTATAGGAATACACCAAAGGAATATGGTGGACAACTGTGAAAAATATAAGCATGTTTCATTTTTGTGGGGAGCGCAAATGTATTGCCTAAGCTGGTGAATGCATCACCTTTCATGGAAGGTTGCACATTAGTCACTTGTTTGGCGTTATTTACTTGCAGAGATGACTGTACCGTGATGCCAAGGTGAGGCCCGGTGCCTGTTTTAATTAAAGCATTTTGTCATGCGGAATGAACGACTGTCCCACCACATGGACCGAATCCCCAGCTCTGAATGGCTGTACAGTGATGATGAGTGACATGGGGTGAGAGTTGATGCCAGTCCCTGGTGATACAACCACCACCATCGGATTAGTTGAAGGAGGTGAGAACCCATATATTATACACTCCATAACAGTAATTGTTTTTAAAAAGTGTGCTTAAATGATAGATCGTATATCCCTCCGAATGGGGAAGAGTTGTATTAAAACAATCTAACGTAATCAGCGGAAGTAATAACAATAACAATAAAATAAAAATCTCTGTGGACCAAATCTCGGTTTAACAGACATGGGAAATCGGCTTTGTTTAAAACATAAATGCAATAATGCCAAAAATGATTACACAATCTTTTGTTATCATATTAACAAAGTGAGAAAATTTCGCCAGGGGATGTTTTAATAATAATTTAAAAACTGGCTAGACATGATTGTCAGAAAACGCTTAAAAGAGTAAATAGAGAAATGATCGAAGATTTTGTTTTCGGAAAAAAAGAGGTAATACTTGCTTCTCAGTTTTATACAAATTATTTTATAATGCATGGTATTTACTTTTTCATGTCTAATTTAATACTTATAATAACTAGAGCGAGGCACTAAAAATGGAAAATAAGCTGGTAAAAAGGCACTTAAAAAGGCAATATAATAGGCTGTTATAGGCGTTTAAACTAAAAGAGAGAAAAAGAAAGCATTTATTTAGACATGAAAAGGTACACATCCAACATTGTGCCAAAAAAAAAAAAGTAGGAAAGCTATGTGCCACTGCAGCAGTTGTGTATGGGCATACACTAAAGATGCTGACTAGTGATCCGTTAGCTCTGTGGCAGAGTGTGCAGTGATGTCGTAATTAGGAGTACAGGTGACTTTCCGTAATGAAGCATTTTTTCAATAAACTTTTGTAATATATTATGAAAAATTAGTTTCGTAATATTGTTTCCCATACACAGCATGCTTTAACATTAACATATTATAATGAATGATATTGTATTTCCTTCAGTTTTGTTTGAAGCAGTGGATTCCCACCCCACACAAATCACCCAGGTAGTCACTATGATCAGGAGAATATTAAATTAATATTAAAAATTAAATCGCATAACATTTGTGAACTTTTCGTTAACAAATGTTATCCCTTTTTCTTGCAATAATCAAGGTGACCCTGAAATTAGCCGTTTAGACTCTATTGTGTAAGGCGTACAAAAGGAACATCGACTGTTGCACGCCTAGGGAAAATATATTACGCCAACTTCTTGGAAAACAGGAAATGAAAAACAAGTTAAGGTATATCTTTTCGCGAAATAGATGGTAAGGAAGTTCCTTACTATGAAAACCTTAAAAAAATTACTGAGAGTAAAAATGGACCAGAAAAAGAAAAACTCTTGTATGAACCTGACTCGTTTAGTCTATGTTCATATGGCAAAGACCTATTCAAATTCTTCGACCCGAGAATTGTATTACATTAAGAAAAGCCACTAGTGTAAAGTCTCATATAGTCGGATCAGAAGAAGACCGAGACATCACAACTCAGTCTCGACCTTCGGATCTGCGCGTGGAGAAAAGCAACGAGACGATTACCAGGAAGACTTCCCCAGCCACCATACTACCCCCAACCAAGTCCAACCCCGAGAACAATTCATCCTACGTGTAAATACTTCATTATTAATTTCCTTTCATCTAAGTCAATTAATCACATATTTATTTCCCACCGCATATGGCGTCCTAACGTCCTTATTTCCCATTGCATATGCCAATTAAATAATTACACAGTCCCCTCTCATTTTTTCCTCCGCATGTTCTATGTAAATGCAACATGCTGCACACGCATTCCCTGCATATGCACAGATTCAAGAACCGTGGGATGTTGTAGCCTCTCGTCCACACTACTGTAGAAATATTATATCTTGTATGCCTCAGAGATTGAGAGAGTAGTTATACATGCTGAGGGTCCATACACCGACATTAAATTCTATGTGTTTTCACTTTAGAAGACAAATGTTTGTGTATTTGCAAAGAATACGTTGGTTTGTTAATACTTTTTTGTATTAGAGATAATATTATAAAACTAAAGTTAAACTATAATATGGCATTAAGGCAATATATGTCCTACATATACATCTATAAAACCAATAATACAAAATAAAACAAAAATGTGGTGTAGAATTTGAATTCAAGAGCACACGCAAAAGAGCATTCAGCATTTAGAATACATTCTAAACCTCTCGTCACCTGTATTTTACCCTAATGTTCTCTTCCCAGATGCTAATGATTGTGACCATTACAAATAGGCCAGGCGGCTACTGCAGTGTGCACGTCGCTGCTTGCGCGTTGTAAGTACAACATTTACGATCGTTATTGAGGTTTTCCGAATGACACGTAGAATCTAGGGATGAGTATTTTTTTCCTGCATAAAAATAAAACTATCTTAGGAGGATATTTCAAAAAAGTCATTATAGTACACCAAGTGAACGTCTCAGACAATTCAAACTCCCAAGAGAAGATACATGCTGACATTTGCCAACAGAATGGAAGGACAGTTGAAACACAATGAAGACCACCAATACACCGTAGAAGAGCAATGAGCAGCTATAAGAGTTTTATGGTCAGAGGATGTAAATCCTCGAGAAATTAATCTAAGGAAAGGTATGGAGACAGCTGTATTAGCGAGAAAAGAGTTTACTAGCGGATAGGTGCGTTTAAAAGCAGACATATTCATGAGTAACACTCTGGTCGTCCCGGCATAGCCATTATTGGTGAGAATGGGGACGCGCTGGCGCCATGATTCGAGAGAATGGACCCATTTCTTTAGAAGTTTAGCAAGGGAACTCAGGTATGCTCAATTGTTATGGACGTTCTCAAGTAACGCTAAGTGCACGGTGGGTGCCTAGAATGCTCGCTAAATGAACACAAAATGATGCATATGCAAATTTTCACATCTTTTTGCGCGATATAACCAGGAAGAAGACGACATATCGTCGTCACAGGGTACAAAACCGGTGCATCATTATGAATCAGAAAACAAAAGATATTCATTCGCTTAGGTTAAGAAAAAGTTCATGTTTCAACCCCCCCCCCCCGCCGGAAAGGTTTTTTCACTTTCTTCTGGGATATGAATGATCTTGACGTCATTCGGAGACTGAGATTGAGATTTCAGATCTTACAACATTCCCCATACATCCTTGATCTTCTTCCTTAGGATTACCATGTGTTTGGACCCCTGAATTGCGCTTTGAGGGTACGGCGATTCAAAGTGATCACGAGGTCAATGAACCTGTGCATTCTTGTTTGAAAATACAACTATTTTTTTTTTCTGGTGAAATAAAAATGTTGGTTGCAACAGTGTGAGAAATATATTAAAAAGAGGGTTATTATGTAGAAAAATGGTATAGTATTTATGTCTCTAATTGAAATATATATTTGAAAAAAAATACAGTACAGTGTGTTATTACTTAAAGAAACCCCTTGTACATATTGAATGCATCGACATGGATGGGCGAGATCGATAAAGCTGGAGAACACTCATTTGTAATTTTTGTTCTTAATAAGAGAGTACAAATAGCAAAGGAAATCTGAGTATTTGAAAGTGCTGATTAATATTTTTAGAGTTGTTCTATGATTCACAAAAATTTAGTTTAATTTTTAGTTATTTTATATGTAGCTTCTATTTACAATTCAGATACTGAAGTACAGAACTGAAAAGCCGATCCCAAGGATTGTTTAGAATAAGCGCAGGCGCAAAGGAGACGTGCCCATTTATTATTTTGTGCAGAGAGAGGTGTTAAGGCTATCTTCGTTGCTGTCGCCGACAAGTCAGGGCAGAAGATAAAAGCTGAGGTGGCGAGAGTCGTTGAATTAAGGATTCCGTGCACGATGGCGTCCTGGCTAGAGCCGCTAGGCGGGGCGGGGCGGGGCGGTGAGAGGCGGACGCTCTCCCTGTGCATCAAGAAATGGGAATACAAAGGAAGGGCAGTGATTTTCACTTGTTACTGGAAAGCACAGCGCTCCCTGTATCATTAATTTCAACGTATGCAGTCCTCGAGAAGAGAAGGGAGAAACCATGATCTGTATTTCAGAAGAGTTTTTTGATTATACTGCTATAGGGGAAGCGTTTTTAAGGGATGTGGGCATTTATAACAAGGCTAGCGAGTTCAGAAACTGACGAGATCTCTGGAATGCAATTATGGTTCAACTAAGGAAGGCATTTGTGTTAAGACAATAACTTTAGTAACCCTCGACTCTTTCACAATAATCTTGACAAATTTGGGAATGTCAAGACGAAGTATACAGAACTGACATACTAAAACAATTTTATTGCCGCAAATGTATTTATTTGTGTAGGACCAAGCGGGTTGGCTTTGACGGTAACGCTTGAGATTCAAATTCCGGAGGTCTCAGGTTCAATACTCTTTGGGCCGACCATACTAATCTTACTTTTTTATGATTTCTCTGGTCACTTAGCCCAATGCTAAAATATTTACATTCCACCAATTTTCCCCTCTTCCATTTTGTTATTCAAACGTTTTTATTAATTCGCTTTCTTGTTAGTTCAGGTGCAATTTTGTAATTAATTTTTCATGCACTTCTAAATGAGATGAGAAATGAGACTTGAAAATTTGCACATGGGTCAGAAATGGATGGCAATACAATATAATATGGTAATTATCATGGCTCAGTGGTTCCACGGTTCAAAAATGTAGTTCCGTAGTTTTGAAAGTAAAGCAGTGCAATATCAAACACGAAGGTTTTAAAACATGTAAGATTGAATAGTAACAACTCATTTTTGTAGTTTTGTTAATAACGCATAAAAATATAAACTTTATATTAATCTTTATTTAAAAATAATATCAGTAGCTAGGATGACTGTATTATGTTTATCAATATAATACAAAATTATAGTGTAACTTGGTTTATATTTAATTTCAACGTTTTATTTGAATCTAAAACGATTAGAATTCTTTTTGTTATATTTTGATAACAATACAGTCGCCATGGCAACTATTCAAATAAACAGCGCGATGTCGAACGCGCAAATTCTAATTCTAAACGCTTGGCTCAAGCGTGATCAATTGAGACGATGAAAAAACGTTCTTTTCGACTCGCTAACGACACGCAACGACTGCTAAATATTTTAATAACGATACAGTCGCCATTACAACTTTTCAAATAAAACATTAAATTTAAATCCTCGCATTTAAATCCTTACAAATAACATTTAATAAATCTGATTTCCATTGCATAAATTCAATTGCGCTAGTGTGTATTAATAATGTATTAATAATTTCAACTGTGTAAATAAGAAGTGAATGAGTATTATATTTAACATAATATAATGAGTTACATATATTATCAAAGATTTTGACTTTTGAAATAATTTTTTTCAAAATTAACTTTGTGTTTCTAAATTGTGTTTTTAATTAAAAAAACAACAATTAATCCACTGTTTCGATATATCAATGGAGTAGATAAAACACTTTTCTATTTTAGATGTGATCAAGTGAAAACAAAATGAACTACATCTAAAAATTGCTCAACTTTGTCGTTATTTAATCGAGATGTTTAATACTGATTGCAAAATTACGTGCACACAAGACCAAAAAGCAGAAAATAATTTAAATAATTTTTTTTAAAAAAAACACGTTTTTATTTTCTTAAAAAATGTAAAACTTTAGTCCTTATTAAAAAAATAGAAAATTTAAAATTAAATTATAAATTAATTAAAAAGTATGAAATAATTCATCCTAGCCAAATGCAGATTTATAAGTCTAGCAAATTCATAATCTGATAAACTTTTTTAAAAAAATTCTTCCATTCGAAAAACGTGGGGCGTATGCAATAGATAAAATTTATAACTGTTAAAAGTATATATACTTTAAATTAATCACACAAAAGGTTCAGACCAACTATTAATGCAATAAAATTTTATTGCATGCGCCCCACGTTTTTCGTTTGGAAGAATTTTTCTAAAAAAGTTTATGAGATTATGAATTTGCTAGGGTTATAAATGTGCTTTTTGCTGGGATGAATTATTTTGTACCTTTTAGTTAATTTATAATTTAGTTTTAAATTTTCTGAAGTTTGAATAAGTAACAAATATTTGTTCTGTTAAGAAAATAAAAAAAGTGTTTTTTTAATTTTTTTATTTAAATTATTTTATTCCGTTGATTCTCTTATGTCTGAAAGTGCCAGAGTAAGGTGATGGCTAGCTCGGTCAACAACTACGAACTCTGTCCATCTCGTTTCTAAACTTTAATGGTTATTTACGAAGCGAAACATTTTATAATAGCTCAACAAAGTGCCACTTTGTAATACCTTACTTACTTATATCCAATTTATGAAAAACAGTTATAATTGTATCATTGCCGTAAAATACCTGTTTAATATTTATTTTTCCCAAATTTCCTAACTGGAATAAAGCAAAAGGAATGTCTTTACACAATGAGTGAAAAAATATAACTGAGGGTTTTGAACTCCACGCAGGCATAGAAATCTTTCCAAAGCATAAAGCAGTACAACAGAGAGAGAGAGCAAAAGAAGAGGAAGGAAAAAAAAAACATTTATATGTTTTGTTTAAATAATAGTGACAGTACTATTTATATTAAACAAACTTATCAGCAACTTATTTGTCTTAAAGAAACATAAAGTAAATTATAACATTTATCCATAGAAATTATATTAAATTATATTTAATCAAATCACAATAGTTTATTATGAACATTTTGACCTCCTCTTTAGTGCAAAGCAACCAAAAAGATATGTGAAAGAATATGTTAAGATACCATCAGCGAACCGTCTGTGGTGCCTCAATAGTAAAAACAGGCGTTAAATACCATTAAAAAAATAAGTACAATCGGCTTTAAGTAGTATAATACACAAACATAAATTACAATTAAAAAGAATATAAATAGTAGTATTATTGATTGAACAATTTGTTGGATTATTTTATGAATTTGAAAATTGTCAGTATGACTAAAAATGAACTCCGTTAGATGAGACAGGTATTATAGCTTCCAGACACATTCTCATTCCCACGTCATAGCTCTGCTGAATGTTGTCCTGGAATTCGTCCAAAATTCATGCATTCAAGCGAATTTGTCCCTTAATGCTCATTTCTTTAACATTGTTTTAAGGACCTGGCGGCGACTGCAACTTTAATTTTTCCATTTACACTATGCATATATATATATATATATATATATATTGCACATCATAGTCACATGGGTCGCAAAATCATTCATGCTGTCGTAAAATACTTCATTTCTGAAATTAATTCCTATAAAATGAAACAATAACATTAACCAGAACGCACTCACATAGCAATGAAATAGACATACATACAATAATTCTGGTATTTATATAAACTTTCCTATTATCATCGTGTTGGCACATCTCCCATTTCTGCCCTTCTGATATCGCATACGATACCATCAGTCTCAAATTTACCTCGAATGCGTGCAATTGTTACTCGCGTTGGCGGTTCTGTTCTGTACACACGTCTACATTGCCTTTGCACTCCAACAACATTCTCGGTTTTGCAATACAACATAAAATTTCTTTCCGCTGCTCAAACGATAATCTTGGTTCCATTTTGTTGTAGCAACGCTAGCATAACGTTATGTGAGTCTCATCTGTTTACAGAACGTCATACGATAATCTTGGCTTCATTTGTTCATTGTTTATTTACGATAATCTTGGATTCATTTATTCATTGTTGCTATACCTGTCACATAGCAAAGATATCATAATGTATAGGAGTCACATCTGCTTACAGAACATCATAGTATATATCACTGCTGTTTTTCCGTCCAACTTTGAAATATATTATATAGATATTAAAGTGTCTAAAAATATTTTGGCAATCTCGGTATAATGCTTAGAATATAAAGGCAGAAGAGGGTCTGTCCTCTGAATGGATATGTAAAATGTTGTGGATATGACATAAATCCTGTGTTCAATGTGTACGACATCATTTGAATTTTTAGTACAGTGAACAGTAGCTTATTTCGGCCAAGCTGTACTGCTTCAATCAGTATATAAAAATAAGTTCAT
Organism: Metallyticus violacea; assembly: GCA_030762175.1. NCBI lineage: Eukaryota > Metazoa > Arthropoda > Insecta > Mantodea > Metallyticidae > Metallyticus > Metallyticus violacea. The sequence continues at coordinate 64,122,392 of CM060830.1, forward strand.
TATGCAAATATATGTATGCAAATATATACTTATAAACTAATTGACTTCCAGTGGGGAGAGACTGGTATGTTGGGACTTAATTGTAAATAGGCAAAACTGCTAAGCCTGGGTATTTTCTTAAATGAAATACGTAGATTTAGGAACAAGAAAGTTCTCGGTAGTGGTGGTGGTGCACCACTACCGAGATGTACAAGCGTACCTTGATGAAAATCTCCCAAGGTACTTGATAGGAAGAAGAGGTCCGATTGAGTTTCCACCGCGTTCTACGGATCTAACTCCGTAGACTTCTACCAATGGGGAACTCTTAAGGATATCGTATACCGTAGAAAACCAGCTACACTGCAGAACTTCGGGAAGAAATTGAAACGACATGTGCTGCAAACGCTGAGGACACTTTCGCAAATGTTAATCATTCAGTAGTTCAAGGTACTCAGAAATGTAACAACGCCAATGGTGGGCATTTTGACCAACTGTTGTAACTATTGAAACTGTAAAAGTTTAAGATGATTAGTGCTATAATTTTCTGTCTGTGTGATTTAAGCTTTGCTATGTTAATACAGTTTTTCTTTACTTGAAGTGTGTATACATTTTTTGGCACCCTCAGTTTATAAGTATATAAGGGAAATGAAGCATGAATCATGTTTACAACTTCGATTGACCAAATTCATGTGTACTGTATTAGAATGGGACGGATTTCACAATACCCCTAAACAAGAGATTCTACAGTAATGTCAGTAATTAATTCAGGGTTATTTACCTACCGCTGGGAGCTGAAGAGATGGCTAGTCAAAGGAATGTGTTGACAACGTTACTTTAATATTCTGTTTTCGTTAACGCAATGAGAATGGACGAAACTTAAGTATTAGAATACATGATAATACACATGCAGTGTGTAATGTTTTACTTGGCAGACAAAGTCCTCTTCCCGCATGCGTCGCTAGCCAACTCTCCAGGTCCCAGCAGTAAATGAACGAAATAAATTTTGTCATACGCTATGCAGCAAATTAACGTGCATGCTTCCGATGCTAAAGGAAATAGGTGTTTTCGCGACAAGCACAATATATTCTGCATATTGATATTTAACACGCTTTTCTGTAAGAAATAGTTTCTTTACAATAAATACGCATTATTGTATAGAATAATCCTCTATAATACTTTCTAATACTAAATTCAATGTTCAGAATTTTTTTCTTCAAATAATTTCACAGCATTTTGTAAATTACTTGCAAGTAAAAATTCTCAAAAACATCCAATACATGCGACAAGGCATTTCTACTTTAGCAGACTTTTTATAGCGACAGTAGGAACAAATTCTTAGCGCAGATTAGAAGCAAGTGATACATATTTATGAACAGCGAAAGACTACACGGCGCAAAAAATTAGATAAGGATGTATAAAGTAAAAAATTGACTATTCGATGTTTATGGAGTTAACACTACAAAAAGTGCCAATCTCGAAGACACTTGCGAAGTCAGAATAGACTAAGTATGTAGAAAAAAGGAAGAGTAGGTAAAAGGAAGCAATTTATGCTTTGCCCAGACGATACTTTTACCCATTAAAAATGAAAAAAACGGGTTTGTGCACCTGGAGGATGAATCCGAAACCTCAGTTTCCAAGTTGGCAAAGTTGAAGCCTAAGCCGGTGCTCATTACTCCCTAGAGCATTACTCTTAACTACCCCCAGGTTAAGAATCACCGGTCCACGGCGAACTCCTTCCCCCTCCTCCGCTTAATCCCTGAGCTCTCTCTCACTGCTACTTGTGGCTAGCAGCTCTGGGCAAAAAACCCAGAATACCTCACCTTTCATTATATGTCTACTGTTTCTGTGCAGAAAAAGAAACTTAAGGAACTTAAATTTACCCCAGTTTTGTATAAAAGTGAACACACAAATTATTTCAACCACACGTATTATCTATCAGATTTAAATGGTATATTTTAGAAAATTACTAAAGTAAATTTATTGACTGTGATATATCGTTCTCTCTTTTACTTGTAAGCTCGTCAGTAGAATTAGAGTGTATGCATTGTATTTATAAATTTTATACGGAGGAATTTAAAGCTGTCTAACTTTAAGCAAGGACAGATTTGATGTAAGGGATAATATTCGCTATTGAAAAGAACCTTCTCGGGAAATCGCAGGAAGACTTGGCTGATTAATATGTGACGTAAATAATAACTATGAAAGAATGAAGTTTCGTAATTGACCCTCAAAAATCTATTCCTGGAGAAAAATAATCAGGAAGTACTGGTGGAATACCCTGAGATGGCGCATTCTCCCACCATCCGTCTGAAAGGTCCATATCCATATTAGTCGTATAAAACAGTATCTTAAAATGAATAAAAAGATCAGCATAGACAAAGAAGGCAACTGGGCTAAAGAATACAATGTCTCATATGTCTTTTGGACGGAATACTGATCATTCGCAACTTTCAAAATGAAAATGGTTTTAACTCAAGAGTATCGTATTTGTGCTAGCAATGTTTTCATGGCCTTAGGAGAGGATAGGAGGGGAGAGGATTCAAATGTTAAATATATAATATCTAATAAAACAATACTAATATTATGCATGGTAACTCTATGTCTTTTTTTTCCGGTAACCACTGCTAAAATCTCCAGTAAGCAGCTGCGTTTAGGCGGACCTTAACTCAAATAATCTTACTGTAGAAGGATTTACGTGGTCAGTGGCATAAAAATATTTTATTTCTTTGCATATACTCGCCAGTAAACCTCAAATAAACTATTGGTTCTATGTGCGTTGGTATATCTAGGGTTCATAATTTAATAACACAATTATTTTCCTTCTTGTTATCCAATATTTTGATACCAGGTCTTGAGATTCGTACATAGCGCCTTCATCTTTGGTTATACACTTGGGTAGTCGTGATAAGCCGGTCATAGGAAAACTTCTGTTTCACTGCTTGAATAATTTTGGAACCTCTCTTTGATTTCTATCTCTGTCAGTTAACATAAAACCTCATCTCTTAAATGAAATAACTTAATAGATGTTTTGCATTACTGTATAATAATTCGCTAGCGTTAAAATCGAAAATTTGAGTTTGTGAAACAACATGGGCGAAGTGCGTTTTTCACTAGTTTTACGTAAGTCAGCTCCCAAAAATAGATAAAAGTGAGCTATTACTTTTCAGACAGTTTTTCATTAGAGCCTGTGTTATGCTTTTTATTAGGATGTTTAAGCATAGAAATGCAATATAATTTTAAGCAGAAGAAAATATTCACAGAAGTTACGGTTAGTTTGTCTGCTGTCTATGGGATTATTGGTGTTTACTTGAGATCCTTTCCTTAATGACACTAGGCTTTATTACATCCTACTCATGTTCTATCAAAATAAATTTTTATTAATACAAATAAGAAGCCCCTAATGTAATATTCAGTTAGGTAAAGAAAACATGGTCGGTCGCAGTTTTCCAAATGACCCTTATAACGGAAACATCACCGCCCGCTGTCTGCCGCGAAACAGACGAAATGTGACGTTTGTAGTCTGCCTGGAAGGTGCTCCATCATCATCCTCTTCTCTTCCCTGCTTCGTCTTGCCTCGTCTTTTTCTTCCTTTTTTTTTTTTTTATCCCTTCTTGCCTTGCAAACCTCTGGGACCGAAGAAGGGAAATCCAGGTCACAGGCAGTCAAGTTCAAAACCCTGCAAGGGCGGGCATATGCTGCGCAATGCGACAAAAACCATCGGGAAGGTTGAAGAATGATATAAATGTTGACATCATCCCAAAGGTGTGTGCTGTTTTAAATACTTGACATCAGCAACAGTGGCAATAAATATGTAAGCAAGCACATTTGTCTGCAGGTCACACTTTTGCGGTACTCGGATAGCTTTCCTTTTTCTGCATTACGGACACGTCATTGCTTATTCATATTGTAATGTACTGTCCTTTAATAATCCAGAATAACATTCGAGGTCTCTCCTCTTCATGATAGTGCATAAATGAAAATTGACTCGGGTGCTTAGCATTGCATTCCATCTCGACTTGTGGCAACTCCCCATAGCTCACCTTTAATGGCTGAGGCCTCTTTCGCGAAAGAATATAAAAAGAAACGGAATAATACCAAACAGTTAACTAGGCTCATCAATATTCTCGAAATATATTTATTTTGTGCATTAAGCTTGATATTTATGGAAGACACTTTTTAAGAAGTGTAATAGACACTACAAATGTTGAAATTATTGATAAGGAACAATGGAAAAAGTTACAAAAATTACAAAAAGATATAGTATAGTGAAAAAACGAATAAATAGAATAAATTAAATCTACTTAAATAACTCTTATTACACAGATAGTTTTAGAAAGTAAGAAGAAAATTGAAACACGTGAACTAGATAAAATAACTACTGCTATGTCAATGATCACATACATGTAATGAATGCTGGCGAAGCTACAATTTCCCCATCATGGAGATTAGCAGAAATATGTCCCTTTTGAACACCACTTACAAATATATGGAACATAATTTAATAATTATTAGAAAAGGGAATTCGTATAGCATTAAACGAATCAATTATAAACGCATTCATTGATTTCCAAAACACTTCTGAATTTTTGGAGAGATGTAAAGCTTTGGAACATTATGAACAAGAACGAATATAACTTACATTTTATTGATATTATTAAAATGTATAAAAACAACACAGATAGTAATAAACACCAATATATTAAAATCAGAAATTCACATGAATCAAGAAGACAGGTAAGGATGTGATTTTTCACTATTTCTTAGAGGATCTTATTAAAAGATGGAAACAGGGCTTAGGCATACAAATAATAAACAAATATTTAAACAATTGTTGTTTATGCTGATATTATACAAGATAGGAAAGAAAATATATACCGATGGATGTGTAAATTAATTATGGATTACAAATTTGATATTAAAACCCAAAATAATAATGAACTGCTTTTGGAACAGATTTCCCGTTTCAATTACTTAGGTTGTAACAATGCAGATACTGGTGTAGAAAATAAAGTGAAGAAATGCGAACAAATATGCGGAACCATAATTAGGATATTACGGATACGAACAAAATTAAATTTTAGGCTATGACAGAAAATCATGAACTCTAAACCAAAAGGAGGAATGTAAGTGAATTATAGGACGCCGAAATGAGATTTTTGCGGATGGTTAAAGGCTGTGCAAGAGGGAGATCTTATCAAAAATAAAAGCTTACCTGAAATTTCAAATGTATACCAACTAAATAACAAGGTAGTAAACAAAAAAATATAGACCAGCTCATACCTTGCGCTAAATGCTATACACACCAGATGCAAAACATAACACCAATGTTTTGGGCTGCAGAGGTGGTATTTGCCTGTGTCCAATAAGACAACGAGGAGATGAAAATAATATAAACGTATAGAAGAAGGTTAGAACAAGACTAGAGGAAATCAGCGGGCAGAAAATCGAGTCAGAACGTAACACGAAAGTCTCCTTGAGACTGTCGAATGAAATTAAACTAACCTGGGGTAAAGAGATATATATGTTTATTCTAGGAAGAAAAGCAAGAACAGGAATGGCCTGGCTTAGATTAGGAAGTTGGAAAGCTCAAAAATTAACTCTAGTTCTGGTAGGAGAATCAACCCATTTTGTGGGGGAGGAGGAATGGTTACATATTCAGGCAGAAACAACCCACAGGAAACACATGAGGAACACGCTATTTCCTGAAAACTTCTTAAGGCAATTACAGGACTATTGGCATGCTGGTACCTGTATGCGAACCACACTATTGTTGAATATGGGTAATTTCCTAGCCAAAGTGCGCGAAGTTAGAAGCAATTTATTTCTTGGTTAGACCTCAATAGCTAGTATAATTATAAATAATATGTAATATGTTTCCATTCATATATCTATAAATATCGTTCTTCTCATTTTAATGTGTATTTATTTATTATTATAATATTGTTTCATTTGCATTATTATTTGTTCCTCTTTCTAATTGTGTAATTGTGTCGGTCCTGGTGGTGTAGTGGTTACCATAATTGTCTGCAAAACCCAAGATTGCGGTTCGAACTCGGCCAGGATGGATGGATTTTTTCGGGGGTAAAAATCCTAAAGTATGGCTTCCTTCGGAAGGGAAGTAAAGCCGTGGTTCCCGTGTCGTACGTTTACGGCACGATAAAGAACCTCAAGTCTGAAAGAGAGGCCTCTGAGCAAAAGCTATCGGCCGTTTCACGCCCTGAGTTGAATGGAACGCTGAAGACCTGAGATGTTAAAGAGCGTCCATAAATAAATCCAATCAAAAATAATGTTTCTAATTGTGTATCATACGTAAGCATGTACGGTTTACGACTCATGCTTAAATATTTGTAATAAAAATACACCTACTACTGCTACTACTACTGCTTATTCCTGAAGTGAAGAAAAATAAGAAATAAACCTTCTGTAATAGGGAAACGTTAGACATTTTTAAAATAATATAAGGAATTCTGATTGATTTTAATTCCTGTTGCACCATACACATATATAGTACTTTAAATTCAATTTACCACAAAAAGATTATGTAAAATGCAACAATTGCAACAAAAGGGGAAAAGAGGGAAGGAAGGAGTAAGAATGAGAGAAACGGAAAGAGGGAAAAAAAGCAATTCAAGGCTAAGTGTAAATTATAATGACAACAATGAAATTGTGCCAGATAATAGCACATCTATTTTTCTCCAATAATTTCAACCTTACAATATGAACCATCTTGGTTTAACCTACAAATGAAATAGTTTTGACTTCTATAAAACTGTAAACAATGTATTAACAATTAAAACAAAAATTTATTTACTTCTAAAATAAAATCTTTACACAAAAACTTGAAACTGCTAAGAAAACAAATTTAAAATTCAAATAAAAAGCAGGAAATCAGATATTGCAAAATACATAATGCAGTAAGTTTCTCCAAAGTACCTCTTCAATCTTACGTACAAACAATAGTGGCATAAAGATATTGAGACCAAAGATAAAATTATTGTAATATGTAATTTGGAATAAATGAGAAGCATTCTATACTAAATATTATTTAAAGGCTTTACATTAAAACTTGAACCAAAAGATGTCGAAGATTATCTTCATGCATCCTATTTAAGACTTATTTCCGTGATCATAAAATTAACTAGCCTTAAGTGACCGCAAAGATTCCATGTAAGCATTGCAGTATAAACTATATTTAGTTTCTTTCTTGAATTTGAAATATTCATAGCTAACAGCGCTCTGAAATAACAGCTGAAATATTTTTATTTGTCAGTGTAGTGTCTACTGCGTTAATTTTATATAGTGTGACTTGCACTCCAAGATGCCCCATGTGCATAACTGATAAATTTCATAAATATTTGAACTTCTGCTTATATGAAAATATACACTTTCATAATTGAATACATTTTATAAGTTTATTTTTTTAATTTTTTTGTTTTTGTTGTTGTTGTTGTTGTTGTTGTTTTTTTTTTTTTGTGCAGATCGTTGCCAACTTTTCTGAAAGTTTACTTAGGCAGTTTGGCTTTGATTAATTTTAAAAATTAGATTTTGTGAATCTCTTTACATAGAAAATAAATGAATATATTATGGCTTTATTTTTTAATTTTAAAATGTATATAAAATATATAATATAAAACGAGACGTACAATTTAGCATTCTGATATTATTATTGAGGCTTATTTTTATATACATAAATATGAGTTACCTCTAACATATTTTTTTTATTTGTTAGTATAACTCTAGTTGAATTTCACTATTTCACTTTCGTAAAAGCTTATTTACAAACGCGTTCACAAACACTTTTAGGTGCATAGAGGGCACAACGTAAATATGAACATTGAAATTTGGAGGTCGTCAAGGGTTAACATTTTTGTAGTTTTGTGGATGGTTCCCTTTATTCTTGGCCATTTTCCTCCGCTTCACGGCGTTATATACTGTTCCCAGAGCTACCAACATTACCCTCAATCATGCATGCTCTAGGTGGGCTATTACCTTTTACTCTAGGGGGCTGCATGCAACTGCTGCAGAAATTTATGTTTCTCAAATGGAACAACCATCCAAGGTGCTTTTAGAATCCAATTATCTTTTTATATGTCCAATGAAAATATGAAACTGACCGTTATTCCCTGATTACCTGCTGATACCCGTTTCAATTTTTGCACATTATTTTAGTGTCTAGCAATGCACATTCAGCCTTTTTTGCGTAATGTAAAAAGGAAAATTCATTTTACATTCAATAATCTGCATGCGAATTTCGTACCATCCATTTGTTTGGGCCTCACTTTTGAAACAGTGTAGCCCAGGCAGTCAATGGTTTCGCGGGCAATCAAGGTAAATTATAGTCGAGTAGAAATTAGTAGTGTCATGCAATGTAGGTAAATGTAAAAACCAATGTTTTAAATTAAATCTGCTAGCATTAGATGAATTGCAAGCGAAATATGAAGAGGCATAGCTGACATAGCGAAAGCGGAAGGACTATAAAGCCTATCCCGCAGCAAATTGCGAATATTTTGAACATCTTTGAAAAAGTAGGGAATTTAGGACACATTCATAACTTTCAGATTCCAAAATTATTATAGTAATTTATCTTTGCACATTCATCCATTAATGCTATGCTTTTGCTCGCGTTTTTTAATTTATAAGATGTGCATGTATCTGTGTTGTTTTGCAGATCATCATTGTACTGTGATTTGCCAACTTTGAGCGAGCTAATATGGCGCACACTTGACAGCTGGCCTGCAGGATCGCTCTACTGCATAAGGCGGGGCCAAATAATGTATGGCACGTTAGAAGTTCACATTTACAAAAACTGTAATGAGACTTTCTAAGTTACAGGATAAACAGCTCACATAAACACCCAGAAAAAAGCAGTAGTACATCTCCTAAATGATTTCAGGTATTTATTTGCAGTTTTCTTAAAAATTAAGAGCAGAGACAAATTTAACGTATATTACAGAATTTGTATCAGTCATATAGGAAGCAGCATTATAACTTACACATTAGATTATGTAGAATCAAAATGAAAGCTAACTACAGTGAAAAAATATTGTAATAAAATATAAAATAACAGTTTCAAAGTATTTTTCAAAGTAGAATGTACCGGGAGCTTATGGTATATACCATACAACGAGGGTAAACTAATTATTCTAAAGGCTCTGATTTTAACTTTCCCAGATATAAATTACTCAAGGATGAGGCCAGAGAATCGAAGATGCGAACTACTTATTATATTCTCTGATCTCAAAAAAGTTTATTCTTGTCATTATGAATGCAAGTGATAAATGAAAATTCATGCTTTAACGATTTGATAAACGGATGTGCTTCAAAGACATTTTCTTTCTCTTAAATAGATAAAAACGTTTTATTATTAAGAAATAGGCCTACTGGTTTTTGTCAGATAATGCCTAAATACTTAAGATACGATGATAGCCAGAAGACGACAATCACGTGATCACGAGGCAAATTCATTCATTTTTGTCGATGATGAGCAATTTTTGCAGCAAAACTGGAATAACCTTTAATACAGCTGTAAGAATTATAGATATGTTGTGACAGTATTCGCAAACGGTTATTGTGAATAAGGAAGTAAGAACCGTCTACTTTTGAATTTGCTTTACTGGACTACGGTGAGTGAGTCGTGGTCGGCGTGTCGTAACATGCATTCTTTGCTACCTTTTCCGGCAGACTTTGCTCCGCAATGTTGTCCCCCGCGGGCAAGTGAGTGTTTTTTTTCTTAGTGGTGGGCGGACGCTTTAAAAATGTGACACCGTCAAAATTAATTTCTACATTTTTCTTGATACCTTTTATTTGACCGTGTTTGATTTTTCTGAATTAATTTACACTCCCTCAGGTAATAGCTTTTAAGGGGGGTACCTATCTTTCCTAATTACTTGTTTGATCCAACTAGTTAGTATTTTAATGCACGTAAACGTTTCTTTCAATTGCCGCACTTTGTTTAGAATAAGCATTGCATAAGCATTATGAATGGTTTTGCCCATTAATTTGTATACAGTGTGTTTCCTGCTTTCTTCCTAAATTATTACCTTTATTATCTCAGTTTTTTGCCTTGGGCTGAGTTTATCAGTTTGCGGAAATTCCTTTGGAATGCTTAATTTAAATGGAATATATTTGTTGATCATTAATACTGAGATGGCTTATGAACAGCCCCACGTTGGGAAGCCAAATTTGCAGCGGTTTATTAAGAGGTGCCAAATTTGGGGCTGATAGATAAAGGATGGTGATGTTTACTGTTGAAAGTCTGCGTTGAGCCCTCCTGCTGCCGCGATCGTCTCAGGGATGCTGAAGTTACTGTAAGGCTTTTCTGGAGTTTTCCCAGTGGAGGAAGGGATAGGAAGATCCTTGAGGAGACACTGTGGAAGTCGCGAATTAAAGTTTCACCATTGATTAAACTGTTCACTCTCCACTGTTTATTTTATTGTTCCTTTTCCTTAGACGACACTTTCTTAGCAAGGGCATGGAGAGGTTTAAATATTTTCTGAATCCTGTACTCGCAAATTCTATAGTCGTTCACATCGCATATTCAAAATTACATTATCAATATCTTTCAAATAAATAGAGTTTTACCGTTCCATTTCACGAGTTATATTTCTCTTTATCTAATTTGAATAGCTCTTTCTCACTTCCCGAAGCGAACTGCATATTCTCTTCTCTGGAAGCGAACTGCCTGCTCTGGTCTCTCAAGTCGAACTGCCCACTCTCGTCGTTCGAAGCTAACTGCACGAAAAATCCTTCAAAAATGCTTTTACTAGACTTTCTACGCGTCTTCTACGGGAATTCAAACTTCTAAACCTAGAAGACGCGTCACCAAATTTCTTTCCTATTGGCTTAATCTCTTACTGCTGGAAGTTTCTCGAAAAGATGTTTTGAAATCCGAGAACTCATTGGCTAGTATTGATCATTGTATGTTAGCTAGAGATGTTTTTAAGGAAGCGAAAATTTCTCTTTTTAAGGGACGGTTGCCCATAGTGAAAGCCATTCACCAGAGTCTAGTCTTTTTAAGGATTTATTTTTACTTTAATGAAAAGAAAGGTCCCCTAGCTATTGAGTATATAAGCTTGCTTACGGCCCCAGAAAGTCACTTTTGTTACATGAAAATTTTCATCTTTCCAGCCAAGATTTCCGATTCTCGAAAAATCTTCATTATTTTACATAATTGTATCATGAAATACTAATCTCCGTAAATTAATTAATTAAACAGGATTAAATATTTATCTTAGTAAATTAATTATACTGGATCAAATCTGGATGTCCTATTGCAATACAGTTTCAGCCTGCTTATTTATGCCTTTGGTTAAATATTGTTATTAATTGTGTGGTATTGTGCTCTTTCGTAAATGAGTACAATATTCTACTGCTGCGTAATTCATTTCATTAATAGGAAATAACTATATTACATTTATCAGTATATACTTGTGTTTTGTTTTTTAATTCTTCCGTGCTCTTGAAAACATATGAAGTCCTTCTTTGGATAGCCCTTATGTTAATCATCAGTTTTTTTCCGCAATTAAGGTTTCCTGCACCTGGTGTTAACGGGAGAACACTTGTCCTAAAATTGTTTCTTGATTAAAGGGAAAATGGTGCAATATAAATAATTAATATGAAAACCTATTTCTTATTGCTGCAATGTTCCATTTCCCTTCCTTTCATTGCAGAATTGGCCGCTACCATTGCCCGTTGACTAAAATGATGTCTAATTGCAATACTTTAGAAACAGTAACGAATTACTTCCGTTTGGAATAAACTAATAAATAAATGAATAAAATGCTTGTAAAACTGTAGAAATGAACCTTTCGGAAGGATGGACACGGGACAAATCGATACTACCCACCAAAGTAAAAAATTTTGGGATCGCTACCTATACACATTTGCCCTGTCTCTTAAAAAATATTTGACTGCTTTGTATTAATTTGTACAACAGCGTTTGCTTTTAATAGCTGTGTGATAAAATAAGTATTATAAAAACAAAAGGCCGCAAGTTCGACCGGCAGATGGCAATGTTTTCAAGATAATGGCCATGACCGTGAGAAAGTATTTTCCTAAGAAATTGAAAAGAATCCACTCTTCTACAATAATTATATTCGCAGATAGTATGCTCAGTTTTAGGAGGCTGGATGCCTCCTAAAGGGAAAAGGGAAAATGAAGCAACCATTCTTTGTAATGGGCCAGGTTAGAATATTTAACGGAGCATAGACGATGAAATAAAAGATCATCTAGCGTACACAATATGCTGGACTAGAAATAAAAAACTAGTTTTGATGAAATTTAAGGACACAAAACGCCTTCCCATTAGTTACCATATTGAAAATAAATAATAATCGCTACGAAACAAAACCTCTGTACTAAAATTACTGAATGCCTGACAATCATGAACTCAAGGCTACAAAGGCAACTATTAACCTCTGATTTAGCACTGAGACTGAAAACGTATTTGATTAATCTTAGGGAAAAAGTGACTGAACATTAGGTCACTAGAGACTCTCTAAAGCATGACAAAAAATATTAAAATATCTTTAGAAATTGTGTGATTGCGATTGGTAAAATGTGAATATTATTTTCGTGAATTGTAGCAAATGCAACGAATTTGATTTATTTTGTGAAAAAGAATTGCAAAATTTTAGCAACATCCATAGAAAATATTGAGGTATAAATTATATTTACAAAATTATTAGCGATAGAAAATAAAAAGAAATAAGCACGTTCACAAATATATACTTTCATACATACATGTATAATATATAATACATAATCCCAGAACCTACCAGAGGCACTCCTCTGTACCTGGCTACTGGCTAGTGTAACTTTATTGCTGATGTAGTGTTGAAATTCTAAGGATCTAACTATCCATAATCATACATTATGTGCTTAAAATTGTTGAATTAAACAATAGAATGAATATTATAGCTTTAAGATATGTTGATACATTCGTTAGTAATGACTTTCTCATGCATCTCATCTCATCTAACAAATGCCTGTAACCTATAGATACAATAAGTCTCTCTTAGTCCTTAGTGCAATATAATCCATTAGTCTTTTTAACGCAGTAAAACTTTCCAAATGTGATTACAACACAGGAAGGGGACCTGGCTATTACAAAAGACTTCCAAGTAAGCATTTTGTTAAGATATTTTCCACTGCACATAACCAGCATTTTTATGTTATAATACCTACCCACATGGTATATTTACAGAAATGTATATTAATACCTTGTACTGAACATTGCTTACTACACAAAGAAATATGTTCTACAACCATTTCTTTTCGCCGCGGTGATAGTCGTTCAAACGTCGCACATAAACTTGACCTAAGAGGCCCGATTTCGCCGTTTCGCGCTCACAGAGTCACCGGATCGGGGAGAAAGACAGGAATTGTTATAATGGCAACTCTTTGCTGACTTGATTGATCGTCAAGTTTATTTTCACATCATGCCTCTTAGTAGGCTGCTCTGGCCGCCGACGTAATTAATTATGTGAAGTAAGCGGTAGTTCGTGTAAAATTCTTTAAGTTCAAGATGCAAGGGACATTACGGCGATGTGCACCTGACTTCGGAATAAATTGCTTTTAGAACGGCTCTCGATGTATGATTTATCTGCTCACAAAGACTGCGTGAACTACATGTCATGCTGCATAATGTCACGTGAACTGCATCTGCGTCAACTACACGACTGCCTTAACTATGAACTGAAGGCCCGAATTGTAAGTCTTGAACTGGAACTTGAGATTGCGTCACATAACTGCGTGCCTTGCTGCCCAAAAAAACTGCGTAAAATGTGAATGTGTGGTTGAAATCTGGAACTGCGTCACATAGCTGCGTGCCTGAAATCTGGAACTGCGTTGCTGAGTGCCCAAATTGACTGCTGACGAATGCATGTCTTCACGAGGAAGTTACTCCCTTTATACTAGTTTCAAAAATGTTCCCACATGGTCCTCAGGGTTCACGGGGTCCACAGAATAGCGCCCATGGAATAACTGAGCCTTCAAAATATTAAACTATTATTGATGAATACTCATACTTCCATAGGGGCCCACATTAAACTTTTCAACTCTTTGGTTTCTGATTGGCGAGCTCATGGTCATCCGATGTCAAAATGAAAGGAGACCATTCTCGCCAATATCTGCATTACCCTCTCTTAAGTAATGTTCAACAGTCCCTAAAAAATTAGTAGCTTCTCTAAAATACAAAAGGCTATTGTCGTCCTCGCCAGGTGCACCATTTTATTCGGTTATCTCGTGACTCTCGCCGGAGGCTCAACAAATGATCGCATCAAGTACATAATATTCAGCAAACACTTATTGTTTATAAGGAATTTTCTTCCATATATATATTTAACTTATGGACAATAACTATACAATTGATATAAAATCTCTAGTCATGTACTCTCCCTTCCGAATTTATAATAAGTGTCTGATAATTATTAATACTAGGGTATATTTCATGGTATTTACAATATACGAGACTTTAAGTAATATTAATTAGCTATTATTTATTCAATACGAAAATTTGTTTCCTAGTAGGGCTTGGGGGGGGGGAGATCTGTCTCAATACACACTATCAATCGCAATAATATAAACAATAATACCTGTAATATTGATAATACTAATCTATATATGTTTAATGACGTTGAGAAGAAATTCCTGAGATTAATTGATATGATTATTACGATAGGGATTCTTGAGACAAGAATACCGTCTGTGGTATTGATTTACTTATACAAATACTGATATTAAAATTAATTTTTCTTACAACTATAATAATGCTTTTATTCACCTTCATGAATGTACAAAATACGGCAATAAGAAGTCACACATACTTCTAAATATCATAGTATTAATAGTTATATTTCATTATCTATTTTCATCATAAGAATTTAAAAAGGCATAGATTTTATTTTATCTGTTTTAAATTTTATACCCACGAAAGTACACAATCCTGTAATTCCCACAAATTAGTATGCTAAACTGTGTAGTATCCAGTCTTGAAAAACAGCTTATAGATATTCAAGTTAGAAAAACTAGATGTGTCGCTCTGTAAAGATAAAAGGCTGTCGTTCCCAGCTTTATGACCCTTGACAGGGTAAATGAAATATTATAGCTGTATGTACTGTAGTAGGAAACAGGATCAAGTAGTCATATTCAACGCTAAATATGGAGCAGGTCAGGTTACATACTTTTACCAGCAAAATTTTCGTTAAATTGCAGTCGTAATCAACGTCGTATATGAAATTTGAAACACTAATTGTCTGTCCCATCAATGCTTTTATCCGGTGTAGCTCTTAAATATTTTTTTCAGTACTGCCACTGTCAATTCGGACTTGTAAAACGCTCCCCTCACCTAGTGAGGTTGCAGTCAATATCTGAGGTTGGAATGCCTGAAAGGCGCTGCTACTTTATCCCAAAGATAGCTGATAATGCAACCGATAGCTTGTGGCCTAAGTTTACCAGAAATTCGCCTTAAGAACTGAGGAAAACTCCCTAAAGAAGCCTCAGTCAGGAAGCTAAACCAGTCCGTAAACAAATGCCGGACCGCCAAGGAAGAAGCACTAACACTAACACTAGACCATGGTGGTGGTCTTAGAATATAAATTTGATGCCATACTTTTCAGCATGTTTTTAATGTCATCTACGCTTCTGGTGAGAAAAGCTTACATTTGAAATTCCTTTTTCTTAAGTGGACGAATTATTTTAATGGTTCATTCACCTTTCCTTAATGCCTATCATACAGATGAGATTTCCGGAAGATCAATTGTAAAAAGAACTTTGTTCTGTCAGTAGAACAGATTTTTAAAAGTTATTTTCCATAAACTTCTGCAGGCGTTCTTTTGGTAATACCCTGTTGTCCTGGTATTACTTTATATTCTTCTACCATGCCTGGTTTTCCATAGCCCCATGTGGGCTTTCGGCTTACCGCGACAACCGCTGCGTCTTCTACCTCCATCATGTGACATCATTGGTAGAGTGCAGTATTGCAGGAGATTATGTGATCACGCTGCATCCCGCCGGTCGCTATATCGCGGCTCCCTAGATCGAAGATCACCACCTCTCCATCAGGCAGCTTCCCAATTGTCCTCACGAGGCTGGATGGGCACATTCCAGACCTTCCTAAAAATTCCTAAGCAGGTACCGGTAATCGAATCCGAGCCTCCCGGCCAGCTGTCAGCAACGCTAACCACTAGACCAAGTAGATGGTCGTTGCATTATATAAGTAATTAAATAAATCTAAACACAATATGTAAGTTTATTATTATTATTATTAGAGGTAATTGAAAAAACTTACAAACAGGAAATAAAAATACAAAAATGTAAACTAATGTGAAAATTTAGAAAAATTAATACATTTTGAATTAAACTAAACATTAATTCAAATAACTACGTATTAAGTCCCATGCTGGAATTACTGTTGACAATGCTAAAAGAGAACTACATTACTTTTACGGAACCAAACTTTCTTGTTATTAATTGTATAGTAACTGTGTTTCATTAACACAAGCATTGATGATTTATGCGGGCACTACTAGTTGAATGTGAAGAGCAAAACAGTCGTGTTTAGTTTGCCAAAAGCAGCACAAAAGCAGCTTACTTTCTGTTTTAATTTCATAATAAATACAGCAGTGGCATTAATTCTGCACACTTTCCGTAGTTTTTTTATTCTTTGTATATCTTACAAGATATACAAAGTTTGTGTTGTGCTAAGTCAACAGATTGCATTTTTATTTTAGTTATGGTGTTTCTATCTTTAAGAAAGGTGGAACGTACTACATTCTGTATAGATATTGGAAACGAGTTTAATTAACATCATTCAATAACTTCAATAATTACATTTTAGTGCAGCAGCAATATAATTGCTGTGTAATTATTGTATTTTCAACCAACAAGCTTTTATGTTCGATTGTTGTGAAGTGAATATCTTCCAAAATGATTTGAAAAGTTATCCCGCAATTTGAAATAATGACTCCTAAGACAAAATGCACTGATTGATAGCCAAGTAAAAGGAATAAGTCAGTAACACTTTGTGAAGAATGCTTTTCTTGTGAAGAAACACAAAATCAGGATTTAGGAAAGTTTGCAAGCGGTAGGAAGTCACTGGAAGCGCAAAAACGTCTGCAAGAATTGTCAGAAAACCAAAACAAACTGCTCAAGAATGCTGCAGAATCTGTCGCCTTTCTCTGCAAGATCGCCAACACATGGCAAAAGATGTAAATGCCGTCTTGAGAACTTCTGGGCTTAAGTCTCTGGCCAAACAACCAGACAAAAACTTTGCGAAAATGGTTTAGGCGAGGACCCCAAGAAATAAGCTTTATCTCAACCAAAAGCTGAGGCAAAAGCGTGTGGAGTGGATTTTAGTACACAAGGATTCGACACATAAAGACTGGGGTAAGTTCTTTCGAAGCTGTGAAATGAATATCAAGACATATGGGGACATATTACCTGAGTGCACCACCATCGCCATGAAGCATCATGGTCATGGCAAGGCATGTTGTCGGGCGCCTAGCAGTGTTAGAGGGCGATATTAATGCCAAAAAGGCTAAGAGGAGGTATTAGACTTAAACCTGCTGCCTATTATTCGTGATTCAGCGGTGCATCTTCCAGCAGTCAATCTTGAATCAATCAGAAATGGTTCATGGACCGTTATGTTATTATACTCCTTGGCCAGGGAGGAGTGATTGAAAACTTGTGGTCAAGGCTGAACGTTTTGGTATCTTGTCGGAATCGCAGTGTCAAGAGGGAGCTCCTAGAGGCCATAATCCAATTGTGATTTAAAGTGAGAACACCAAAAGATCTTCAATGTTTGGTGGACTCAATACAACGAATAATCGAGTTATAACCAAATTATAAACCTTCTAATAAAATATTAACACAAGCTATTACAATAATCCATATTCAGTGTCCAAAATGTACCATTTATAGATGTTTTGGTAAGTAGCAATTATGATTAGGTTTATTCATTTTTTAAACATGAGCATAAAGATATGTTTGTCTAGTATACTGAAAATTTCTTCGATAAAAACACAAATTTCAGTTAAAAACAAAAGCTTAATATAACATTTAACAAAATTCTCTAAAGTGTCTAGAAATAATGCCACCACTGTGGTACCTATACAGTTTCTCTGGACTCTATTTCTGCCATCTGCGGCGTCAAATAAAGATTGAAGATCATGCTTCCCCCTTGATCAATGAAGAGATATTCAGTAAAATATACATAAATTAGAATAATGTGGTAGAGGAGTCACTGTTATCTATAATTCGAGGAATGTTGGATAAGCCCATGCAAACCGAAAAGGTTGTTGCAATAATCTGTGTTTGAGAATCCTTTTCCTGTTTAAAACATGCCTCCTAAATGTGGAAACAAGCATTTCTGTATCAACAAAAAATTACATTTTAAAATGGGCAACACTCGCAGAAATTAAACCGAAGCTGGACAAACGTTATGGCAAATCGGCACCTTTGCCTACGATGCTGTATTGAGGGGAATTTTTGAGTACAATCATTTTTAAATCAATTATTACTAATTGTATTGTGGAAATCATATTTCATGACTGTGTAACAGAATCTTCAAATTTGACGAATTAATGAGCGCATACATTTTTATGTTGCCTGTAATATTGTATATGCAGTGTGAATATAAAATGACCTCTTAGTACAAGATGTACCCAAAATGTTTAATACTGCATTTATAATCAGATAATTGAATCTCTTTTATTTTAAAGTTTTAACTTGAAATAATGACAATCACGGCATAAGAGGATCCGTTTTTTAATGTTTATGTCAACAATCTTTGCACATTTGTAACTGGGTTTCAGTTTATCTGTGGAGTGTGTCGATTGTGTTGTGACATGGAGTGGTACAGAGCTAAATGGTAGTGTTGAGGAGAGAGAGATACTTTTTATGCAGTATGTTAATACAGTGTGTGGTAGATATAGAAACTTAACACATATTTCAGTTGTATACAGTGAACTAAACAGACGACAGCAGTTGCAGACGATGAAAAGTTTTATATTTAAATAATTATGACGGAATTATTATCATTAAATGAACTTTTCAGCAATTGTTTGTTTTTTAAAAATATAAAATGATTATAACATTGAATACAGAAGTTATATTCACTTAAATGGCTGGGGTGCTGTGGACGCATTTTGACACTTCCTTGGTCAAGCATGTAACCAAAACAATTTGTTCCATGAAGAGTTAAGGGACAAAATGTAAATAATTGTTTGCCAAAGCTTTAGAAGGTGAATTTCCTTTCATTAATTGTGTTTATAACAACAAGAGTAAAGAATTTCCCATTATTGGCGCCATGGCCATTGAAATTTGTTGTTACAGCGAAACATAATTGCAGCTACTAAAACTGTTGTATAATTCTTTAAATTTTCTCTCGAAAAGTCGCAAGTTTTTAACTCAAATTTATGGGCCAGCAAAACACAAATCACCATTATCTTCTAATCAGAAGAGAGGGCATTATTTCCGAGCATGGATCAACAAAAATTTCTGTAAGTGCAGTTCTTCATCTATTCAGTTTGTAATAACTAAAATCACATCAATTACCAAGTGCAGCAGATCAATCACTGAGATATAATAGCAAACATTTCTGTTAATACACACGAAAAACATAATCACGATGAACAATAAGATATTCCTAAGCATTTTGTAGACTTCTTGAGACGCCAACTGCTCAAAAGTCAGTATTCTTTATCCGGGACCCCTCCCCTCTAATGTATAATGATCTGCCGAAGAACCGATATGGATTGAACGATATCCCACATCGAGAAAGATAGGGATATCGGCCCGGGGTGGTCGTCTAAAGGCAGCCCCTGTGCCGTGCGAGGACTTCAATTCAGTAATACGCCATTATTGAAGTCGTGATGTTTTTACCGATGAAGACAAAAGTCCCATGGAGCCCCAGGGAAGGCAGAGGGAGGGGTGCGCAGTGAAACAGAAGAAGGATGGCTAGGACGCTAAGACATACGACATTAGCGACATCTATTCCAGAAACGGGGGACCAGACATCCGCAGCTCATCCTACTTCTTATGTAAAGTAACTTCCTCTTTGTTTTCTGTATCGCGATCCCTTAGTCGTTTGTGGGTATTTTATTTGTATTTATTTTCACGGGGTTATGCTGCGTTTCATCTCCTTAGTCCTCCTGTTTCTAGGGTCCTTGCAGATGCAGAAAAGCCCCTTCTTGATGATAAACGATATCAAATTACTGTAGGGTCAGGGGCAATGCCTTTATGTTCATATACCTATTTTAAAACATCTCATACCCCTTCTCATGCTTGTATTATGGTAGCATTTATAAAAATGAAGCCAAAAGTAATGTTTAGTGACTGTCTGAAAAATATATGAAGGTTAATAACGTGTATATTAGTTTATAAAAAAGTTAAAAGCTGTATTTTGCAGCCTTTGTAGATACACTTTTAACAGCTTTCCCTTTATAAAACAGGAATTATATTTTCAGAAAAAATTTCAGCTTTGGCGGTAATATTATAAGAATAAATGCAGTTTTATACATGCAGCTATATAGGTGTTTCTCTGAATAAGACGAAGCATATTAGAAAATAGGTATTATGTGTGTTTAGCTTCAAAGCGCCAATATATCATGTAAATCTTTTTGCATTTAATGACCCATAATAAACCCATACAGGATGGATATAAAATTTCGATCTACTTTCATGAAAAATCGTTATTAGTCATAAATGAAATTTATATGGTTTGTACCGTGCCTCATTCCGCTACGCAACCGAGTTTGTATACACTAGTGAAAACCGGTTGATCGGTTGACCTACAGTGAACGCGCGATTCCAGGAAAGAATAGATTTAGTTTTGCTGAAGTAGGTGTTTTGTGGAGTATGCCTAGAGTGAAATATTTGCTAAAGCCAAGAATATTGATTTATGATTGTTATGTGCATAAGAATACGCTGAGAAACTGCAGGAGAGAATTTCGTACTGAATTTCAAGAGCAATATCTCCATCGGGAAGTGTTAATTTTCTAGTATACTTCTAGTAAGTCCGCAGTGCGTACAAAGCCACTCAGCTGCTGCATCTTCATCCATATAAAATTAGTGCTGTTATTAAAATAAAAGCCTTAAAAAGCGCTTAATGAAAATATCCAAGGGGCAGTTTAGAATATTCAGGAAGATGAATTGCAGTCAGTGTTTAAAAATCTTTTCAAAACTATTCCCTCCTCTCGAAGAGTAAGTACTTTGAGTTTTTACTATGATGGTGAGTATATATTAATTACTATTTACTTCTAATAAATAACTAGAGAAATAAAAATTGAACCATGACTTTTGCACGTGCGATATGATTTTCTTCGATGGGTGAAGAGGTCGTTATGCACTGACCTGCCATCAACAAAATCAGTTTCCAATTGTATAGCGAAATGAAGGCCTGTATATAAATGTAATGCTCGTATTCATTTCAAAACACAGTTTCCAACGATCGAATGCAGCTCGATAGATATTTGTAAATATGTGGCCTGAAATTGCTACACATGCTTTTCGAATACGATTTTTCAGGACTTGTAAATCTTTTTATTGATTTATTAATCTCCAAATAAAAAGTCTAAGGACGTCAAAGTTGGTGAACGCGATGGCCATATTCGAGGTGACTGCCACGGGTGACCGAGGTCGTTAAAACACGAACTTGTGAGCAGGGAAGGTCTAAGGTTTGAATTCCACCAGGATCTTCCTCACTGACTGGTGTTTTTTTCCAGGTTTTCCTCAGTCCTCCTAACTGGCAAATGCCGGGAAGGTACCCTAAAATTAGGCCTGGGACGCTTCCTTCCTTAAAAAAATCCTTTCCCAATTTTTCATTTCATCTCGTGTATCATCAGTGTCCACCACCTATGGTGCCTCAGTAGTAAAAATACGGCGTTAAACGCTACTCAAAAAAAAAAAAAAAATAAAAAATAAAATCGAGGTGAATCTCTGCCTCCATCTGTTGGTAGAGTTATTCTCTTACATCCAAATTAAAATGAAAGAGTAAGTCATCTTGTTGAAACACAATACAATTTCCGAGTAAACACCAGTAGCACCTCAAACACTGACAATAGTCGCTCTCTCTAATGTAAACATCATTTTATAGTGATATTCTGAAATAAATTTTAAAAATAAAAACATATTTTGTTTAAATTTTATTTATAACAAACAACTATTTCCTTTAAAATGATCGAACACATTATAAGTTTCCACAAACGTTTCAAAAGTGCTATCTTTGAAACTATTGTTAATTTTTTAATTTTCCTGAAGTAAATAGATAAATTATTATACATGAAATACCTAGAATATTTTGCGCGGCTTCAAACCTGCTTAATGGTTGGCTATGTTACTCATAAACAAAAGATATGAAACTATGAGAGTATTTTACATAAACACTGTCCTAGCTAATATTCCTCCTGCAATTTTCAATTTTATTCCAACGGAAATTTAGCGTTGTATTCACTTACAAGAATCGTTGAAAACCCATAAATGTCCGTTAGATTAGTAGCATTATTGTTGATAACACCAACCTCTTTACAGTGTATGGTAAAATGTCAGCTAGATGGAACACACAATTTAACGTTTGAAAGATATCTAATTGGAACACTGGGATATGCAAAAATAAATAAATAAAATGTAGTTATGAAATATATTTATTTAAAAAAGTGATCACTGCTCAAATAAGTACCGCTTTGGATAAAATGTATAGAACGTCGTTGAGGATTACTTCCGAACAAATGAGTTTAAAACCTGGTAGTATTTCCACCGAAGATGAAATTTATCATTGTAAAAACCCATGGTATCGGACTCTGAGTGAAAGTGTGTGAGAAGCTGATATTTTACTTTCTCAAGTAAACGAGTGATTATTTACAATGTACTAAAACTTGGGTATTAATAAGTTATGTGCAACAATGAACGTCACGACTATTAACTACCAACCAAAAATGCACGTGAAAGGGATTTCATTGCCGTGTATAGCTATCTTTAAGCGGGATGCATAGATATAGGAAATTTATATCTCCATTACATACCTGAGTTGAAGAAGCAACCAAGATATGTATTTGACGTCTGGTGAATGTACGGTTTGTCGCCTGAAAAGGTGTTATGTTGTTAAGAGAAATTTTGTTAGACTACTTTAGATAATCACAAAGGTAAAATTTCATAAATTTGATTTAAAATTATTTTATGGTCCCGAAGAGGAATTTGACTCTTTGAGAAGACATTTTAATTGAATTAAAATGCAATTGACTGAATATTATAGAGTTTTATGAAACCTAATTCGCTCTTTGATGTGCTTTTTATCAAAACATTTAAATGTATCTCATGCATGAACCTTAATTCCGAGCCAAGTCATTCAGCTGACTTTCCTTCCCAATTTGATCATCTTTGAGCAACTTGCTTTTCAGATTTAAATTTTCTCATCATCATCATCATCATCATCATCATCATCATCTTTCTCATCATCATCATCATCATCATCAAAGGTAAAATCCTTTTAGACTGGCTATGCTCTCTTTACTAGGAAAACCCCCGTCTGAATATCCCTTTTAAAGCCACAGCACGGAAGACAGCGCCTTTTCTGGCTTGTGAAGTTACTACTTGTACCATAGGAGACTATTCAGGCTGAAGATGGTTCTGTGTACATGTGTAGGGTGTATTCTCTTGGCATGAATTGGACCCTAGATAGGTCAGTTAATTGTGATTGATGTAAAGCGCTGCTTGAGAACCTTTTACACCCCTTCATGCACTTAACATACCTTCAAAGCATGAATGCTCATAAGGCACGGAATGTCTAGACTTTGTTTAATGAACATTGTGGAGAATTTCAAAGAATTGCGTGTTCACCATGTTCGCCCGATTGTAAAACTTCCAAGATCCTCTACCTATAAATACCATGGAGCGATGAAAGGACCGATATCTCTCCAGAGCCTTCCGCCCAGTTGTGGCACTTCGTTGTCCTACACAGTATAGTTATATATAACATCTTCTCTTAGGACATCCCAACTTTGTTCCAGAGGGTTTGACCAGAGAGTTTTCCTCTCCTCTGAATGTGATACGGTTAGTTGTTTATCTTTTCTTTTTTATTCAAGTTAAATTTAATGTTTTTTTATTTATTTATTTTTACTGTGAGGTTGCTTATTCCATCTCTCAAGTATGCCTTTTACTTTGTAAACTTTGAGCAGTTCTCTCGTCCCTATTGCTAAACGGCGACTTATGGTTCCGCACATACATGAAAAGTACGGAGGAGGACATTTCGGTACTTCACACTTGCTTAAGGGCTGGCTGTTTGTACCTACGCCCCCAGTGGAGACCCCTTCCGAAAGAGGGTTTGAGGTAAGGAAGACATCCCGCAGCCAGGATACAGGGGCGGTGAGGTACGGAGGTGGACGGGATCCTTAGCATGTTTCCAAATAGAATACCCCGACGCTGGTGGAGCCTCCTTCCTTCCAAGGATTTTGAGCATCCCAGAAGTGTTACTTGCATTCTAGATGCCGGGGGAGTCACACTGTGTCAGACAACCTATACCTTGTACGAGATCCAACGAAATTAAATAAAATGAAAGAGCGGAAAATCCAAGGAAAGTAAAAATGCATTCCAGCATCTGCCTAAGTGAACAGGAAAACCATGGAAAAAAAAAAAACACCAAAGAAATTTTAAAAATTAAAATTTTTAAGGAATTTAAGGAATTTTGACAGGGACTTCCCGAAAACTAGACCCAATTTATCTCCTAAGCCACCCCACTCGGTTTTTCGTAACATTATCGGAAACACAGTGGCGGAAATTTACCTACATACATTATCACATTGCTACAGTTGATTAACAATTATGTTGTGTGGTTTTAATTTTATAATTTTAGTAGCATTCCAAGCCTATATTTGCAAAATTATGGTTTTCTGTGCAACTTTCGCATATACAGAGTGCCCCATAATGAACGAATTTTTAAGTTGAGCGCCTCTGTCAGTTTGTGGGACCTGAAATTTATCAAACTGTCATCTGTTTACATTGCAATTAACTAATGATTGTCATTTGTGTGTATTGTTTATCAGCCTAAATGAAACGATACACGAAGGATCAACTGCCTTGATTCTGAAAGTGCATTTAAGTGCATTTAATGTTAAGCAGAGATCGTTAGAAGCTTCTTATAATTTTTGGTAGACGAAATGCGAAGTGTCAACAGTGCAGATACTGGTAAGGAAATTTGAAGATACAGGATCCACAGAGAACATCAAATCACCAAGACGTTCTCGTCGATGGGTAAAGAAAGTTACCCTCATCAGAGGGCTCGTGTTGCTACGAGCCCAATGAAGTCGATTCGCGCCCTTTCTCACAACCTTTCGGAGACGTAGTTTGTAGCAATTAAATCAAAGATCATTAAGATTAAACTAACATAAGAGTTGAAGCCGAACAGAAAATTTGCAGGGTCGAAAATTTACTTTTCTCGCAAAGGCGATCAAAATTGACCACCGAGATCGTGTGATTTGACACCATATGACTATTTTTGTGGGAGCATGTAAAACTGTCCCTCAACTCAAGGAAGAAATTAGACGTGTCTGGGTGGAACTTTGTTTTTAAAGTTTTTAAAGTTGAAAAATTTTCCAACAGAGTGAAGATGGTAACGAAGCCATGGAGTAAATATCCCTGATGTTTTGTTTCATGTTTAATGACAGTGCTTGTGTTTAATTTTGATTTAATAATATTCGCTCTTTTCAAACAAATGACGTGCTTTATTATTAAAAGAAAAATTGCGTTCATTATGGGACAGCCAATATTTCTTTGGACTTCGTTCTAACCTTTCTCAAATTTTGTAAACTTTCTCCCCGGTTGACAGTTTATTATCCAAAACAGATTCTTTTTTCCAAAATGTGTTCACAAGATTGCGAACAAAATTTTTCTTGTAAAAATCGTGTTTGTTTTCACGTGCTAATCGTACATGGAAGAAATGCTGTTGTAAAGTGGACTGACTTTTTGGCTTTATAACACCACTAACACAAAATGATGCGATCAAAAACTTCGATCAGTTTAGGAATGTCGGAACGGCACAAAGAAGCTGCAAGGAATTTAGGCGGGGGAATTGAATACCAGAGAAACGGATTAGTAGCATGTGCTTCTCCGCTGTTTCTGCCCGCGCCCTCGCGGTTGAATGTCCGTTTGAAAGCACTGAAACATTGACATCAAAACTTCAGCTATCATTGGGTAAAACCTTCGTAACAAAGTTATTACATTGCAGAATAAGCAAGAATGATAATCTTAAGACAATCAAAATTATGTTTATATAATATTACATGATATTGAAACAAGGAAGGACTTTTATTGAAATATCATGGGATTGCTGAAGACGGAAAATGTACAAAATTAGGAATATCGTCCTCCACCAGTTGAAAGCTTGTAATGGCCTTGAAGTCTGCATGGGATGCTTTTCGCCGCACAGATGGTGTGTTTCAGCACACATACGATTACTAGTGGGAAAAGCAACATCATGTGCCTGTGGTGAACACTGCGAGCACCTGTTTGAAGGCATTTGCATTATGCAATGTAATGGTGTTTAAAGTGGCAGTATCCTCTAATACTAGCTAACACAATTGCTATGTATTGCGTGCAAAATACATAATATGAAGAAAATAACGTTAAAGGAGAAGGGAAGCCTGATTTTTGAGAACATTAAACTATAGCATATTTAAGAAATATTTTGCAAAACACTATGCACGCTAGAAACCTAAACCTTTTTACCGGTAATGGGTAAGATACTTAAAATAATATCTTAATTGATCAAAATATTACCTTCAGATTAATTATAGTAGCTTATTTGTAATGTATTTTTACACATCATATTATAGATTAGTTTATAAAGTGTTAAACAACTGTTATTTCAACTTATGTCAAACTTTACAATGAATAATTTCTGAAATATTAACTAAGGACAAGTATAATTATAAGATAAATGATAAATTTAATTTTACAAAGGGAAGTTAATACTAACGGCCTCATCTACCAATGGAAATCGTGTCGCGTGGATGGAGCTCATTGCGTGCATTTTTTGTTTCTTTCGTTATTTATTATTAGTAAATAGTAATTGATACGGTACTCATCAACATAGTAAATGCTCGAAATGTCTCCCCTCCACCGTGAGATATGCCTAAATCGTTTTCAAAAGATTTTCAGACACTCGTTCTCCCTAATATAACAAACTGCCTCACAGATATATTGTCTCCTCAATTGATTTTATTTTAAATGCGCAAATAATTTTATGTGGATGAAGATGAAGCAGCTGAGTTGCTTTATGCGCACGGGCGACAGATGCACCAACTTGCTGGGCTTATTGTGTTACACACTTTCAAGATGAGGTTTCTAATTCAAGCTTCTCTTCTGGCTTGTCAATGAAAACGCAATGTGTCTGAACCCTGTTCACAAATCTGAAAATTGCATTTCGCGATCTTCTGGAAATTTAGCACAAAATTTATCCTAGAGTACTTGTGCGATTTATTTTGCAGCTAATAATCATAAAAACTTTTCTTTGTTTTAGCGTATATTGCACTCCAGGCATATTCCACAATATACAAATGCACAGTAAAAAGACCACAACCACTGTCTACTGAGCCGCTATTGCACGTATTCCTGTACACCTCTTACCTATAACCTCTCTCTTCATTGTCATCCTCCTATGGAATGCTGGAAGCCTTTGTTAACTGTTTCGTGTTCCTATTGGCTGGGATGGATAAAACTTTTTCTTAACTAACATGACATAATCGCGAGCCATTCTTCTGCTTTTCTTTGCTGACAGGAAGGGTTCTGAATGTACTGGTGTAACATGTTTTGGTCATTATTCTAAAGTTGTAGGTTCACAACTATCTGTGTCAGCCAGACCCAGTGTTCGTGGTATAATGATTTTGTACAATTGAAGTTTATGGTTCTTTTCACTGGAATATCAACTTGTGTGTAAATACTTTTAAAGTTGTTGTCAAAGCAGGCTAACACTAGTTCTCTAAGGTTTTAATAAAGATTTTGTGACATTTAGCCAGGTAATCAATTGTTTTAAACATTTAAAACCAATTACAATATGTAGAACTGAGTTAAAATTTCAAAGTTATATTGTTAACTACATTTGGTTCATTATTGAATAAATCACTACAATTGGTATTGGGTTCTCCTAGTATTTAACAGTTACCTATACTATACTATACTATACTATACTATACTATACTATATCCTTGGGGTTTTCTCTCTAGCATATTTCGTTATTAACTCTTGTACATTCATCAATTACAAGGTGTAATATTGAATATTATAAAAAATGGTAAAATAAAAGACAGGTTGCACTAAAAAATACAACTAAAACAGTTTCAGTGATAAACGCGACTGAGTAAGCTCAGTTGCCTCCGTAAGCGGAATTTTAATTCCAGTGTTACCTGCAATCATGCGTCTATTGGACATCAACCGGATTTCGCTAGTGTGTATAAATTGCAATTGAGTATTGAAATGGATTGTATATCCAATAAAATATCCAAATAATGTGAACAAAATTAAAAAAGAAAGCTTTGAATTATCAAATAAGATGTAAAAAAATAAAAAAAATTAAACTCAAAATTCCATTCTATTCACTCATAAAAGCAACGAAGTTCTCTAAAAATTTAATTTGAAAACCTTTTGATTTTGTTCTCATTTACATATACATTGTACTTCAGTACAGCTCAGTCTATATATAGATATTAATTTAATTTCTTTAATTAGGCATAGACCTTTGTAGAATTGACAAGGGAATTGTTTGGTTTTCTACATGAGGGATTTTATTTTATTTTTTAAAAAACCGGAAATAACACATATTGCTAGTTCAGCAAAGTCTATAACCCTAAATCTGTTTAAATGTTCTCAATTTTAAGATATTAAGCACGCTCTTTATTCCTAACCTTAAATTTTTTGGTGTAAAATTTTAAACATCATTAAATCTAAATCCAATCTAAGATAAGGTTTGCTAATGTTGTAGTTGTTACTGCTATCTTTCTACAAATGATAAAGTCCCGTGCGATTTTCGAGAATTCAAATAGTTATAATATATTTTTGTTCCTGTTAGGTTCTTACGCATTTTGTATTGCGTAAAGCGTAATATCGTCATTAATTTATAAAAATATTTCGCACTTGTGTTTAAAACGAGCATAACATTCTTCATAATCTTACAATATTAATTCACAAACTAGATCATAGTCATAATGAGGTGAAAAAAATTTGTACCTAATTGTATAACAGGCGCATTTTAAATGTCTACAAGCTGTATTATTTTATTGAGGACAAAAATGCGTTAAAATTACAGAATGTTAAAATGCGCACAAGGCTAAAGCACTGTCAAAGAAAATTTCAAATAATGTAGAATTAGAAGCATAGCATGAAGCAAGTGGTATTTGGTTAATTTACGGACGATATTTAACATTTTGTTCAGAAGCCTTCAGGCTTGAGCTTCTTTTACCTGTCGTAAATATACGACATGGGACCTATGCTTTACCTCCTTCCGAAGTATGATTAAGAATCTAGTGCCTTTTCAGAAATACAGTACCAAACTTTGAATTCGTAATTTTATATTGTTTTCTTATATCTTAATGTGTGCAATATTCATTTTTATAGCATTTATAACAATGCATTACCATAATTTTATCATATTTCATGTCTAAAATGTAGTTCTTTATTTATATACTTCTGTTCAATGGGCTTTAAAGTGTTGCGATTTTTTAATGATTTTGCAGAATACTTTAGCTAATTTTTATTTACATTCCCAATTGTATTGTCTAAAGACATTATCTCCTCTAATGAAGATATTGCGATACCTATTAGTATTATGGGTTTTACTTTTTTTTAATAAAAGAATTCCTAACTATGGGAACAAATTTCTTTAAAATAAAATTTCCTGTTAATTTCGTTAATTAAAAACGTTTTGCTGTTTAAGAGAATCAAAATGTAAGTATTAAATACAGTTGGTAGATGTCTTAATTAATTAAATTATTCCTGTAAAGTGCCGTATATACATTTGCCTGGCATCGTATACAAAGAAACTGCTAGTGTGTTAAACAATTATATCATTTTCTGTGTTTGAGTTTTTTTGTAAATTTGACGGGTGCAGATTTTATTTATGGTAATATGTTATATGTGTTAAAATCTTATAACATTTCTATATACAAGGAGAGAAAAAATAGATGAAAAGCAATTTAAAACAATCCGTAATTTAAGCCTCCATTTATGACGATGCTTACAGCCGAATATTCATGGGGGAGCAAGGCAATGGAATGAGAGAAAAGAGCCAGAAAGGGAAAGCGCTCTGTACTGGTAATAAAGTTTTTACTCGATATTTCAAACGGCATCGCCTATTAGACAAAAATTTCTCCGCCGGCAGCAGCAAGGGGCATGCGTAAAGACTGCCTTTGATATTCGCTGATATCGAATTACTTTCTACTGCCGTGTAGTCTGAACCGAAGCTGAAAGATAGCCAATTACTGTTATATTTACATGGAATTCTCGTTTAGAATTCATATATTTGCACAAGGCGTGGGCCTATTTCGAATATATTTCGACCTGAAAATTCTGTGCTGATATGTATAGTAAAGCAACGGCACTTTCAATTTTCTCTTCGTCATCTTCTTCAGGCTGTATAAGAGGTTGATATTAAAACACTTATTATATTTAAAAATTTACTGGAAATGTATATAAACCTTAAACATACTCATCTGCTGTTAGCAAAGTATATTGCTTAACAGATACAAATATGCTATGTATTTAACATTCAACTTGTTGGCATTCGCGAGGATCGGGGTTTATATATAAGAGGGGAGGTCCATAAGTTTCCGGCCTCGCCGATAAGGATTGTCGCCTTCACAAAAGCCTTATCTGGTGGCATATCTTGTCTGTTAAGTAAATAATTGCAGCTGTAACTTCCTTCCGCTGAGATCAGTTGTTCAGATATAGTTGCATAAAGAAGGCTATTTGTAGAAGATTGTGGCATGTTCAAAATGGAGTTTAGACCTGTTATTAAGGCCTTGACGAAAGAAGGACCTACTCCAAATGAAATTAACCAGTGAATGTACGGTGCATATGGGGAAGCATTCGCCTCATATTCCACCGTAAAAGAATGGGTCTAACTTTTCGAATGGGTCGAGAAAGCATTGATGACGAACAGCGTGTAGGTCGGCCCTTGGAAGTGCTTGTTCCTGAAAACCTAGATCTTGTGGAAGGAGAAATTGTGGAAGACCGCGGCGCAAAGTTACAGAAATAGCAGCAAGGTTGGGTCTTTCTAAAACAACAGTCCTTCGAATTATTTATGAACATTTAAACATGAATAAGGTTAGTACAAGATGGGTGTCCAGACTTCTTTCTTTCTTTCTTTTTCTCGTCGGTCCTGGTGGTGTAGTGGTTACCATACTTGCCTCCTACACTCAAAACGCGGGTTCGAACCCGGCCAGGATCGATGAATTTTTTCGGGCGTAAAAATCCTAAGTATGGCTTCCTTCGGAAGGGAAGTAAAGCCGTGGGTCCCGTGTCGTACATTTACGGCACGAAAAAGAACCTCAAGCCTGAAAGAGAGGCCTCTGAGCAAAATTTGTCGACCGTTTCACGCCCTGAGTTGAATGGGACGCTGATGACCTGAGCTGTTAAACAGCGTCCGTAAATAAATCAATCCAAAAAAAAAAAAGACTTCTTTCTTCAGTTCAAAAGCAGCAACGGGTCATCTGTTTGTCAAGCATTTTTGGAGCTCTGCCATGGCAACGAGAGAGAAGAACAAGATATGAAACTATGGTCCTCCACTACGATCCCTTGTCCAAAAGAGAATCAACGGAGTGGCGTAAACCTGGCGAAACACCGCCTCTAAAGACCAAGGTCACTCAATCAACCAAGAAGATCATGTCCACAATCTTTTGGGACTGTAAAGGAATACTCTTCATTGATTTCAAGGAGAGGAACACCACAATAAATGGGGAGTACTATGATGTCCTAGTGCACAGACTACGTGCTTCCATCAGGAAAGCTCAATGGCGGTGTGCGCCTTCTTCACGACATCGCACCCTTGCACACAGCTCTTGTTGCAAAGGAAGCTGTGAAGAAATGTGGCTTCAAGGAGATCGACCATCTACCATACAGCCCAGATGTAACTCTTCTTCTCAAAACTCAAGAAGGACCTTCGAGGAAGAAAATTTAAGTGAAGTGATGGATGCAGTTTATGCCCATTTTTTCAGATAAGACTTCTGACTATTTTTGGGCGGGGAGAAATGTTAATTCAAAGATGTGAGAGGTAACTAGCAATAACTTGAAAAGTGTAATATATTTTTTGTCTTTATCATATCTAGAAAATGGGTAGGCAGGAAATTTTTGGACCTACCATCGTATATAAAATGATTATAATTAAAGTGGTCCACTCACAGTGGCCCAATGTGAACTGTAATGAGCGAATGGCAATGATCTTTGGTACTCGTACATATTCTAACAAGGGAATGCGGAAGCGATTTACTCTAGAGAAAAAGAGTTACAATTTTCGTTATCAGGCGAAAATGTGTTGTAGAAGCAATTTACACGTGGAAATTGCACAGAAAGTAAAGACAGAACAGAACCTAGGCAGAAAAGTGCGGTAAAACACGTGAGAAGGGGTAATGTTAACAACTTTATTATCAACTAGTTGTTACAAAATATTTTCAATATGTGCACTTATGCTGCTGAGTTACATGCTGGCCTTCAGATTCATTCAGCCAAAAGTCACATGGACTCAGGTCAGGGGATCATGCAGGCGAAGGATTTGGGAAACTTCTGTAGATAATTGTTAAGTTTGCATGAATCAGATGTTGCACGAAGCGACCGATGTGCAGTGTTACCCCTCTTGCATAAAATAGTGGTCTCAACAGAGTACCTTCTTGTAAGGCAGGAACCACATGCTGCACATGAGTGCCTTCTAACTTGTGAAGGTCACGTATCCCGGACAAGTTTTTGAAGTGTAATCCTCTCAAAGAAAAACGGACCGAGAGAAAAAGGTGCTGTTGAATCCACACTAGCAGCACGTATATAGGATGTTGATGCACAACATTCGATTTAGTTGAGCCCCATATGAGACAGTTCTGCATTTTTACTGCACCTTCCAGTGTAAAAGGTGCCTCGTCAGTTAACAGGAAATATTCTCTGGCTACACATATCCACTTCCATTAGTGCCAAAAACTGAAGGGTAAAATCAAGGCGTTGTTGCGGATCGTGAGGTTTCAGTTGATGCAAAATCTGAATCTTGCAGTGGTAACAGTGTAAAATGCATCGAAGAACTTTTCCAACCGTAGCCCATGGGATAGACATTTCCCGAGATACCTTTCAAGTACTGGTTGCAGAATTTGTGACACAGTCACAGCAACTTCAAAAACTTCCATCAGCATGAGTTGCTTTCCTCTCCCTGTTGTCAAACTCAAATTACCGATTTCCTCCATTTCTTTATCATCTTCTTTAACCAATTTGTTGACATGGATCCTCTTCTAAATACTTTCAGGCGGCGACATTCCCTCAATGCAGCACCGATAAAATAGCTTAACCAACAGTACATGGTCTCTCTTTTCAATAGCCTTTTGTGTTCCTCACGGTATGTAGCGAACATTGTGAGTAATTTTTTCTAGCAAAAACACTCCCGCATTTCCTTATTAGTATATCTACCCAATAACATTTCCATATGCTCATTACTTAGCAAGGTGAGTAACGTCACTTTAATTGTATTCACCTTGTAAATTCCACATTTACGATCTCTCATTCCATAGCCTCAAGCCGGAAGCATCAGGCAAGACGCGCTGATGTTAGTGGCGTGACGGTGGCTTGCGCTTAGGAAAGCTTTTGTCCCAGTGTCTGGTGATCTGCCTGGGTGCTTCCGGACACCTAGAGTGATATCTTCGTGGTCCTACTGTAGTCATATGTGCTATCTGTGGAAACATTAGAATCCTCCAGAGCTCCTTGGGTTTCTGGACGTCCGGTGTATCCTCCATTCTCATTCCTTCCTCCTGAAGATGCCCCCTTAGGGGTGTAGGACACAAAAAACGCCGCTAGAGTGACCGAAATGTGGAAGGATATTCTCCCACCTCCGTTTCTTAAGAGTTGTCTAACATAAATATTATGTTTATAAAGCCTTTTATTAAAATATAAACAAAGTTCTGCGCAAAAATGGTAAATTTTGTTTTAAACGTATTAAATCGTCTACCCTTTCATGCTATGTGAATGATCATATAATGTCGTAGTTGTTTATATATTATGTCCGAATTATGTATGTATTAAGTGGACAAAAATGAAATAGCTTTCATTTCAGAAATGTTAATCCACAGTGACAGATTTTTTAACACCTTTAAAAAGAATCAAATCAACCGAAACTCAACAAGTAGCACTAGTTAGGTTAGCAAATACTGAAAGGAGAGGTAACTAATACCAACTTGACCATACAAAACAGGAGAAGTAACAGGTTGAAAAATTCTGGATAAGCAAATATTTTAAAAGACAATATTGGTCAAGAAAAAGAAGCACAAAGAAATATATGAAATTTGTATAAATATGAAATCAGCAACATTAGAGAGCTATAGAGATAATTTGAGTGCGTCCTTTCTGAAAATATGGTAGCCATCTCCTTGTTTTTAAGAGTACTTTCAGAAGCCAAAGGAGACGAAGCATTCAATTAGAGTTAATTAAAAACAATCATCAAAGGAAATATCATGAGATAAAGCATGTTAAGCAACAGGTAGCGGACACTTAGTTTTAAGTTCTAACTTGTTGGTTTTTAAAAACGAATAATACGTGAACGTGTTGCTTGTAGTTTGACCTGTCTTTAAGCTTTTGAGTTAAATACAGGGGGTCACCACTACCTTCACTATTATTCCTTCTCACAAGGGCCGAAATGTGACACACGGTTGGATGTGCCTTTGTTTTCAACGGAGGTAGTTTTACGTTTGGTCTTAGCGCTGAGACATCTATTTTATGCAATTTATCGTGCGATTTTATTTGTTTCTGAACAGCGGCTGGGGGGACAATATAATTTGTTCTGACTCTTTGAGTGCGCTTTTATCTTTAGAAATCTGTACAACTACTACCCTCTTGTACAGAAGATCCAAGACGCAGTGTTAACGCTTTTTGAAGTTGGCGTCAGGGTGACACTGCTATGGGTACGTGGATATGTGGGACTCCCAGTAAGGAGGCCGCAGACATCGCAGCTAAATCCGCCCTTTTAGACCCTGCTGAATATGAGCAATGTTTTTACTAAGGGGATTTTAAACATTCTTTACGTCGAGACATTCTCTCGCGCTGGCGCCAGGAATGGAATTTCATACCTACCAATAAGCTTCGAGAATGTAAATCCGCCCCTTTTAACTGGTCGACTTCTTCTCGCGCAGTTCGTCGCGAAGAAGTAATTTTAGCACGTTTGAGAATTGGGCATTGCCGTTTTAGTCACCGTCACCTTTTTAATGGTGACCCAGCTCCAACATGTCTTTATTGTGACCACCCCTTTACAGTGCGTCACATTTTAATTAAATGCCAACATCCAGCACTTTTAGACTTTCCCTAAGTTTGCCCTCCTATATTGAGGAAGTATTTGCAGATGATGCGGTTGCTGTTGAGCGAGCGCTCCGTTTTATTCGTGTTTGTGGTCTTTGGAGCAAGGTGTGAGGTTCTATCATTTTATTTATGACGGTATGTTTAGACTATTTTACGACTGCTGTGTTTTCAGCTCTTGCTGATGCATTTTAGTACCAGTCTATTTATTGTTGACCATATTACCCTTGTTTGTTTTGGGGTTTTGGGGTTTTATTGTTAAAATTTTAGACCATTATAAGTCTGTTGTGTTTTCAGCTCTTGCAGCTGAGTTTTAGTACAAATTTCAGCCCTTGTAGCTGAGTTTTATAACAATTTTCAGCTTTTGCAGCTGAGTTTTAGTACAAGTCTTTTGTTTGTTGACCATATTACCCTTGTTATTTGTTTTGGGGGCTTTTATTGTTACATTTTAGACCATTGAGAATGTTGTGTTTTCAGGTGTTGCAGCTGTGTTTTAGTACCGATCTTGTTGGTTGTTGTCTATATTACTCTTGTTATTTGTTATGGGGTTTTATTTCATTGCCCAAAGTACTACTGTTGCTTATTTTATACACTAGTTTTGTGTCAGATTACCTATTTATTTAATTTTGGCGCAGTTTTAGTGTGTTTGGGCGCTAATGACCTTAGCAGATTTGCGCCTCTTAAGCAATAATCATTATCACCATCTCACAAGGGCTTTACTCCAAGCTACCAAATCCACTGATAATATTGTACTTAACCTCACTATTTCCTATTTTTCAAGCACTGAGCACATTAAATCATTCTCAATGTTTATTTGATTCTGCTTCGTTCACTTTTCTTCAAAGAATGCCTCGTTTTAGTTTCTTCCCCAAAATTTCAAAGTATTTTCAAAGGAAACCTAATAGTTACTACTAAGGACCTCGTTTTACCCCCTAGATTACACCCGCTTCAGTGTAAAACTTGTACAATCATCACCCTACACGATCCCTTATGTTGTTTTTTCTTTCCTAAAAGAAATTTAACTAATTTTGAAGCTTATTAAGGTTGGTGTTTCGTGAAGGGATAATTCGGATTAAGTGTTCTAAATAAAGTGCTAAATCAGTTTATTGTTGTATTGTTAATACATGAAGAAAGGTCAAATACTGAAAATAAATTAGTTATTATTCATCAATTTGGGGAAGGAGGTTTTTAACGGAAGGTTTTGTAGAAGTAGTATAATAATTTATTGATTGAAAAGTAATAGTATGAACATGCAAAATATTATTAAATAGGTATTATTTTAGAGATAAAAAGATTAATAATTTATTAATTATTTAAGTATGATATACTAATAGAGGATTAACTAACTCTTTAGCTTTTATATCATCAGACGTAGATATTAATTATTATTTTTGGTTTAAGAGACTATTATCCGCTTTCAGTTATCTGATGAGTTGGAAATGTTAAAAATTCAAGTTAAGAATGTGTTAGTTGATGTTCATTCTGTAACAATTGGTATAAAATTGTGGTATATTCCTTAAAAAATAAAGAATATTGTCCATAAACAGTGGTTTTGTGGAATATTTAAAATACATTTTATTAAATTCAACATTTAACTGCTGAGTTTATTTTAACAATGATTATAGAGTCTGTTCTTACCTACAGAACTCATAAATAGTTCGTATTAGAGAAATGAAGAAGTTTGTAATGTGCATTTTTGGAATATTAAAAATCAGATCATGTTCAAAAAAATTTACGAGTTAAAGTTTAAAGACGTTTATATGTTTATAAATACAGAGGTTTTATTTAGATTTCCGTACGCATACTCTTAATGCTTATGTGATTTGTAAATGTGTGTTTCTTTAATTTTACAATATTACTGATTATTGCATTTTGCTTTGCTGCTATGCTAATTATATCGCTAACTTCCTCCTCCTTCCCCTCCTCTTCTTCTCCCCCCTTAATAGATGCAAGCCTTTTGGAGCTGTTCAATCTCCAGTAAGAATTAGAATTGATTCTGCTATTTTTCTAGTCTTCTTAAATTATAATTCGTCTCGACTTCCGGGTACCAGCGCGACTTAGCAATAAAAGTTCTTGTTGATGTTTTACCCTCCTTATGTCGTGCTTCCTTTGAGCTTTGTCTCAGACGAATTACCACCAGCCCCTGTAGCTTTGGACAACTTCCTAAAGTTTTTCTTTCATATGGAGTATAATAAATACATTTTTGCAATCGTTGAATTTAAGTAATTGTCATCTTTTTAATACTGATTATATTTCAATATTCATTCAGTTATTTAATGTTTTTCTTTGTACTAAAATAATCTGAATTATTTAGTATAATTTATTCCGAATTTTGGATATTAAAACTCTTTAAAATGTAATTTTAAAAACGGAAATTCTAGCACAACTTCCTCTTTCTTTATTCGTACACCTTCTAAAATATTTTAAAAAATAATTATTCAAAAATATATATGAAAATAAGTTCTGAAAATATAGTATTTTTAAATTTGAAATTGAATTACAATACTCGCTAACGCCACCGTATAGGGCGGTTATATCTATTCAGAAAGACCAGTTTAGTTGGTGGTAAATGTGCCTGTCTTTAGCAGAAGTGGAAATATTGGATATGATAAAGTACTCAACAGAATGTTGAATTCGTTTCTTTCAAATAATATTATTTTTGCCATGTTCTCTTTAGCGCATAGAAATATTTCTAGTATAACGTAGCTTTGATATTTTTTATTATGCATGAATCAAACGTTTCACTTTATCATTTTGTTCAGTTTTTCATCTATGTATACTAGAACTAGACCAATTATTTACACTTGAGTGCGGAATGCCAGCTATTTTTGCAACTAAGCAATAATTATGTGTAATAAAGTAGTACCTCTGGCTATTTTTAACACTCTGAAAATCGATCGTGTAGTTTGCTATAACTTAACAGCCAGGAACCGTGTTTCGTATACTGAAGGTCAAGTCAGTCAAAAATGAAACCTAGTTGTATTTTGTGGCAGTGTTAATGACCTATCTGCTCATTCTTCATATCTCATGTGTAATTTTCACCAAATATCGCATCATTGGATGCGATAAAAGGATAAAACACTAAGAAAAAGTCACACTTTAGATCGCTATACTTGTGGAGTCCTTCTATGTCAAGAAGACAAGTGACATATATACATTATATATATAATGTAACAAATTAACAGTAATAATAAAAGTTGATAAGGATAAAACACTTAGATAAAGTCACACACTTGCAATTTCAAGAGTGACTTTATCTAAGTGTTTTATCCTTATCTACTTTTATTATTACTGTTAATTTGTTACATTGGTAATATTGTTATTTTATTTTTATTTTTCATTTAATTATATATATATGTACTCTAATATGATATCCCCCATTGCAGTTGTATACTCAAAACGTTTGGTGGATTAAATAGGTAGGCGGCTGCAGTAATGGTAACAGAGTCCTGGGTTTGTTAATACAGCTAATTGCGCTAGAAATGAGTTTGTCATGTGTGCTACATGTACAACTAAATATGTTTTTCAAACACTGGGCACCTTGTTATCTACATCCCATCAACGCTAAATCCATAATGCGTGACATTTTCCTCAAGACTCAAACTGGGCTAATGTAAGTACTCAGAACGTAGTGTCAAGTCACTTCTAGATGATGAACCACTGTTTAAGCTTACGGTGGTAACCTAGACCAGGCCATGCACACAAATTTCCGTATAAAAGATCCGTCCATTTTAACTACAGATATATTGTCTCCTTTCTACTTCATTCTCTCCACCATATCAACATTCTACAACCATTATCCAACCCTGTGGTAAAGCCAGATGAGCGTAGCAACCATGCACAGGCTGATCATTTGTCCTGTCTGCCAAACCAGGCGAAGCAGATCCAGATCTATCAATCCAGGAAGCTGTATTATCTTTATACCCTCTCTCAATCACACATCACAAACACCTATAATCTTTAATCAGCGGTCAAGTCCAAGCAAATGGTTCGCAACGCCACACACCTCACTTAGTACTCTCCAATATACCAACCATGTTGGGTCCTTACCTTCCATCAACCTCAGCATTACAGACACCCTTGCTTTCTATGCAGCAATTAAGCTCTCTTAGAGAAAAGCACTCTCACAATACACCTAGTCTGACTTAGTTCTTTTTCTCATCTCAAGACGAAGTGCACCATGGAAAAATCTGTGGAAATTGAAACAAACTCATGATTTCAATTGAATAGACGATTTCAATGTTAAATCCCCAGTCTTTAGTATTTTTCTCATCGTCAATTAAATACTTCTGATTTCATTTTATATTTTACTTTAAGAATAAATATATTTTCCATTATGTAATGGAAACTATGTGTTTATCATAGGAATATACATAGACCTTTTAAAAAGAGGCCAAGAGTTCTTAAAATTTATACAAAAATGCAGCAAAGTCGTATTTTGCGATAAATTCTGCTTACAAGTTATGAGGGATCCAATGAAATATGAACCGACTTACGGTGTTCTTTCCATTGACCACGTGTTTTCCGCCGTTAACTGGAACAAGGTCCTGCTAGCTTCTGGCTGTCAGTGGGGTTGGCTGTAGGGGTTGAGTTCGATTAAACCATTACGAATGGCGTGTTTTACTCTGCTTTTAATCGCAAAGGGAATTAAGGTGCAGTATAATTATGTTTTCTATTGCATTGCATGGCATGTATTTATTTTTTATTTATATGTGTTAACTAAGTCAGTTCGTTACATTCAAAGGCGATTTGAACAAAGATTTCCAGGTTAAAATTTACACGCCACAATAAATCCATAATCTAAATTTCAAAATAATCGTTATTGAGGAGCTGAGAATTCTGATATAATTCATGAAGTGCTTCTACATGACAAAACAATGTATGCTACTCTGAGA
The DNA here is from genome assembly GCA_030762175.1 of Metallyticus violacea. Classification (NCBI taxonomy): domain Eukaryota; kingdom Metazoa; phylum Arthropoda; class Insecta; order Mantodea; family Metallyticidae; genus Metallyticus; species Metallyticus violacea. The sequence continues at coordinate 64,162,777 of CM060830.1, forward strand.
GTGAATAATTAATTATAGGACTACATATGTGAATAGAACTCGCCCCTCCGTTTATTTAGAGAATTAACCGACAGGAGACGTGATTTCCCCTTATTTTAACAAGACACTGACAGCTCCCTATAGTGAAACTTTGATGAGAAAACTGAGAAAGTTTCAGAACGACAATTATTACTAAGGAATTTGTGGCCCCCTCAGTTCCCCTTGCGAATTTTAACTCTAGGTAAATTAAAAAATATGCAAGACAAATCAACATACGCTGGATGAATTGAAACAGCCAGGAAACAACCAACATAACTTAATGTAAATTACACTAGTGACGGATAGGTTTTTAAAGAGGTGTCGAAAATGCTTGGACAATATGGTGGTCTTATGGCTATGTCAGTGCTACTCTATACGTCGTCCTCAACTGTAGGCAAAATACCGCAAGTTGATTCAATCACTCAGTATAAGATCATACTATTACACGAAATATACATATTTATAGTTTCGATGAATGTGTTAAACTATTTAAAATTAATATATTTTCATTTAACAGTATCACAAAATGAACCTGATATATCGCTATATTCATTAGAAAACTTAGAGGGAATTAAAATAAAAGTAAGTTTTTAAACAACTGTACTGGAAAAGTGAATATCGTTCTTACTTAAAAGAATCATTTATGAATTTTTATGAAGAAGCTATATGGCGTTATTATAATTCAAGAGTGAGTACGTTCTAAGTGCCATTTTTAAACTTAGTTGTTTTATTTTAAAAGTTCGTTCTTTGTTCCCATATATATATATATATATATATATATATATATATATATATATATATATAAATTAACAGTAATTATAATAGTACAAAAGAATAAAACACTAAGAAAAAGTCACACTTGAAATCGCTATATTTCGGATTCGTGGAGTCCTTCTATGGCAAGAAGACAAGTGACAATATATATATTCCTAGTTGTGTCCTATGGGCCTATACACGGACGAATAAATTCAAAATTTATTAATAGATAGAGCAATTCTAAACGCCATGCTATGGTGTTCTAAAGTGCCATGCTATGATAAAATTAGTCTACATCTTCCTTATCAAGACTGTACTATTAAGTGTTTTAAGGGTAATTATTTAGTAAGTGGTCATAGCTTTTTGAATTACAATAAAGATTTCGCTATTATAGAGAGGAAACAGGACCTTTATTCCCCAAGATTTACACAGGATTGTACATTAAGCTAAGGCTATAAATCCTTTTCATGTAGTTCCAATAGAGTCAAGGGATTTCTTTGAATTTAATAATGTTTCTGATTAACTATTAAAATTAAATAAGTGCAACATGTCAAAATGCACAATACTTAAATTATCTCGAGCTCACCCATCTCAAGTAGCTATTAAAAAAACTTACTGACGGGTGGAGAGTTTTTGAAGTTTTAAAGAGAGAAAAATCATTGGTTAATATACTGTGCTTCGTCTGAAAGATTAACTCCGATGATGTTACCATTCTTTTTTGAAGAGCACAGGGAGTTTTATGAGACATAAATTTAAATCCTTGTGCACGAACTAAACTTTTCCTGTCATTTGTGAAGAGAAAACATGAAGATTGATATTCTTGTACATGTTTCATAATCCTTTTTTGTATTTTTTCCTATATATATATATATATATATATATATATATATATATATATCCCTGCTAATAATTTTGTTATTTTTGTAATTATTTCCCTCTAAAACCTGAATAAAGATTGAATGACACTTTTAACCGAATCTTTCATCATATGGTATATAGAACCTTATTGTTGTTAATTTGTTTCTTCATGGCAATGATTTATTATACAAAGCACAATCGTAGTAAAAATGTCTTAATTTTTATCCTGGGTGTAATAAATTAAATACTAACAGAGATGGGTAGTTTTTTGCTTATTCTGTAAAATTTACAAAAGGAACTGAGAATATTTGACATTACCAGTCTTTAATAATGACAACCGTTCACTTTACTTTCTTAATCATATAAACTTTCACAAAAAGAGAGCAGTCCAATAAGATGTAGGAAATCAAACAATTAAATACATAATATATTCATTCATAATATATTCTCTACGTATTTGCTCATCATAATCGATAAATTGTGCTAGGTCTTTAAAGCCAACGCAACTGCAAAAGATTATATTACAAAGTTTATTTTGTCTTCTCTTCTTGTTCATTTGCTCTCTCTGAAGGTTTAAGGTGAATTCCATGTAATTTTCTTACCAATGGAGCTGATTTTGCAGTGTAATTTATTCGTTTCATTCTCCATCAGTCCTTCGTTCGTAATACCCTACAAGACTTGAGCTAGTACGTTCGCTCTTGACGTAAAAATAATCCTCAAATTAGTGAAGAAACTATGTGAAATATCAACACGTTTAGAGACGATAGCTTCTAAGAAAAGACTCGTTGCTTTTGAGGAAATTTAGCACCGTACGTTCCCATTAAATTCACTCTCACTAAGAGATATTCATTGTTAGTCGCTGCTGAAGCGAAACGGGGCGGGAATGCGTTATTAAAATTTATAGTTTTAATTTGTCCCGACTGGCGCTGCTAATCCCACTTCCCGGTCACGTGGCCAAACCGACCAAAGCCTGGAATATAAAGAACGAGAAAGAAGAAGAAGTCGACGACGACAGCCTGATGAGAATTTCGCTGCAGAAGCCTTTCAATTCATTTCCGTTTTCATTTAAGTTTGTAAGCCGAACGCAAGGAGGTGCGCATCTACATAATGAATAGGTAAGCTGCCGGGGAAAGGAGTTAACTTGATGGTGTTTTCTTCTTGGTGGGGCGGAGGGAGGTGAAGATTAACCACGCGGGGAAGGGGTGCTCTCTTAAGACCTCAGTGGCACTTAGCTCAAGAGCTCCACTCTCGCAATGTCAAACATTAAGTAAAACACATCCAAATAAACTCCGTCAAGTCTTCCTGAATACTAGCAAATGTTGCTTTAGTACTAACATTCTCAAAGTGATTAATCCAAGCGCATTTACTGCTTAAACAAATGCAATAATTCCGAAAAGGGGCTAAACATTGTCTTTATAGCTATAATATATTTATCGATATTTACTCTGAAAGTTATTTCAGAGGTAATGGTTCCCCAAAGTTTAATTTCATTAAATTAAAAGAGTAATACCTATTCTCCAAACTCTTTGACCGAAGTCGAAAATATATAGCTTATACAAGAATGCTGTTTGATGGACTATATATTCGAGAATAATTGGATTATCTCAGCATTTGTACACTATTATCATTCACAAGATGAATAATAATAATAATAATAATAGTGACATAGGAAGGTAATATGATCTTACTTTTCAAAACAGAAACGCTATTTTGACTATGCTAAAGTATTGTGATAAACAGAGCGCGGAAGTTAACCAAAATGCTTTTCTATCTGGGTGGATATATTTAATATTTAGATAGAAAGGAACATGTTGCCGTACATTGAAGTAGTTAAGGCCAGTTGCCTATTTTAAAGCTTAAACCCCATTTATCTATTGAGAATCTTGTTATACATTTATTTCATTTCAAGTCAAAACATTTTTCCTCAATCCATCATTTAAATAGCAGAGCCTTCATTAGCGAAAAGAACGCACGGTTACATCGGGCTTGCGCATATCACAAAAAAGAGAGTATGAGGTAAGTATTGTAGTTTTGAATAATCCTGGCGAATGCCTTTGTATCGATGTGCGCAAGACAATTCTAGAAAATTTGTGGTGGGGATAATTTCTCAGTTGCATAAATGCAACAAATAATTGTAAATGAGAAAAAAGAGAGCGGTACAGCTATAGCTTATATCATACCTACAATTTGTTCAGTACGGAAATAAGAGAGACATTAATCTGATTCTCCTATAAACTCGTAAACAGAAAATTAACTGGACCAGAAACCGCTGCGCATCTTTTGCTTATTCCCTAGGAATATTCAAAGCTACTTTACTTTGTCTGATCAACATTTCCACGATGTCCTGAAAGATGTATGTTCTGTTGTTACTGCTCTTCCGAAATAGCTTCTTTTATATATGTTCCAGTCACATCAGTAGAAGTACTTTCTTTTCCCATCATGAAAAAGTTCTCTCTGACAAGCACCTGACAGCTGATAATTTGAAAAATATCCAGTTGTTGCTTGTAATCAAGAAAAGTAAACTTAAGTACTTTAATTGTGTGATAAGAAATTATTAAGTACCTTAATTGTCTATTTCCATTAATGTTAAGTGATATTGCTCTCTGATTTTACTGTTAATAAATGTCCATTTTAATTACATTATTGCCTATTTTTAGAAGTGGCTTTTTGCCTGCCTATTTAAACCAAAATAAATCCTGAACTTCCGGAATCTGGTGATAAACAAACATCGGGGTTTTTTTTTTTTTTTGAGTAGTGTTTAACGTCCTTTTTTACTACTGAGGCACCACAGGCGGTGAACACTGATGATACATGAGATGAAATTATATATTGGGAAAGGATATTTTTTAAGGAAGAAAACGTTCCAGACCTAAGATTAGGGTACCTCCCCGTCATTTGCCAGTTATGAGGACTGAGGGAAACCTGGATAAAGCCTCATTCAGGGAGGACGGTCCTGGCGAGATTCGAACCCCAGACCTCCCGCTCACGAGTCAACGCCTTAACGACCTCAGCCACCTGTGGTGGTAATGAGTTCTTAAGCACATGATATCAAGTTAGGTACTCTCAAACTGCTAGCAAGAACACAAAATATGAGCAACCACCCGGCACGAAAACAAGAACTGATAGCTGACAGGCGTAAGGGAGAAAGAGTGTAAGGAATGGCGTATGTACCAACGAACTTACACGAAACATTTTGCTTCTTTGAAAGTTTATAAGATCTGTAATTGACTGATTAACGACACGATAATATAAGGTCATCCAAACATCTGATGACCGACTCAGCTGCGGGCACTGTATCTACGTATAAGCTATCGCTCATGGCCTACAGGCTACATTACAGCGCTGTCGGGCAAGCAACAATGAAATATTTGTACAGTTGTGTAATTGCTTAAAACCCTCATTTCACTGGAAGACTTAATGTTAATATGAATTACAATAAAGTCAATCGTCTATAGAATCCCGTTTCTTTTTCTTATTTTTGTAATGTGTTTATTCTCATACCGATTATTGTAGCGACGAAATTCAAAGTTAGGCTACACGTGAAAAACACTACATCAACTTGTTACATAGGTTGACAATAAACTCTTAGCTCGTACTGCATTGTTGGAGTGGGAGAAAATATGTTCATACTTCAGCTTTACTAAATGCCGACGTTTTGTGCCTACATCTCCAATGGGAGCACCTCCGGGAGGAAGAGATGAGGTGAGGGAGACACCGGGCGGCCAGGTTGCTTCGGTGGTAAGGCGCAGGCTTAGACGAGACCCCTAATATTGTTTTCAAACGGAGCATTCATCCGAAACCTCTCCAAGAGTATGAACCTTTCAGAAGGAAGCTACTATACCAGACACCGGGGCAAGAACATTTTTCAAAGCGCAAACCGCCATATTACACTAGCCCACATTAATATTTGTGAGATATTTAGCAACAACATTTGCGAGGTGTGGGAGTGCATTATCATTGTGCAGCTTTCAGATTGTTGCACGGAAATGTAGCCTTTTGTGTGTGATATGGGTCTTGCAGATATTTCAGGATATTCCTGTAGAAACAATCATATGTTTTGTGTGTGTGTGTGTGTGTGTGTGTGTGTGTGTGTGTGTGTGTGATGGTAGAGTTTTGTACACAGTTTTGATGGAGTTAAGTTTCATCAGCAGTGATTACCAATGAATTATCTTCTACTATTTGTGACGTTCTTTTGTTCGGAATCCACCGCACACAAACACGTCTCATTTGTGTGTGCACCCATCGAAAAGTTCAGAACGTTTCTTGTTATTCGACGATCTTCTCTCACAATGACAGTACTGGCGTTAATTTTCCTTCCATTAGAGCACAAGCTGGAGCACCGGGTTCACTTTATTTTAAAATTGATTGTATCCCCACTTTAAATGTTTTAATCATTTTCGAGCTGTGTTGTAGGAAAGAACAAATCCATAGTTCTCCGGTAACATTTTATAGGCCTCAAGTAAAAATTTGGTGAGACAAACTCAGAATTTAAGAGCAGCATATTGTTCGCCCCGTGCCATTTCTATTTTGCTGTAGGCGGAACTGAATATGTCTCAACTTGCACACCTCTCAAAGGCGGAAACGGAAAGTGATAACAGTGAAACTAGTACCAGGTATACCTTGCGTTTTAACACAGCAAAATGCTATAAATTACTTTTTTTAGGGCGATAAATTATGCGTGAATTAAAAGATTTACCATTCTTTACTAAAAGGCCTTCGTGCATACATATATATTTTTTTATATTAAATTTGTTATTTATTTTATATTAAATTTATGTAATAAGATAAAAATATTGGAAAATTCTCCCATTAATACAAGAACGAAATTGAAATACTTAAAAATATTTCAATATAATTGACATTACAAAAGTTGTCATTCGCAAACTTGTGATTTTCAATATACAGCCTTGAACTCAGCTAGTGGAAACTGGATAGGGCATGTGAATTTCGTTTTCCGAAAATGATCACCGTAATGCATCCCAAAGTTTCATCAATTTCGTTCACCACATGTGACGGTTAGCCAGATTCTCTCTGAATAATAAACACAAAATTTAAGGTAGAACAAAAGCTTGTGTTTTTTCTTAATAGAATTCCAAGGTCAGCCCGGATTCATGCATTTATGTTTTACAAGAAAAAATTAATAGAAATATGACTGTTAATAATAGTAAACGTTTAGAAAAAATATAAAAAGGGTACTTTTGAAAAATAATAAATGAATCAATTGCATGTTTTGAAGATGCTCAAAATGATCGTCAGGAATTTGTCTGTTAATTTACTTTTTTGGAGAAACATTCTAATTATAATATTGTTTAAAGATCACCAAGTTAGATGTCATTGTTTTTCTTTTGATGTATTTGTGATTTATTTTTCTTAGAAATTGTTGCTGAGAATAGATTTGGAATCAAACTGTGTAGTTTTACTTTCTCTCTTCTGTTGCTATGTTGGGTTGTATTTTTATATCATGGTAAATGAAATATTTTCTCAACAGTTTCTGCGAAATGGAAATTAGATATATAAATATGTATATATGTTGTGTTTATGTTATATTTACATATTTAAATTTTATATAATAAACAAAGTAATCCAATTTTCAAATGATTTGTAGCTTGTTGCAAAACACTCTTATTTTATTTCTCTTGCCTCCACTTGAGATATCTTAACTTTATTAAAATTAGTCATTGTTTACTACTGTCGATGTTAATTGTATATATTAAAAATTAACGACACGAAAGGTGATTTAATCTCGCACATTGAGATGTAATTACTGGGTACTGTTGCTCCATATCTTGGGAATAAATTACGACTGAACGCAAAATTATGTGTGACTACCAACAAACAAATAATACATGGTTTATTGCGACGTATTGAAAAACGCGAAAATGGAATTATTGTACTGAGATTACTGCAATGACTTACTAATAAAAATAGACTAAAATGAGAGATCCCCCCATGCAAAGATTATAAACACTATATATTTATTCCATTCTTACAAAAAAGGAATTATCGGATTATATCGCATCTATGAACGACATTAAAGAGAGAGCCTTTATTAAACTATTCTAAGTCCATCAATATAGTTTAAATATATATATATATATATGATATGGTACATTGAATAATTTTAATTGTCTTTTTCGTTTCTTACATAAAAACTCTATGAATGATATGGAACTGACGTATCGCCCAGCCGGGCAAAAAGTTATATGACTTCTTTAAGACATTTTTCATCGATATTTAACTGCAGAAATTAAGTCAATGTTTTTGATCTTGCAATATGAGCTCTGTGCATGGAAATTAAATGCACACACACACATACAGATAGTGCCTAAAAAGTACACACACTTCAAGCAAAGAAGAAGCTTACAAAACTGTATTCATATAAACAGAAAATGATGAGCACTAATCATCTTAGACTTTTATACTTAGAATAGTTACTCAAAATGCCCACTATCGGCGTCGATACATTTCTGAACTACTGATTGAGCAACGTTTGCGAAAGCGTCTTCAGGAATTGCAGCACATGCCGTTTCAATTTCTTCCCGAAGGGCTGCCAGTGTAGCTGGAATTCTACGGTATACAACATCCTTAAGAGTTCCCCACAGGTAGAAGTCCAACGGAGTTAGATCCGGAGAACACAGTTGAAATCAATCGGACATCTTCGTCCTATCCAGTGCCTTAGATGGAGCCTAGGATAGTATCTTGGACCCAGACTTGTCTAAGGACTAAGATCTGTCCTTGTAAGCATTGCATACGGTACCACGAGTCTCAAATTTGTCTCGAATGCGTGCAATTGTTACTCGCATTGGCGGTTCTGTTCTATACACACATTTCCATAGCCTTTCAACTTCAATAACATTCTCAGTTTTCCAATACCACTTCAAAATGCTTTCCGCTGTTCAAATGATAATCTTGGTTCAATTTTGTTGTAGCAGCGCTAGTATAACGTAATGTGAGTCACATCTGTTTACAGAACATATTGACTTCATTTGTTTATTGTTGATTTACCTGACACGTAGCAACACTATCATAATGTATGGTGTCACATCTGTTTACAGAAAATCATACTACACGTTACTATTATTTTTCGGCCCAGCTTTGAAACTTATTAAATAGATATCTATTGTGAAAGTGTGTATACATTTTTGGCACCCTCCCTAGATATATATGTGTATGTGTGTATGTGTGTGTGTGTGTGTGTGTGTGTGTGTATTAAATTTCAGTAGAGACAAAGTCGCACTAGGTCGAAAGTACATTATTTTTCAGTGGAACAGTGCCCACTGTCCTGGTGTCTAAGTCACGATCCGGTAGAGATCAGTGAATATTAAGAACCTATACAGACCATAATTACTACCAAATTTAAATAGTTTTGCAATGTTTTGGTGGTGAAGTTTGTTCATCTTGTACTCCACCTTAGTACTCCATGCCAGAATGAACTGATTGGAAATTAAAGAAGAACTACATTTTACTGTATAAAGTGCATATATATATATGGTTTTAAAGTTTTAAAGTAAATAACATTTTAATAAACATGCGCTTTCTGGAAACTCTACTAGAATTTGACCTCACACCAGATCCTCTGGAAACACCATTTGATACTGTTAGGGCAGTACAGGCTCTTTATCATAGTTACTTATCAGCACTCATACAATTTTCTTTATAGGAAGTTAATGGGCATCAACGAAAGGGTAAGGCATTTTGAGAACTCCAATAATTAATCTTTGTGAGCAATTGCCATGTTTGAACTTCAATTTATTATTATTGTTATTATTATTATTATTATTATTATTATTATTATTATTAGATAGTTCTCTTGACCATCCATAAACACATTTGTAACTTTGGAGTTGAGACTTGTCATACCATAACGAATAGTTCTATCCTTGAGATATCTGTTTTTCGAACCCCTGTCTTTAGTAAATTATTTGTATATATTTTTCCCCGCATTCTCTAACATTACAAACTACCTTACACTATGATACTCTTAAGATAATTTATTTATACATTCCCTTGGGAAACTTCTACAGAACGGAATTGGTACTGTAGATACGGGTGTATCAGTTCTGAAGAAATAAGTGTTTAAAATTAAATGTATCGCAGTTATGTGGTAAAAATTGAATACCAGGTATTTAGAAAAAGAAAGAATTCATCAAATGAGCATGGGTGTAATTAAATATAGTTGCTCAAAAACAAAATCAAAACTAGATGAAGAAATATCAGAAAATGGAATGTTATGTGACACAAAATAAAAAAGTAAGTACTTTTATGAAGTGTGCATAGTCGCTTGGGTAACTGTTATAAGAAAATTATAAAATAGCATAGTTTTATAAGATTTATTTTCTGAAAATATACCTGAAATTGTCTTCTTTAAAAGTGGGAAAATATTGTTATTTGTAATATATTATAATAGATCAGTACAAAGAATAAACACAAATATTTATTTAAACTAATAAATATTGATTAAAATGATCAGCTCTCATACTAAATTGCGAGCTAATGTTTTGCATGCACATGCACTAGGAAAAAGGAGTTGAAATGCATATTATTGGTGTTCTGGTGGCGACAGAGTGATTATGACATATGCAATGGCTCCCAACCACAGATTTACCTACCGTTAGGGGAAAACATTTGCACGTGTGCACGTATGGGTAAAATGACACTTGCAGCGTGATAGATAAAGTCCTCAAAAAGGGGCCAGACTTTCAAATTACCTGGTTCTGGACTAAAGCTTGTTAGGTCGTTAAATGTAAATGTGTTTAGTGCAATCTATCCGCTTTATCAGTATTGTCCCCTCCCTCTCAACTCCCACATCATCCCGTCTGACCGTGGTTTGTGATGCGTCCTCTCGGATAAACGGGATTAGGGGCTATTTCAAAATGCATGACGTAACGTCACTTGCGATGCGCGCGCAGTATGTGTGTGTGAAGCTACACATTTGCACCTAATAGCGCTGATGAATTCGCATCTTTCTCCCACGTGCATGTAACAGGCGAGAGACATGTACAGTCTCGTCAGAATGTTTCCAGCCAATATCACATTTTAATTGAAAGGTTTAACATATTTGCATAAGAATGTCTCTGATCACAAAATTAGCATACTGTTAGGAAGGAATTTCCATTGATGTTTATTGCTCCTGATGAATAAAACATTAAAAAGAAAACCTATTTTTAATAAGTTAATTAGAGCACGGATTTTATAATTTATTTCAAATACAGCTTATTTATTATTTCAAAGACAATTGTTATTATCATTTTTAAAACCTTATGGTCTGAAGCGGGTAGTTGTGGTTGTGGTTGTTGACCCCACGTTGGTGAGTAAAATTTTGAGATGGTTTGGTATGGCTCCGGCTATGTGCCACAGGTTGGGCACCAATCTTGAAGTTATCTCTTGTTGTTAGCGTTGAGTGACCTCAACGAGTGACGTCGTTGTGATGCCCGTTTTGAAGTGGTTTCGCAGACTGTCGCATCGGTGTTATTGTCCACGCTTCAATGCCAACAGTTCTCAGGGGATGCTGCTGTTTTGTTAATTGGGACTCAACAGGACTGGGAGAAGGCTTTGATAGTGTAAATAAGCTCGCGATGGCACATCACGTACTTTGGTGTTTTGGGTATGATAGCTACTTGCAATATAAACTTAGTTCCGCGTGTAAAGCTTACAGACGAGTGCCCGGGCGCGTGAAGCCGAAAGCCAAACTAATAATGAGTACTGCGAATAATTTGCGCATTGAACTGAATATCTTATAATCGCATGCCTCGCCGCGCTTAGAACTTGTAAACTGCTTGCTCAGCGATGAGTTAATGCAAACTGAACTGAACTGAAATGAACGTCATGAATACTCCAGCGGAGCGACCGTCTCCTTTATATATTAAGTTCAAATCAAAAGTCCTTGGCTAGGAGACGCCAAAACACGCGCAAGCCTCGCGCCTATCTTTAAAAGTTCAAACATACATTTCCCATTGACTGATTAATTTCACCTGCCTTGCATTCCATTTGCTATGGACAACAGCCATTCAGAGTCAAAGTCCCATTGGTTTACAGGCCCTTCTAAAAAGAAGAAAGGGGCTTCGCACGCTACCCTCTTCCATTTTGTGGTTTTATTACCCTGTTGACTTTTCAATATGCTGCAACGGAAAAACTCAAAGGCTTTTTCTTTTCTACAGATCTCACGTTGGAGTTACAACTTATTACACAAACATATATAACATTTATATTACTGATTACAATGTCAAAGTATGATGATTGGGCTTTCATAACTATACATGATAATTACATCTTAGTTGGGGTGGGCCGTAAGGACTGATTTCATTTTCTGCGGCATATCGTAGTTTGTATGCTATAAAGAATGGGTCACAGCCCCTGCGGCAGATTTTGAGAAGAGATATCTACATCTCACAAGTTTTTTCTTTTCTTTTCTTTTTTTTTTTTTTCTTTTTTTTTCTTTTTTTTTTTTTTTTTTTTGCTACCTATGTTCTCTAACACATCAATAAGGAAACGTACATAAACAAAGGAAAGTCAGGTATTAGGGACATTTAACAATTATGGGATTATATTATTATGCAAGTACCCTTGCGGCAAATTGCAGAGAGTGATTAAAGTGTGTCCTGAACCTGATTACGTTAATAGTTGTGCCTATCGGAATGGCAAAGATTTCAGGCCTGTGTCGCACTTGATCAAAAGCAGCGAGTATTCACTTAATCAGTACGTGTTTTGTGTCAAATGGGGTAATGTACAAGGCATTCTGCACCTGCCCCCAAAGAATAAATCTAGGGGCTTTAAGTCGGGCGGCCGTTTTCTCCAGCCTCCCCATAACACCTTAGTATGTCGGTCAACTCAGGGAAAGAATAGAAGTCAATTTTCAATGAAAGTACACAGAGGTACGCGGTGAAGACAAGGCAGCATATGTGATTTAACATTGGAACCAATACACATAAATACCACATAGTAGTGTACAACTTCTAAACAACAAAAATGTACCCTCATTAGAATATGCTTCTCCACCGAATTTGTCTCAAAGATCCTGGCTTGGCCTCATGAATAGATTAGACAGGATGTTCATGTGACTGTTTTATAGAGCTTTCATGAAGGTAGTGGAGGTCAGAAGGGTTATATTATATAAATTAGATACTAGAAGTTTAAGTAATATGTCACATATTACTTAAAATACCGTGAACTTAATATACTAGTGCAATGGAAAATATTTGTACATTTATTGGAGTATATTCTCATCGGATCCTCTGAAATGTGACCTCTTAATGGATACGATTGACGATACATTCTCTTACTTCTCTGCTGTTCTAATATGCAAAATGCAGTAAATTCTAGTAATACGTTCGAGGTGTAATAAGTGACTTCTAGAGCAAGCCTACTCTGGGTAACTTCGAAACAAAGGTGGTGTCGGACCGAGGTGGTCGTTAAGGCACGTACTCGTGAACGGCAGCTCTGGAATTCAATTCCCGCCAGGATCGCCCTCCCTGACTTAGATTTTCTGCTGATTTTCCTCGGTCCTCATGATTGCTAAAAGTCTGGAACGCTTCCACCTTCCCTGCAATTTTTTTCCCAACTTATCGTTTCATCTCGTGTATCACAAGTGTGCATAGCCTGTGTTGCCTCAGTAGTGAAAACAATAATTCAACGTACTAGACAAAAGCACTTAAACATAAGTAACCAACAAGCTTGTTTTTGTCAGCACATTAGTTTCTTAAATTGCACATGAAAAATTACCATTTGTCATCTTCTCCGTCTCTAGATGAATGTGAACACCCTGTATATCTGCATTTGAATAAGAAATTCATGCAATTATTTTGAGACATTAAACAGCGTTTGTCGAAACGTAGTATATAGATATATTTAAATAGAAGAAATCAACATTTACACGCAAGTTGTTAATTTTGGACAAGCGTTCTATTTGTCTTATAGTTGAAATCAGTTTAAAAACGTCTGGACAGATTTTTAAAATCGCTATAAATATGACTACATTCACTTTTATTTAATAATTCATGTGAATAGCATGAATGCATGCTTTGGCCTACATTTTAAATATGCCGAGGTTCTGTAGTGCGTGAGACTCAAGCAGCACATATAGTGAAATAATCTACACGATATAGATTTAGTTCACAAACATGCACTCTTAGAAAATAATAACAAAAGGGACGAAAAACTGATGAAAGCAAACCAATAACGCCACCTCGGTAACGTGCGTCTATAGAAAAATATAATTTCATATTTACAACGTTATATAATGATGAAACATTGTTGAATTGATGTCACATTTTTATTCTTTTAAACTAAATTTTTCAAAAGGTAATGAAGTTTATCTCCCCAATCACTTAAGGGAGTACATACACCTTTTACACTTAAACATGACATGTTTTACGTATTTTATTTTTTTATTTCTATAAAATACCATTAAAATGGAAAACGCGAACGTAACATACAGGGTGTACACAAATGATTATAGCGGTTTTAAATGTATACGTTTTATCTGCGGTATACAATGTAATATTGAATCATAATTTAAATTGAAGGGTAAATATGGAAGTTTCAATTCTACAGGCACAGATTTTTTTGTAGCCATGGTAATGAAATTAACAAAATAAGACAATTCGAGTGAAAAAAATCTTTTTATGCCTTGGAAATCGCGAAATATAATCTAGTCAAGAGGGTGTATAGGTGACGATTTGGTCTTAACGTCCCTTCTGGTAACAACATTTGTATGTGATACAATCAGATCCAAACGACGGGGTGTCTCTTGATGACCGGATGACCGCTTGTGTCACATGATAATGTATAGAGAGTCAGAAAAAAATTCTAAAAAATCTGAGGGGCAGGCGACTCGAGAACTTAACAGTTCCAACAATGACAGTGTGGAAAGGGTTAAGAAAACTTCCCCAACAGAGACCGTATCGTCTGCAATTGCTAAAAAACCCTATATAACGGCAAATTTACCCATCGTTGGATTGGTTGTCATGGTTCGGACACCTTGTATTTTCTCCGTTGGCTTCTGAGATTCCCAGATCTGACCCCCCTGTGAATTTTTCTTGTGCGGGTACATGAAGATCGTGTATACGGGTCACTGCTACCTACAGACCTACCTGAGTTGAAACGGAGGATTATTAAGAGACACCAGACATGCTAACATCAGTCTGGCAAGAAATGGACACCCGCTGGATGTATGCCATATCACAAATGAATCCCATTTTGAATTCTTGTGATTTGTGTTATGGTAACTTCCACAGTTTTTCTTCAATTTAAATTATGATTCAAAATTATATTGTATACCACAGAGAAATAATATAAGTTTAAAACCTATACAATCATTTGTGTACATCCTGTATAATACCCGCTCTTTAATATAACATGAAAAGTATTCCCTAGGTTATGCTTTTATGAGATTAATATTTTAAAAATATTCATTGTTAGATTTACATAAAAATGGTTAAAAATGATTGAGAAACCTTTAAGATCGAACTCCGAGTGTCCATTATTATCGCTTTCGTTTAAACAGTAACACATTGCCACAGATACCTAGTAATCTCCTTCTTTGCCACTGTTACTTTCATATATCAAAGATTGAACACAAACTACGATTATGTTCTGTTTATCATATTATTAAGAAAGTATAAGGGTGTCTTAATTAATAAGTAAGGAATAAATTAATACATTATTTACACTCGATTTCAATTAGCACCACTTGTACTGAAAGAGACTGCAGACACGTGACAACGTTGTTTCCTAAGCGAACTCTAATGCATCGCATTCCTAAGCATTTTACATTAACATAACCTAAATGAACAGCTGCATTTTTGTAATTTTGTTTCAAGAACAAAGGCCATCAAGTCTTTCCTCTACTAAGTAGTTATTTTTTGTTGTAAAAGTGACATACAAAACTGCAAACGGATCCGCAATAGTGGAAATGTTTACAGTGAAAACGTAGGGAGGGAAAATATGTTGTGAAATTTGAGTTTTAAACTAGATTTATTTTATAATAATATTCAAAAATATATTTTATATTGAACACAAGATATAGACTGAGGTCCAGATTGTTGATCTTAGTAAGATGAAAGTCTATAGTGAGTTCCTTATTATTATCTTAAAAATGATTGAAGCTAATAGGCAAACAGTTTAGAAAGACAACTTCTGAGAAAAGCTTGCTTACAGGTTGATGTAATGGCAGCTGCATGTAATGCTGATGTACAAATGTCAATTTTGTTTTCATCACCACTTTTACTGCATTATTTTTAAATGTAGCTTTTAGTTTCAATTTCGTATATTTCTCTTATACTGGTTTAATTATAATTCACCATAGGCATAAGAAGGAGAAGAAGAAAAATAAACTCTTCGTCATGAGTGTTCACTTTTTAAAATTAACAAGATATGGCAGAATTCTTACTTCAGTTTTACCATACTGCTACAAGTTCACCGCACTATTATAATTAAAAAAAAATCAGCCACAGAACGAAATTTAAATAAATAAAAAATTAATAGCTTTAAATGTCCTTAGAACAGGAACATAGAATAGGTTGATTTAAAAGGTATATGATCACAAGTAAGATATATTAATTTGTTAGTTTTATAGCTATTGAAAAATGTTCTTTCTCATACATCAAGCTGAAAGTTTGTTTCTAATTAACACCCAAAAAATAATAAATGCAATTTTTCATAAATAAACATTCCTATATTTGATTTATCCTCTCAAATTTCTATTTGATAGATGTGCCAATTCTAAATAAATGCAATTATATGTATTATTAATACTTCTGGAGTAAATTTTTTTCCTTGTTTACGATTTAATCAAACAACTGTGGAGTTTTGGAAATGAGTATTTTATTATGCATCTTGCGTAGCAACACGTAGAACTTTTGGAAATTTATATTTATACTGCCTCAATGAACAAAGGTCGATACGTGCCAGGTCGTTTTATGAAAATGGTGGTCTTTTTGTATTGAATTCTATGTGACTAAGTTCATAATCACAATTCGGCGTACTTTTCAAACATAATTCCAGAAGGATACAGCAACAGATAAATCTCTCCTTGCATGGTATGCCCAATTTAAGGAATCTGGTTGTCTGTGCAAGAGATCAACCGGGCGTCTGTCTATATTCGCAGTAACCAATGGGGGTGACTTAGGCAGTAAAGCCTAAGATCATGAGATCACGGGTTCAAATTCCTTGGGGCCATCCGTACTGACCTTATGTCTTTCCATGTTTCGTCTGACCGCTTGGTCATTCGGCTTACAACAAAATGCAGTCCCTCTCTATTGCTACCCAAAAGCAGCACATGATTAATCATATTTGTCTTTCAGCATTAATAAAGAATACCATTTTGTATAGCACATCTAATATATCCTCTTTCTCTGACATATCATTTCATGACTTATTGATAGGGATGTCTCACTGTATTCCGTGTAAAGGAAACTAAATATAAACACAAACTTACACATAATGGTCGCGGTATACAGGAATGTGCGGTGCATTTCCAGTCTAGTATCTGAGACCGTTATTTAAATATTTCATATGATTAGGACTCAAAATGTTAATACCATCCTGCTACACATTGTTGATAATTTCATAAAATGACAACAATCACGTACCGCGCTTTTAACAAACAGGGAGATGTGTTACTTTTTCCCTAATGATTACGGAAAATCATTAAAAAGAATCTGAAAATTGGAGTTCTACATGTGACGGTATTTCTGGAACTACTTGACTTAGAATTATGTAGAGACCCCCTTGACATTCTAATTTAATTAAGTTTCATTTTATTAAAGACAATGGACATTATTCCATTTGAAAAAATGTAATTTGGGATATAAATACACTTTCTAATAACTGTAACATGAAGTAAATTGGTGAGCCCTTGTCTGAACATCAGTTCAATGAAACGCTCAGAAATATGCACGGCGGTAGTTTATTATAACCTTGTTTATTAAATTCTTGTTTTTAAATGAAAATGTTAAACTTGATTGTTGATCTGCCAAAAAATAATTTTCCCTTCCAAATACTTCATTATAAAATATGTTATGATTGAGAATTGAAAATGTTTTATAGCACAAGTTGAGCAGACTTATTTCTATATAACTTCTACTGTGTATTTTGCACCCTTTCTTCAATAAGATTATGAAAATATATTGTTTATATTTAGTGGGATGCTTCCTTTTTTCAGAATGGAGTCTTTCTTATTAACTTAATGTTTGCATTGTCCGACCGGAGATTTTATAATTTTAAATTGCCTTGTAATATCTAGAAATGTTTCATATGTGATAGAATCAACATTTTTCTAATTTTTAAGTAACGAGATTTTGTCTTCTTTTTTCCTTTGCTCATAACTTTTTGCCGAATGTTTACCTTTTTAGTTGAGGTAGAATTAATTACAATTTCATCTTTTTCTCCTTTATTTAAATCATAATTATGCTATGTATTTTATTCTTCTGTACGTATTCATTGTATTTAATTTCCGAAAAGCGTTTCTCCATTTCTTTCTACAAGTTTTCTCGTTTCTTATTTAATTAATGCAAGTGGTTTATTATCCCATTTCATTTGCTTTCTGTGAAAGTTAAGTACAAGAAATACCTTTTCTCAGCAACCAGTTACATAAAATTATCAATCCACATTTCTACTTTTTATTTCTATGCCTAATTTTTAGTTTTCTTAGGACTTAGTTTCCAACATTCAGTAACAATTCCTTATGCATTTATTATTCATCGTTTTTGGACTACATGCTCTTTAACATAGTCGTTAATTCATATATGAATAAGATTTTAAAAATATTTTTTTCTCTTAATAGCGACGTAGTACATTATTGTTAAGGCTCTAATTTTTGCAATTGTTATTTAAACTTAATATTCATTAGACTTTAATTTAAATGTGTAACCATGCAGCTTCTGTGATTAATTTAATTAGTCATTTATGATAGTATCGTTTAATTTAATATGAACATTTTATGAAATTATTATTATTATTATTATTATTATTATTGTTGTTGTTGTTGTTGTTGTTGTTGTTTTTCTTGTTGGTTTTTCTTCCAACTTGTTTGAAAACGTGAATTTCACCTCTTGTTTTAATATCTGTGATAGCAAATCTCACTGAGGGATCCATTCATCCATCCATCCATACATCCAGCCAGCCATCCATTCATCCAGCCATCCTTTTTCTTTTCTTTTTTTTTTTTTGTTACAAACCAAAGGGTCTCTTAAACATTTCTAAATTTTTCATCTTCATTCTGAGTTTATACATAGAACACTTATAGTAGTATATTAAACGGTTACTACCAATGCGAATAGAGATTAAATTTTCTCTAATTTTTGTGTATATTTATGCTTATTTCCTTCTTCTTTTCCTAGTAGTTTTATCTTATATTAACTAGATCAAACATGTCCAGAAAGTGCTGCTATAGATACACGTATTCGTTTTCGTAAAAATAATACAAATGATATAGATATGTATAGCTGTGTTAAGAATTCGTTTTTGGTTTATTTCATTTATGGAAAATTCATTTTTTAGGTAGGTTGTAGTTGAGAAGCTTAAATGTTTTACCATACAATTTGTTATTGTGTGAAGATTTCGTGTAATTTGCATATAGGAATACAGTTTTAATGTCAAGCACAGTTAGTGCAAAAATTATTGTTGATTAATTACACAAATGAAAATATAAAACATATAAATATCATTGTCATCGCAAAAGTATGGTGATAAATTTATATTATAAATCTACATAGGTACGCACTTCACTTCCTAATTCAAATTAACTGTATAGCCTTTCTAGTTTATGTTTAGTAGCTTAAGAAATCATTTTTATGGCAGACATTAAAAGTTATTACGTAAATAAGATTGGGTTCAATTAAACACACACAAAAAAATTTTGAAACGTATATAAAGTTTAAAACCAAGAAAAATATCAATATTAGCTAATAAGAAAACAAAGAAAAAGTTTGTTAATGGCTATGAACGTACATAAAGTACAAAGGTAATTGCATGTTGAAAGTATGCACATTTCTAGATTTCCAAAAGTATCTGCTCTGAAAAAATCATAAGCGGGAGAAAAACAACAGTTTTCTGTAAATAAGATACGTAGTAAAAATCAGTGCAAAAAAAAAAAAAAAGGTCTCACCGTAATATCAAACGAAGAAATGTCCTTTGTCAGAACAATTAATTGCTTAGTACTAATTTACACCGTACGTAAACTACATCAAATGATAAACAGGTTTTTGATTAATTAATTTTTTCATAAAATATACGAATATTTATTCCAATTATTTATTGTAAGTATTTATAGTGGATCAAAATGTTAAAAACAAATTTGCTAATAGAATTACTAATACGCCTTAACCTTATGTTAATTCCTTGCTAAATATATATTTTAAAACGACGACGTCGCTGTTTTCCTTTGAGTAGCTCGGTTTTTACAGCACAGAGCTAAATTTCACGAACTGGTGCACACAGGAGCCTGGATAGAAGCATAAACATGATCCATATCCCATTTTATTGTGCCCGAATGAGAATAAAACATAGCTAATGAGTTTGTACCATGTTTTGTGCACACAGAACACAAGATATGGAGTCCCCAAGTCCTTTCAAATGAACATCAAGTGGAAAACCTACATCATTAAGCCCGTGTTGGTGTTTTGTGCGAGAAGAATACAGCAGGACGGTACGCAAGCGCATTTTGCCCGGGCCGGCTGAAAGCCTCAACCGTGCACCGCAAGCCAATCCTTCCCTCCCCTGCTCTCTTGTGTTGGAGCCCACCGGAGCGTACGCCAGGCGGACAATGATGCTCATTTGTTTCCCTGCCCGAGTCTATCCCTCTTCCCTCCATTCTTCTCGTACAGCACACTCACTCTGCTACTTTACAAACCCTTAGACACATTTTGACTATCCTCTTTTGGGCTTCATCGCTTTTCCCCGTCTCTCGTTCACTTAAGTAACAAGTGAGAAAAAAGCAAGCGAGGCAGGACCCCTTCGTGTAGTACTAACACGAATACGTATGAGAACAACAAGGATTTTTTTTTTTTTTTTTTACTTGTGTTTACATACTGAGATTAACTATAGAGATCACAGCCAAGAGTTACTGAGAATTTTCACAAACAAGCTGTCATACTGGAAGACTTAATTTTCTATTACGTGCTGATGGTACCACCATTGCCATTTTCACGTCGCCAAGATCTAACCTCATTGCAATATATAATACGCATTGAATATCAACAAACGTGAAACAAAAGAACGCACACACCTCACGACACGTACACAGGTATCTACCAAGACCGACTCCAATACCCAGACCACAATGTAGAAAAAAAAAAATGACGGCCCTCGTCGCCCAAATACTACCAATAGCAAACATGTAGTATTATGTTTACAAGATAACACTATCATTAGAAAATATTTGGATGATTTTTAATAATTTACAATTGTTTACAAACAATATTTTTCATATGTCAATGAAATATAAAGAATATGAATTCGGCTTACATAATATTTAGGCACAAAAATGGTTAATCAACTACTGACATTACTATTTACTGTCGTGCAATAAGTAATGAAATAATACTAACGGCAATAATGTTAACACCAACAACATACATAAATAAAAATAACTTAATCAAGTATAATTTATTAATATAACATACATAAAATTTACTGCAGTGCAAAATTAATATCTATATACGGATTTGACATTTGGCTTTTGTAAAGCCATACAAATTAAAATAGTTAGGATTTTATATCTAATTATAATGCTCTGTACAAGTAGTTCAAACAATTTACGTTATGTATGTACGAGGATAAGAAAAATTTGCAATCCATATCAAGAGCTCTGCGTGAATATGTAATTTGATTTGCATAAGAAAACTTAAATTGTTCTAATGCAGATTTTATTTTACCAGTTTTACACCAATCATGATTTAGTAAACTTTCCTTTACAACGTTTATTAATGAAATCATTCTCCAATGAGCGAGATATCATTATAATTATTATAATTAGCACTCCTTATTTCCTTGCACTCCAAGATTGAATCGAACTTCTCTACAGGCAAGCACAAATCTTTATAAAAAGACATTAATTTCCAAATTACTAAACACCTTAAACCTAATTGACATAAAATTATCATATTTATTTATCATAATGTATTTTAATGAACAGAACATAGGCCCCATTCACAATGAAAATGAAACGTAATCATAATAAAATAAGACACAACACGTTCATTTAGTAGTATGTAGGCATTCACAATGAAAGACGCAAACGTACGCATTAGCCAATTACAAGTAAGAACATGCGAAAATCAACTAACAGTATATTGAAAATGGCTGCTTCAGAGCATAAGGCGGTAGCATTTATGCATATGCAAAGTGCAGTAATTAATTTGCTTGGAGTAATATGAGTAAGGGCATTTCTTATAATGCAACTAATGTTTTGTCCATTGACGTCATTCTATCTGCAGAGTCACTGACCTTCAGCTCTCTCTTGCCCTTACACGGAGCACGGAAATCAAGTGCAACTCCTGCTGCTGGTTGCTAAGACCCGAGCGACATCGGAGAGAGGCGAACTACTGCGCGTGACCGGACTATAAATGTTGCAGGTGTTATTTTTTTGTTAAACATAATGACCTATGCGTTGTCCTCCGTAACTTTTAAATATAAATTGATAGGGGATTGGTGGGTAAAATATCGTAACGGTGGCAAATCTGTTCTTATTGGAATTCGCGATTAATTCATATATATACTAACGCTAACCTCAGGTTATTCCTAGAAACCGAAGGACTCATTGGTTTTTCGTAAACATAAATTGATAGAGCCGGGTAAATCAATATAATGGTGGCAAATTTTCTTTGATTGCAGCAGATAAAAAATTCATAAACATCAATTTAAACCGAATTCTGTGTGCAGTACTATTCGCTTGAAAGCGTTATTACCTAGCTAAATATCTGTAGAAGTCGCTACCTTCGGCTCTCTACGCCGTTGCTCGGGACTTGCAGCAGCAAGCAGCAGAGTTGCATCTGATTTCTGTGCTCCGTATATGGATAAATTCTGCGATAGATCTCTAGAAATAGAGCAGCAATGTTCCGATTGGCTGATTTCTTAAGTTTAAGTTAGACGTACACACAAAAACTTGGACCTTGCAAGCTTCTAAGTTTACATCTAATTGTACGTTTATTTTTATGTTTATGTGATTCATTGTAAATGGTTCCATTACAAAAGATAGCATCTAGCTTTTACGTATAAGTTTACGTTATGCTAAATTTTCATTGTGAATGGGGCCTTAGTCTCCCTTGGCAAATATAGATCGGTATACCTGTCTTTTCTTAACCTTTCGAAACATGTTACAACATTCTGCTTCTGGACCTTTCCTTTCATGCTACGTCTCACTGTTACATATGATGGTATATTAGATAAACTTGTAGGGCAAAAGTATCGTTAGCTAATATTGTAATTGTTCTAGGAACACGAATTAGTTCCCATTTTGTGTAGGGAAAATGTCCTCCTAACCACAAAATATGGTTCGAAATTTTTAATACGAACTACAATTTTTATGATTAACTTTAAAATGTGCACATTTTCCATTTCTCCTTTAATGACCTCTCTTAAGGAAATTTAAATATGATAGTATGCGGCGCACTGCCATTATTAGAGGTGTAACTAGGGACAGCAAGAGCAACCCATCTTGTACTAAACACTTTTTATTGCACAAGTTCCTGCACTTTCACTAAATCAATATTATCTTAATAACAAACAAAATAACTAGCACGCTACTGTTAATTTACTTGCAATTATAAACCACTGAAATAAACCACTTATCTTAAACGCACTAAATAAACAAACCCATGTGCTTAGTAACAGAAATATGCTCAAATTTCGATTGCTTCCATTTTTGTACCATAGATACCCGCGTTGTGGTCTGAAGAATGCAGACGGTCTTGGCAGTGCCTACCTAGCGATGGGATAACAGAATGAAAAATAATCGATTATTCAGTTACTTCATTTCATTCGATTGCTCAAATGAAAAACAGTTCGACTTTGAAAACATTTCGATTATTTAATGCATTGATTTTTATTTCAAATAAAGGTAAATTATTAATTTAGATTAAAGTAATGGTTATTTTTTTGAATGAAAATGTCATTGGTAGTAACCTAAACACCACATTTATGAACAAATATTATGAGATTGTTGTAATTTCAAGCTTACAAATTTGTTATAAGAAAGACGTGCTCAAAGAATCTGTGTTGAATAAAGAAGCGGTTTAATATTATCTCGCACAGTCTCAATGTAGGTTATGGTTGCAGAAGTGAAAAAATTGAAATACCTATAATTCCTTCCTCGATAATAATTAAAGCAACCGATAATATTCTTCTACAGAAATCAAACAATTACTATACTCAATTAATCCTATAGGATCTGAACTAATGATAAAAAATCCGGATGAATAAACTTATATTATAATCTGTGGTACAGTGTTTTATTCTTTTTATTCATTTCATAATTTTAAAAAGCAACAATGTGATATAAAATGTTTTAATCTATGTTAGTTATGCGAGATCAACCATATTACAATTAAAATAATAATTACTAAATAAAGAGATATAAACCATAGGAAAAAAATTATCTACCTTTACGTCAGTGTTGAACAAAGAGTACGAAATCGGATATTTATGTTTGCATACTGCATGTATTATGTTATTATTTGTATAACTTTTGTAGCGGTTTTGTCACTGGCGACAGGTTTCGCACATTATCAAACGACTTAATTGCCTATTGCCATATTTTGTAGCAGCGTATCGTTAATTGACAATTGATCGCTTTGGTGTTGGTGCCTACGGTTAATGACAATACCTCAGGGCTTTGTTCCGCTACTTTGTGAGTCTGCTCAACAGGACTGGGAAAGAATACCAACAGTGTTAATATCACACGATGCGACATAATATATATGGTAATTTATTATTCCCAAGATCTTTCGCTTCTCTGGTGTGTGTGCGGTAAAACTTAGCTACATCGAATATAAATTTAGCTGCCGCGATTTCCAAGGAGACAATCTGAATTTGACTATCTGAACTAATTGAATCTTTAAACTGATTAACTAAATTGACCTGATGTCCCAGAGCAGCAAAACGCCTCCTTATATATTCGGTTCAAATTTAATAGACGTTGACTTCATCAAGCCAAAGGAGATCACATAGGCACGCACAAGTCTCGCGCCTTGCTTTAAAAATTCACCTGCCAACGCATGCCACCCACTATTATTTCAAAGTTTAAAACATTTGTTTACATTGGTTGGTTTCAAGTTAACTGTACAAACACCTGGTAGGTTCATTCCCCTTAAGTATTCGAAAACCTGGACTTTATTAACTTTCACCAAAGCTGGATCTTTTAAGAAGAGTCATACCGTCGTCCCTTCTCTCTTTGAATAGCGGTTTATTGCCTCCTTGGCTCTGCCCTCTTTCTGGCTACGCTACCGTAGACAGTTACATCAGAGAACTTTCTCTTTTTACGAAATACAATTAACATATTAAAGGTTATACCTCATGTTACACACACACACACACACACACACACACACACACACACACATTTCAATTTGGGGGCCGTAGAAACTGTTTCATGTTACATTGTTTAAAATTAAAAAACACCTTAAAACATCTCCACAGCTATATGATGGAGTGACCAGCAAACGGTACGAATTAACAATTTTGCATAAAGCGAGATTTCAATAGAAATGTGCTTTTTGAATTATTGCCTCGATCTTATGGACGACAGTCAGGGGAACTGAGAGCAAAGAATGCGGCAAAGATAACCGGCTGGCGGCTAATAGATAAAAAAAAAGTATTGCATAAGACTGCTGTAAATCGATCACAGCTTTTTACAATCGATTTCATAATAATTTGAACATAAAATTTAAAACCTAAAACGAACGAGTATAATTTTTTCTTGACTTTATACCTATAGAATTTCACTCTTTAAGCTTATTTTGTCATATTGCTTGTAGTCTCGTTTTGTCTGATTATGAATTGCAACAAATTTTGCATTTGTTAAGCAAATGTTTTTTGTATGTACTCTTTCCTTAACAATTCAAGTTTCACTATTCGTCTCTTTCCTGGTTTTGTCTTCTGAGTAAGGGAAATTCTCCTCTCTGGTTAAGAAATTAAATTAAATTAAAAAATGGATGGGGGACGTAAGTAGGTTGATTCAATCAATTTTTTTATTGTAGTGCTCACACGTAAGGCCCACATGGTTTCCCAATCTTTCAACAGATATATATGAGAAACTGAGTGATTGCCTTCATTAACTTCTTTTTGAACCAGGTTCGTAATATATTACATATTCAGGGGTTTTCATTTACACTTGTTATTTGATCGTAATATTTATAGGTTTTTATAAGTTATGTCTTTTCAGTTTAATGCTTGCGACCTTCAAAGTTTAAATATTTATTGTGAATACTCTTTCACAGTACACTTCTTTGAATTTAAATTTAAAAGCCTAAAATAATTCAAATATCCTTAAATTTTAACAAATAAAGGAAATATCCTACATAAAAAGGCCTGATTCTGCAATCAGCAACTCATATTCAAGATTTACATATTTGTAAACGTTGCATGATTTAATGAAATAGTTCACATGTGTTCAAAAGCCATGATCTGATATCAAAAGTAAACCAGGCTCCATTAACAAAGGCGATAGGCCCTCTGCTTAACCCATTCGACCTCAAGTTATGATTAAAATTGGAACACAGAGTATACTTGAAGCTCCACTTAAGTTTGGAGTATTATGACGTATGATTAATTAAATTGTTTATATTGTTTCTATCCTGTGTTCAATATACTAGTGTAGACATATTGTTACAATATTATTACAGAATTTGTAATTGCCCCCCATTTGGCTACCGGAAGATACAAAACTCCCTTTACAACCTCAGAGGATGTAATTTCCAGATATTTCGAGATTCAAACATCTACAATGGATGCTTAGGGTACTCAAATACCTCTCAGTTAGCCATTGTTAGCATATAAAGTAAAGTTTATTATAGTAGCATAAAACAAAACATTGAAACGCTGCTAAATTTACTTAAATTTGAAGTAAGTGAATAAACATTAACAATGAAGCAATTAGTGAATAGAATATTTAATTTAGTAAATAATTAATATACAATTTCAGGAGAAAATGTTATAGCTTCGAGCCCTTTCCCTCCCCGGTGCAGTTTTTGGATAAGAAATCAGAATATAGGTAAGTACACCATATTTTGTACCGTATTATCTGAATAGAGGGGGGAGTTATTGATAGTTTGTATTAATTGCACAAAAACTGAATGTTGTGAAATCTTTTGCAGCCCTTCACTATATTATTATTCACTTAATATTAAGTTCCTTAACTTGAATGCAATTATTTTGTTTCTTACCCACTATGAAAAAGTTATTAAGGAGATAGTGACGTAACAGTGTGCTATCTATTCTTTCCATTACCAGGAATATATTTCGGTTTTGCAATTCCAATTACTGATAAGTTAGGGGGCAATGTATAGGAAATGATTTCAGTTGTAGAAGTGCAATAAATTATTCATACTAAAATAAAGCTTCCTCAACAATTTACAGTTAAGATGTAAACTAAATATCTTTAAAACTTTTCAATATTTTTTTAAGTTTCCTTGTAAATATTACCCCCTTTAATTCACATACCTGGTAATTGCTGGGTGTTATCTGCCAGACCAATTTTCAGTGCAGGATATACATTTTCTGATTATATCTTTAATTGAGATTGGGCAGTGTTGCACTAGTTAAAATATTAGTCTTAAATCTAGATACATTGTTAATTTATCTTTAGTTAACAAACTAAGTAACAGTATATTCCTATTTTTATAAATGATGATGTATTTTTAAAAGTCTAACGCAAAATAACAATGAAGGAAGTCGTAGAAGAACAACACTAATGAAAATTTGTCCAGCAGACGACTCACCCGCAAAGAGATACCACTATGCAGCAATCGGTAACGTTATCAGTCCTATATTGTAAGCGGTCATTTAAGCGACTAGGAGTGATAACTTCGGAACGGTTGACATGTACAGAAGGCTGAATTATTAAGGAAAGAATTATGGTTTCTTGTATATAGATCTTTGTATCTCTATTGGGAACATAACACCTTATGGGGCTATGCCTTGGCACTTAAACCATTTTATGTATTTTACATTTTCTTTCTCAGTTTATATAGGCCGTATTAAAATTATTATTAATTAATTAATACTTTAATCCAGTTCTTTATTATAATAATATAATTCCCAAAAATTTAAACTGTTAAAGTGTTCTAAAATATTTTCATTATTTTAAAGCAAACAATTATATCTAAAAAAACGAGATTCAATATTCAGGCTAGTTAAATGTCCCCCAAGTATAATCCACATTTTATAATTTCCTGTTTATCCGGTAGTAACTTCAGCCCTCTTATTTTAAATGGAATAAACAATATATTTTTACATTTTTGAAAAATGTTTATTAAACACTTTTCTGACACTAGATACTTCTGAACACTTTTTTGTTGTCAAAAATGAGTAGGAAATAATAAAATGCTTCTTTGGTTACTGTGTTTGGTCAGTAATAGCAAAAATTATCCTCTCTTTGTAGGTATAGAATCATGTTTATTGATACAGAAACATCTTATAAGCTATTAAATCTGACATTTAGTGTGTGTTAAATAATTCAATATGATATTGAGCAAAATGGAAAGAATTCTAATATTAATTATAGTTGGCAATGGATACAGTCAACGATCTCGTAGAAAGACTGCGAATTTATTTTAATCATGCATCCGAATCACAATCCAATTCCACACACATCTGTGATAAGGGTATTTAAGTACTTTATTCAAATTAGAAGCATAAAAATCTTACAAGATCAGATCGCCCGAAATGTGCAACTAACGAGCAGGAAGCCACATTCTCCCTGAATGGATTTGTCAACACACACAACTGCCAATACTGGTCAGAAGGATTGGAGGAGAACCACATACGGTATCCACAAAAACTTAATATGTGGACTGGTATTGTAGGTGATATCTTTGGTACTCTCTTTTTTAGAGAAAAACTAAATGCTAATTGCGAATTCCACATTCAATTAACCATGGGCTACCCAAAAAATGATATCTATTTCTACAAGATGGAGGTCCAGCACGCTATGGATAGAATGTCCCAGCACTTAGACCAGAGTTTTCCACAACAATGAAAAGATAGGAGAGTTCACATTAAGTGGTCAGCAAGATCCCCAGATTTACCGCCTTTAGACTTCTTTTGTGGAGTAGTAGTAAATCGAGAAATTCCCGAAAAAAATACAAAATCTGGAGCATCCAATAATAGAAGAGGTCCAAGACAGACCTAAAACCTTTTAATTTATTCTTTAATGGTTTCTATACTCGGCTGGCACATTATGAGCCAGATGAAGGCTATAGTTTGAACATAGAATTTCGTCTTTGATCTAGTTGTTTGTTATTGCTAAGGAAGGATCATTTTATTATTATTATTATTATTATTATTATTATTATTATTATTATTATTATTATTATTATTATTATTATTATTATTATTATTATTATTATTATTATTATTCTCTTGATTTACCAACAATAAATTTGTACAAAAGTATCTAGTAGGGTTACACTTTTAGAAAAACTCTTAGTGAGTATTACTCGAAAATATAAAAATATATTGAATATTCCATTTAAAATAGGAAAGAGAACAAAGTCGATAGTATTTTCGAGTTATAAACACGAGGTTCATGTCATTAAACCAAATGCTCCAAAAGCTATTTTGATGCTTTGGGATTTTTAACTAATCATGTATGCACATACTTGTATATAAGCAGGGAATTTTTTTTCCTAAAATTTGAATTTTAATACAGTTTCCCCATTTTAGAAGTTATTTGTATTTAACATAAGAAGAGCGTTTATTCAGCGTTCACATGAGTATTGTGGAGTCTATGAGAGAAACATTGTAGAAATATACACTTTGAGAATATGAGTGACAAATTTATAGATTGATGTAATGACAGTTGCAGTCTAAGGTGCGGTTTTAATTTTTTTTTTTCAGCAGCACTTTTGCTGTATTGCTTATATTAATATAATGTTTTTTCTTTGACAATTGCACATTTTAACCGATGTGTGCTAAAGAGTAAATATTAATTACAATAGACCACTCACTGTTTGTTTGCTACTCTACTGTATAAGAAACAAATTCAGCGATAATTTTATAATTTAAATTAATTAATAATGAGTCATCTAAAAATTCCTCAAGTAGGTAAATGAATCTGGCTGAGGTTAATTTAAAGATAAAAATGTAACCGTAGTATAAAGTGTTTTAAAGCATAATTTCCCCCCATTTTTTACACTTTGAATAAATTATTTCACAGAAATGTATTTTTCACCCCTGAAATTTAACTGGTGAATAGTAATAACAGACTTTGCGGAACTAAGCCCGTGTTCAAAAATGCCGATAACATTAAATAACTACTCCACTTTCACTACAATCACTTGATCAACAATCTGGATAGACATATTATGGGGGTCTTTCTATTAATAATTTATATATATATATATATATATATATATACATACATGAATGGAACCCTTACTCTTGAGCCGCCCTTCCCTTTACTAACACCTACTCTCCATCTCCCCCCTCTTCATTATGGCCATTAACCTCCTATGTCGGATTTTCTCTAGAAATATTTCCAAATTGTGTATCTCGCATGCACCAACATTTTCCAGCAAATGTTTAAATTTCTATTGGAGTTCATAAAATTGCGGTGATAAATGCTCGCTTCTTGAAATCTACGTTTCCCTGCATTTTGCCAAAATATGCCTCCAGGTTTCGCTTTCTCCTCACAATGGGCAAATTCTTTCCCTGAGAGCATTAACTGTTTTGCTTCCTTTCCAAGCCCCTAATCTGAACCATGCGAGACCATTTCTTTCTTCCCTGCCACAGATATCTAGATAATCTTCTCTCCCTCATACAGGATGTATTTGGGCCTGCAGATTAAGCGATACTTTTTCTGCACATTGAGACAAAATATTTTGCCTATCTATATCTCGCAAATTCCTGTTAACTATTTTCCATCTATTTCGTATAATGTCCTCTCCCCTTAACCAAATATTGTCTAAATTTTGTCTAAGTCTTTCCTTATTTTTGATGCCCATCCCATGTCCCACCCTTCCCTATTTGTTCCCTTAGACAGACTGCTCGAAGAATAGCTTGATTCCTCCGCACTATCCTTAACCAGTATTTAATTGTTCTTATTTTTAAATTCACGCTTTCGTTTTAAATACCAAACTCTTTAAGAATCTCGCAATTTACTGTACCCCTCCCTACTTGTAGCAACCGTTTTAGAAACTGTGTTTTGATGCAGTTTTTGGCACTCCATCAATTGTGGGAAATTGATCAGAATATATGTAACATTTTATTTCATCTAGCTGTAAGTAAAGGGTTCTAAGTATAAAAATGTCACGGAAAGCAGGAATTCTTGCTTGGACAGCAGAGGGTCCATTTTGGCAGACAATGGAGCAAATCCTTTCTTTTGTTCCTTGAAAGGAGGGTTGCTCGCCCCCGGGCAGGTATGTTGGCAAAGAACCACGCTGCTAAATAGCTATTTTACCGTTAAGGACTTTGAACCATAACGTACGGTAGAAATTGAAATTGAACGCTAGACGAATCGCCAAGTGGTTACGTTCAGATAATCAGGCGGCCAATAATATGAAAGTTGCATGAAATCACTGATAGCCTATAAGGATGTCTAAATCCATAGTGGCGGGAAAATAGAGCATCCTGTATCACATGGTCAAGCGAGCCTTATTGAGTATTTAAGGACGTGAAATCGACCTTTTTTTTGGGGGGGGGGTCTTTCTGGTCATTTCTGGTTATTCAAGTATTCAGCATTCGGCAGTCAGAGAACGGATTGGAACATCAATGTTTGAGCTTCACTTCTGCTCGGCGCGGCTTCCCAGCATTCAAGAAGCACCAAGCATTACAGGTCCACGTGTCTGCCAAACATCTCATTACTGCGGTCCGAACAGAAAATCCCTGGTATGCACTCTTTGTTGAATAAACGACGTCAACTGGCAGATAACAAGGTATTCTCTGTGGCCAACACACCACCTTTAATTTCCCTCACTCACCCCGGCACTATGAGGTCCTAAAAACCAGCAACGTCTCTGTAGATCAACTAGAAGAGTTATTTAGTGGTGAGCTGTATAGCAAATAACCGAACTTCCATCCCGATTCCTCCCGCTGCCCATAACCCCTTCAAACTTTGGCTTGCTCAAAACATTTTAAAACACCACCTACGCCACCCATTCTAACTCCTTCAGTTTGTACCTGATTAAGTTCCCCGGTGTTCTCCCACCCCCAGAATTTCGGCCCCGTACGCCATAATTAACCTCACATCCGCCCTGTACACCAACTCCATTGCTCTAGGTGGAGTTTCCGGTATTTTTACAAAGATCTTTAATGTCGCTATATTTTTGATTAAGCACTTGCGTTTTGTGTTGCCTATATGTCTTGCCCAGTTCCGTTCATAGGTAAGGTGACTCCCAAGTATGCGAATTTCTAAACCTTTTCCAGTGCCTGACCTGCATACTCCCACCTCTTTTTCTTGCTGTACCCCGTACCGTTCTTGAATGTCATTGTTTTGGTCTTCTCATTGACTTCCATTCCCTATTCCTGACAATAAGCCTCTAAGCTGTCTACTTCCGTTTGCAAACCGTCAATTGTTGTGGATATCAATATTAAATCATCCGCATAAAGGAATGGGGGTATGGATATGCCTCCGAAGTATTTGTATATTTCTATGTATGCATGTAGGTATGTGTGTATGTATATATATACATATATGGATGTATGTATATATGTATGTACGCATGTATGAGTATTGCCCTTTTGATTGCTATAAGGACGACACTAGCATGTACGACCGTAAGGCCCATGTGACATTTGTATTTATTTGAGTGTATCCTAAAAGGTACAATAAAACGTCCATTGCTACTTATGAGTCTTTTAAAACATATGCCAGCTCCAGACCTAGAAAATGTAGCTTAAATTTATGGCAATTTATTTCCTCTGATGAACTAAATACATAAAGAAAACAGTTCCTTTTCTAAATATGTACCACAGCACTGTATTAATTAATCATAATTAATATATCATGCAATCGATTCAAAATAAATTTGTATACATATATTTTAAAAATATAAAACTCTTTTTTTTAATTTTAACTATCAAGTTAACTTTCCTTTATCCATTCATCTATCCAGTATATATCATATATGATAATTCAATTTCTGTTTTCGATTCACAATCCCTTAATATAAAATATGCACATCATCATTACCGTTACCATACTGCATCATTAAATCAAAGGACCGATTTTGTCACACCATTTATTGGCTTACAACAAAATGTCCAGTGGTAGTTTGATTTAATAATCACTTTAATTTCCTGAATGGCTCTTAAACCACCTCTATAAACCTATAAATGGGAAATTCTATTCACACTTCACATGCATTTCACATTTAACAATTGTTTATAGAAAACATTGTTCTGGTCGTGGAGCATCGAAATAAATTTTATGCGGATTTCATATGTACAAAACATTTATATTTATCTCTCGAAAAGGCCCTTTTTAAAATGTGTTGTTTTTCTTCTCCCTCAAAATCTTTTTATGTTTCGGAATTGGTTTCTGTGGATTCCATTAGTATTGGTTTTAGACTGCTACAGTGGGAAAATTAATATTTTCATTCTGGAGTTAAAAAAATGAAGATATTCTCACCTTTAAGGTGCAAATGGGCTTTAGAGGTGTCCTTTTTTATCGGTCTTATTCAGGTGCATCCATGGGCATGTTTTAGATTTAATATATGAAAGTTATGATTTATGTGTAAAGTGACAGTCCATATGTTCATTATACTCGTACATGCATAGCTTTAGTATTTTATGGCGCCTATTCTTTCTTAACACATCTAATTAACCTAATCACCTTCCTACAAACATCTTGGAGATTGTGACATTTTCGTGTACGTATATCAAATCGCGAAACTTAAATTACAAATTTACAAATCATAATGCATTGGATGGGAACGTCAGTCAGTTTATTTCTGTCAAATTATCCAATGAATAGAAATTTTTTTGTTTGTTATTCCAAACATATTATTTTTCCATCATTTCTTTTTAATATTTAAATATGTATGTTATTTCAGTCGTCGATTTCCGCAAATGTGCATACATTTTGATAGAGAGCATTTAATGCTAAAAGAACTGCTCCCCGAGCTACGACAGACGGAGATTACCAAACTGCTACGTTGGCCTTGAGTTTCACGCCACTCGGTCGCTCGAACAGTGAAGTAAACAACACGTGTTCTAATACTAGAATACTAAGTATGCTAAGAACATAAAAGGAACGTATTATACCTCTTAATTATTCCAGTCCATTCTACTGTGAGTTTTTATTTATGCTTCGTATGTCGGTATCGAATTCTCTCGTGCTGCCAGAGAATTATTAGAAGGGACATGAGTTGCAATTCGTAATACAATGCATAAATTAGTTAATAAGCTTCGCTGAAACTATCCTTTCAAACGCTAATGCTAGAAGTGTATGGAAAATGAAGGCAGGCAATGCAGGATATAGGTGAATACGTATGGTCTTATTAATAGTTTTTCATTGTAGTGTTTCTACCACGACTCTTTGTTGCTGCCAGCTCGGCTTGCCGATCGATCGATGCAATTTTCCGCCACCATTGGTCATGAAATAATTGGATGACCCGATAAAAATCTATAATACATTAACCTTTATCGTGAGTAATTGGATGTATAGGAGAAAAGTACTCATATGATAAGAGTCACTTCTTAGCATAAAATCTGTTTCAGAAGGGAGCTTTCTACTTCTCTAGGGTTAGTAAACTTAGATGGGAGAATTTCGCCATTAAGGCAGATAATGTCAAACGTAAAAGCTCTTCACAATAAGCAGAAGATCCGTGGATCGAGTCTCGGTCTATAGCTTACATTTTTATAACAAAGTAGATCTCTGTTTCAAAAATGGCGTCACTCTATTGGGCACCCTATTTAAGTAGTTTTATTCTGTAGTTTCTTTCTGCTTGCACCAATATATCTGGTTTAGCATTAAATCGTTCTCAGGGTAGGTTTTTATTGAATGTCAATATAAATAAACATCTTGGATTTTGTACTTACAAACTTATGAAATGAAGGTAAATATATTAAAGTAACAGTATTAAAAAGCATAAAATATGTATTTCAGAGATTAGAATGAATTCGTTTTTAATACTGCATAGACATAAGCCAACACAGATGGCATAGAATTTAATCTCTTTGACTTTTAGTCGCTCCGGTTATTTGCGGTACTTTACATTTAGTAAAAGTTTAATTTATGGAAGCTGAAATGACTTGTCATACTACTGCGGTGCTACATGTATATAGATATAAATCTTCTGAGTGCGAAACACCGCTTTCGCTTTGAATTATGGGCTAGTTTCAGTTTAATAATAAGTAATAACATCCTCAGACAAGCATTGCAGATGGCGACACCAAATCTCGAGTAAGAAGTGCGTACAGTTTCGAAACATATTCTGCAATGCTTTAAGAGAGGGAAAAATAAAGAAAGGTTTATTTCACGAAATATATACATAGTAAAACCGTAGCTTTCAGGAAAGTGTTATTTTAATATATAAATAAATGCAGAAATTCAAGCAAATCTTCCAAATAGCTGGCAAAGTTTCTGGAAACGTTATGTCAATCGGTTTACATTTTTAGAATTACTTTATACTTTTAGCTTTAACTTTAGAAGAGCTAAAATCCAAAAATTTGTATCATAAGGAGGCTACACTTTTTTATACTTTTGGCATTTCCTTTTGATGTGGCATAGATAGTGTTCATTTTTGTATAATTTTTTAATCAAAACCCCAGATAATTAGCATGAATTTATTAGGGCATACTTTGCATTTTTCTGGTGTGAGCATTTTAATAGTAAATAGTAAAACTGTCAATAATTCAGCTAGGTAATTATGCGAAAATGACTTAATTAACTAAGAAACTATATGTGACCATCTTTCATTGAAAGCGCACGTGCACTTAAGTACTGTCAGCTTATTTCGCGTTTGCCGATTTTGGTGTGAGCACCGCGAACTACATCCATTTCTATTGGTGCCTTCCCCCTTGCGCAGCCATATAGAGACACTAGCAAAAGGCACAAACACAGAATCAGCTTTTACTTGCTGCATTGTTAATGGGTATAAAGTAAATAAAACTACGGCTCAGGTTAGACAGATAGAACCTTCCCTTCATCCCCACTTGCTAGTTTAACGTGAACACAGCTCGGTATTGCTCTAAATGATTCCTTCCTAAACAGTCTGCAAAATAAACAAGTAAATTCATTTTGGGCTGTGTAGAGGCTGTGTTTATAGAATTCTTATATCTAAAATGGGAAATTAAAAAGTCTTGGATCTCAATATGGTGGTCAAGCATTTTAGAGTTAAATTATAATGCATGTGACATAAGATTTAGAGGGGAAAATTTGAAACAGTTATTGATTGAATGATTTTATCCAAAATGTTCAGTTTTATTCTATTTCCTCTTCTTCTTCTTCTTCTTCTTCTTCTTCTTCTTCTTAGATCTTTGTGATACTCCCATTGTTGTCAATGTCTACATTGAAAAGTTATATTGTATGCTGGTGTGAGAAGGTGATTAAGATGATAAGAAAGATTGTAGCAGAAAACTTCTGGGTATATGTAAGAGAAAAAAAAGTGATACTTTAAGGTATCGTATACCCAATGTAGCAAGCATCTTGAGAAGATTTTCCGTTCTATTTTCTGCAAGCTTTCCCCTTTCCAAATACTCGAATGAACTGCAACGCGACAACATATTGATGTTCCCCACTGAGTGGTGTACCAAAAAATATGGCATATAGCATTCTTTACATGCACCTGTCTTCGAGCTACCAAGGAGATATGGAACCAATTTCCTGATTTGAAATAGCTGATTGGAAACTTGAAGAAGGTATTTCTAAATGAACCGTTTCGTGAGACATCAGATCCGTGGCTCTTGCCACCATCTTTTATCCTCACATGATGGGAAACCTGCACTAAGCCATTTACCTATTACAAAAAGTGGCAAACAATTTTATTGCTTTGTCCGATAAAGCTTGTGCTAAAATAAACAATGATCAAGTTTATAAAGTTTATTGTTCAGAATATATTATTTAATTATAAAATTTAAAAAATGCTTAATTCTGAGAAATTAAGAGGACATATTTAGAATCCAAGAATAATACAACTGTAGTTTTTATAGCTGTGTAATGAAAAAATCGACAATAATCTACTTTTGAAAATTTAATTATTTAAATTATTTTAAGATATATTGCAGCTCAATAATCAATCAGTAAATGCATAAAAATGTTCTATTTTAAATAAAGCTAAACCACATTTTCACGTAAGACGCAATTGAATTGTTTGTTTATATAAGTACAAGTTCCTAATTCCGCTACGCAATCGGAAATTGACTTTGCCGACGGGGAGTTATTGCATAACGGTCTTGACACCTGTTGAGAGATATAATGCTGTGCGATCGGAACTCATAGTGCACATTTTTTCGTTATTTATTAGTAGTAAATAGTTATTAATTTTGTACTTATAATCGTAGTAGCTACTGAAAGTGTCTGTTCTCCACTGTGAGATAAGTTTTAATCCTTTAGAAATTATTTTGAAACACTCGCAGCAATTCATGTTTCCGAATATTGTAAACTACTAATAAGCTTTTTTTTCCAACTTCTCCATGGATTTTATTTTAGGTAAAGCAGTAATTATAAATGGAAGGACTTTCAGCAGCTGAGTGCCTTTATACGCACCTCGGATAGATGTACAATCTTGCTGTGCTAATCATGTTCGAGGCTTTCAAGAATTTTCTAATCGATGGTCTAATTCATCGAGCTTCCTCTCTTTCTAATCGTTTTTATAGTCCCAGTTTATTTTTTAATGGAAAATCTTTGGTTCGAACTGTGTATAACAATCTTGAAAACTGCACTTTCAAATGGAAATATTACTCTCAGAAAATTAGCATAAAATCGTTCTACAATATACAAAGTCACAGTAGAAAGGCTAATACACATGTTCTACAGAAATACAATGGAAACACTTTGCATGGTAAACGCGCT
Source organism: Metallyticus violacea (assembly GCA_030762175.1). Taxonomy (NCBI): domain Eukaryota; kingdom Metazoa; phylum Arthropoda; class Insecta; order Mantodea; family Metallyticidae; genus Metallyticus; species Metallyticus violacea. Next base: position 64,200,575 of record CM060830.1, read on the forward strand.
CAATAACCTGCGTCAGCAAGATTTTAACTGCAATCTTACAGAAAATCCAGTATACATTGAACGTCAACCAGTTTCAACTAGTGGGCACAAAATCCGGGTACTAATAGAGAATGAGGGCAAGATATAAATCTGGTCAAATAAATTAATTTACATTTTAGATTATTTTTAAGATTTGAGAGCTAATTTTTTACCAAAAAAAATATGGCCATATAGGCATATTAACTTTTAGGTCAAAATATTCTAACCCTAGTAATCTGCTGATAGTTCTTAAATGGTATTTTTGAAAAGATATATTATGATACAGTGTTACCCTCAAATAAGTATATTTAAGTGATTGAAAGTTTTTAGGGAGTTTATCTAATTTGGTAACATCTCTTGTTTTGTTTTACTTTTGCTTTATTTTCTAAATTTTATTCTTATTAATGTGCAATACATTCATATTACCGCACTACTACCCAGCAAATATGCGAAAAATATGCACATAAATTTGTTACTTTACATAGAACAGACTGAATAATAAATGAATAGTTTCGACCACTTTTACACCAGGGATATAAAGCAACAAGTAATACACGATTCAACAAATTTAATTGAAATTAAAAACAATTATTGCAGTCATATTATAATTACCACTAAGGAAACAGTTATTGGTGTACAATACTTATTATGAAACTGCACAGCCAAGCACACATTTTGTGAACCAGAACTTGCATTTCAATCAATGGTTTTCCGTGAACATCATCTTCGAATTTTCTCTGACAGCTTTAGCGGAAATTCCTTTATTTCGATTTCTCTCACTTCCTCTTCAAGGCTGAGATTCAGCGCCATTTAATGGAGGTGTTGCTTATTTCTGATTCTCCATTCCTTGATTTGAAGACAGGAATTCTGTGCGCTAGGGTTTCCTTATCACTGCTGTCTTGAATTTCTTCGGAAGTCGAAGTGAAATGTTGTAGGGTTCTTCTGTGTGTTATCTTCAGCGTTGAAGGAAGGCATTTGTCTGCTCGGTGGAAATATTTCAGAGTAGCGAACGCTACAAATAATACTTTTTACAGTGGCCGAATTCTGGAACACAGGAGTGAAGATATTGAAGAAATCATTTCTTGTTGATTTCCTTGCGTTGTTGTTCAAGTAGAGAGTGACAAGCTTTCTCCAGCTGTTCTTTATCTTTCCAAAAACAGGCACATCAAGTGCTGTAAAAGATGTGCAGTGTGAAACGGAAATATGAGTGAAATGATGTGGAGCTCCCTTTATATTAGAAAAGCAAATTTGATAAAAGAAGCCAAAAAGCAAGGCTTGTCACGCTATTAACAACTGAAGTTGTCCCCGGCTCCCCGTCAATTACAGAGTAATTGAAATAATTAATATTTGTAATTTTAGAATCAGCTCTGAATCAACTCTGTAATTATGTGCAAGTACGTTCTGCACTTTCTTTCAGTGGAGGAACTTTAATGATATAACTCGTATATGTAGAATTAATATTTTATAGTGTTTAAATGCGTTCATTAAGTGTAATTTGGGTAATATTTAAGAAATAACGTGTAGAAATGTAACAAGGGAAGGAAAAACTTTCGTCTTTATCCGAACACAGATGGACTTGGCAAAAGGTCAGAATGCAAGGTAATCCCTTTTGGTATGCAACTAGGGTTGAAAATACCCCTATCTCGGGCGGGACACCGGCTGGTTCGGTGACAAAGCTGCAGGCGTCCGAGTAAAAGAATCGTTGACAATGACGTACGAAATATTTTTAAATTCATCTTAATGACTAATAGAAATGAATAGAAATGAAATTCACTGAGGTGGGCACTCACCTACGAGAGATGTTAACACAAAATTGGCGCGAGTATTTCGCGCCATTGCCCGTGGATAGCGTCATTTTGTATTGTGTATAAAAGAGATAGATTTAGCTCTAATGTCTTGCAGTCTCAGAATTTTCCAAACTCCGATACATGTGGCTGCTGTCGCCCCAAGATCAGCGGAAGAGCGGCCTAAGTACCAAGTACCAGTTCCGAGACAACGAAGCTTGAGTGTCAGTCCATACGCTTATTGCCGAAACAACATCATTGAGCTGAATCAAGAATTCTGTGGAATTAATAATCTCTTCGCACTCGGCACCATTTGGTTAACACAATACACTTACTTGTTTGCCAAGATTATCTTGTCTGCGGTTCGACATGAGACGTGAGTTTGCCTGAATATTCATATTACGGAGAATAAACGTATCAATAAGTAAATAACAAAGCTTTATTTATCGTCACCTTTTGCATCGGAGTCCCATCTCAGGCCCGGCTGGCTCACAGTCGCCAAAACCTGTGAAATGGCATGGAGAGAGTCTCATCGAGGAAGAGTGGGGGTGGTCTGCAGCAACCGTGACGAAACCTGCGATTAGCGGGCATAAATTATTTACCGCAGCAACCATACAGCCCAATTCCCATCCCCCACCATCAACCTGGTTTTACAATTATTATAAAAATATCTTATCTGAAAATATGAACTCTTAGCTTCCGATGCCCATTGCACTCTCCTATTGTGATGAAAAATAGATTCTTCCACACATAACACAGCCACAGCCGAGAGAATATTTACGTATATATTGGTTACATTATCTTTCGCTATAGTGTTCAATTCGAAGGAAAAAATCATCACATCTCGAAGTTTTGTAAGGTTATATGATTTACTCCCAAATCTTGTGGATCTTGGAATATTGTGGAAATAATTGAAATTCAAATCAACCGAGTCTTCCATATGTGGGATTATATTATATGAATTTGTTACACGAGCAGGAAGTAATTTATAATTTACAGCGCTGTAAAATATTAATTTCTAAATACACATTAGAATTTATATAAATGTAAATAGGCATACCTATTATGCAAAAGGAATTAGCTCTTTAGTGCAATTTAAGTGCATTATGATTTAAAATAGCATGCAGATTTAATATTTATTTGCAATGAAATTTATTTATAAACGTAGCAGAATCCTTAAAGTAAATTGGTAATTTAAAAAAAAATGCCGGATAACAATTAACAGGCCTTCAGCCCCCTGAATAATCTTAGGATGACAAAACTTAAGTAGTTCTCAATTGCAAGGCAAATGCACATGGTAGCAAGTCCTATGTCTTATATGGAAAGCAGAGAAGGAGGTCTTAAGTCTGGCTGGCTACCCTCTCGCAGTTTACATGTATATCCGATAGCATAACGTAACACCGCAAGACCGCAGTCTCCGCTAAGACCTTTCCACAACCACCGCAAGCAAATCAACATTGACAGCCAAGTTGCATACCGCGCCAGCCGCCTTCCTTCTTGGCTCATTTACTTGAGCCCCCTACTTAGCTTGGTAATTTAGACAAGAACCTTCTTGTTTTGGGCTTTGGGTTCAATCCCGCCCTACCACAAGAGCTAACGTCAGGCATAACAAGTAGATCTGAGATTCGAGAACTTTCTCTCCTTGTTTCGCTAAACAAGTTGCTGTTCATAACTTTTCAGCACTGCAGAAGTTATCAAAAGTAATGTAGGTTTTTCACATAACAAATAATTTTATTAATTATAAATTCGGGTAAATAAATTAACAAATACTGAGAGCTCGATTTAGAAGACAACCATCAGCAATTTGGCACACATTATAATAGTAAAAGTTCTTAGTTTAAAAGGTTTTAATGTCAGCTTTTTAAATGAAAATGCAAAGCAATTGTGTCCTTATTTTTCATGACTTTCACCCAAAAATGAAATTCTTCGCTATATTACTTTCAGTATTACATATTTATTGAAGGTTGCCCAATTTAATAAACTATAGCTTTCTCGTAAATTACAGTTTATAACCTTCTATTCGCAATTTGCCCCACCCCGTCATCACCGGCATCCAGTTACGGCATAGTAAACCAGTTGAGAGTCGCATCTTTCGGGTTAGTACAGTAGTGTATTGTGTTATGCAATGGGGAATTATTCACTTCTTGTGATTGCATACATTTTGAAGATGTATATAAAGTGGAATAAAGTATATGGCAGAACCGGGTTAAAATTTATACTAAATTTCCTAACTGCCCATATCCCCATTAAAAAAGTAAGACCTTTAGTGAGTAAATTTAACAAAACGGTTAATATGACGGATCGTAAAAGAAAACGAAGAAATACTCACTGAAATATTAGCTTATTTTCAGCTCTCGAAAATTTGCAGAACTGAAATGATATTTTCTTAAGAAGATCTCGATTACATATTAAACAAAATGGGCAACACTTTCAGCATCTTCTGTAAGAAGAGTGATTGCAGGACCAATTTATTTAATTGTAGTACCCAAGTTTTAAAAATATTATGTGTTGTGTAACCGTGAGTTCGTAGTGTCAGATGCTGGCGGGTATTGGCAGTCGCGCCGATATGTGGCCGACTTGCAAATGGAAGGTTTTAAATGTGCCTCACGATATTTAAAAAAAAATTAAAGTTATCACTGACTCCTAAATAGGATACTAACAGTGGTGCTGAAATACTTCTACTTCCCCAGACCCAACTTCGCTACTGCTGATTAAATATTATTTCTGCAATACGTCTTGAAAACAAAATCATACTGTGTCATTAATCGTTAACGTAATTGTATGTTTTCCTTATTGGAAAGGTATGGAAAATCTGATGTAACCGAGCGATGGTTAAATGTGTGCACAACTATTTACCATTTCAGCTTCTTTACCGGTGGAAAACTTGGTAACTAAGTCTTATGCCATACTACACAGTCACTGCGGAAATATCAGTTCATTGCAGCAAACACTTGGTTACATTTTATGAGACAAAATGGACAAAAATATGTTTTATATAATGTTTAAAGACTTACAATTGTTCGGTGCTAAATCTCAGGTAAGCATATTTTAATAATGATAATAATAATAATAACAATAATAATAATAATAATAATAATAATAATAATAATATTCGAGCTACACACTCATTATAACATTATGAAGCGACCATTTCCTCGTTTCGCCTCCTGCAACCATCTTGATTTTTGTCAAGTACCCTAGCAACTATATGGGCGCAATATGAGAGTTGGAACAAATTCTTGAACATTGGAAAGCTTACATATAGAAATTAACATACTCCATATATTGTACATCTTTCGTAAAGAAAAGATAATTAACATTGAGAGTAACAATTTTTTTTTTTTTTGATTTGGTTTATTTACGGACGCTCTTTAACATTTCAGGTCATCAGCGTCACATTCAAATCAGGGCGATGATACGGCCGACAAATTTTACTCAGAGACCTCTTTTTTCAGGCTTTAGGTTCTTTTTCGTGCCGTAAACGTACGACATGGGATTTACGGCTTTACTTCCCTTCCGAAGGAAGCCATATCTAGAATTTTTACGCCCGAAAAAATCCATCTGTCCTGGCCGGGTTTGAACCCGCGATCAAAAGGGGCATATTCATTTTAAATATAAATTATAAGAATGTTTATATTAAAACACGTTTATCATATAAATTTTGAGTTCAAAGTAAATCTCCCTATTTTACATATGCTTAAAAGAGTTACTATTTAATACTTTTTAGGCTTTCACGGCCGGTGTTATAATTAAAACAGTTGTAATTAGTATTTGTTGTTTTCGAAAATTATGAGGAAACCGCATTAAAAGAATGCTTTCTCTTCTTAGCTTACGTTTGTTTAAAATGGCCACTTAGTAAAACGGCTATCAACATCTTCATTAAAGATTAACTCTTTTTGTAAAAAAAACTGCACTTATTAACTCTTTTACATATAAGCCAGTTAATGATTATATATGTCAATTTATTAAAAATTAATAAACAAATTTCACAATATATTTAATTTTGCATATAAAGTTTAAATTAATTATGAAAATATGCATCAACATTCTGTACGCATGCTTTTGTTTGACACAACTCTGTAAGTGAGGTCTTGATTTCATCTTTAACCTTATAAAAATAATCTTTCAACATTCCTGACAGACATAACACATGTTCCACACGTTGTGCAAATTAGGTTTATCCCGATTTGCAGCAAATACGCAATGCTCGCGCAACTAATCGTGTTATTTTAATGAGGCCAATATGTAATAATGTAAAATAACAAACATATCATTTTATTGCCACAATTTCCATGGTTGATTATTATTAAAGTATTTCCCACTGATGCCCTCAACCCTGTAGAAAAATGCCTCCGTTCCTGTATACTAAAGGTTGGATAGTACAGGCCTAAACTAAGAAGTTTCACTGTAGTTAATGAACTTGCTTGTGGATTTTATATCTAAATAAAGAAAAGGAAGAGGAAATAAAACGGATATAATAACCTTGGATCTTTTTACATTACGGTGGTATATTAGTGCTGCACTATCTAAAGGCACCTTATAAGATAAACCCCTCATTGAATCCGGAGTTCCTTTTATTAATTTGTATATAGACGCTAAGTCTTCGTGTATTTGCTCAACACTCCAAATAAGTCATTATAACTAAATTTCCTTAGATTGGATTCAGGATGCTGTTAATAAAAGTCTCTCTACCGCGAAAGGTCACCAAAGAGTAGAACATTAAAGGTCTTTTGTCATAATTAAAAATCAGGGCAGATAACTGAGTTATAACTAATTAACTTAGCGGCAATGAAAGCCATTAAGCTGTAACTGCTGAAAGGCAGATGTAATCGCGTAACTTTGCTGTTAATTTTTCATATGCGTTAATCTTCAACTGTGCATACTTGTAAACCCACCAGTTCTATTTATAAAGTTCTAAAGTTTTACTTAGTTTTACTTTAGTTTTTTTTTTTTTCATTAACAATAATTAAGTTCGATCAAAGGGATTGTAAAAAAAACGAATGAGACTTTTTGCGAATTGTTCTTCATTAAATAGGTTTTTTAATGTTCAATTGAAATATTAATTAATTGGAGTAACTGCTGTATTTACTATAATTATGTCGATATCTTGTAGTTAAAGCTCCGAACTCATATTTACAAACACATTTAAAATATCACATTTATTTAATTAAAATTAAAACTTAATAGTAAGGAATGTACTCAATAACCTTTTACATATTATACTGGTTTGCTGTGCCTTTTTGTTGTTGACGTGAAGGTGTAGCTTTTTGTCCAACAAAAGTTCGTCATCATAATGACATTCCATTTTTCTTAATATCGTTTTTCGGATTTCTTTATATACTGATTGATGAGATCTGTCATTTTGTTTCTCACTGATGGTGTCAAAAATTTCAGGGAACTATTGAAGATGAAAGTGTAAAAGTGTGTGTTATTTTAACTTCATGTTACATTCAAGATCTCTGAATTTTGTTAATTTCTTGGAAGCTGGGATTTTTGTAATTTCCAATTTCTTTCAATGATCACCATTGTAGTTCCAAATCCTTGATATTTTAAGAATTTCATAATACCAGGACCCATAAGGACCCTCGTCTTCAGTTAACTTAGAGATAAAGCTGGGAATTTCGCACACCAATATTCGAATCGGTCACTTTCCTTGTCTAAGACCTTGACGAACTGCTTCATTAGGCCAAATTTTATGTGCAATGGTGGCAGCAACACATTTTTCCAATATTATAGTGATAGATTGTGTACATTCTTCGTTCTTACCTGAAACTTTTGTAGTTTTGGGCAATTGTTTCTTTTCCAGTTTGTGCGAGACTCCCTGTCCCATTTTTTTATAAACCATGTGGATTTTATATTCCCGTTTTGCAAATCTAGCATTATCCCTATTATCTTTAAGTCGTCACATATCTACTAACTATCATATCTGTATTTACTTTTATTTCAAAAGTATTGGTTCCATGTGTTTACATAATTAAACGGAATAAACAACCAGAACAGTTCCATGCGTGTTGCCAATGTGTAGTAGAACTATTTCCAGCTCTGTTCGTAAGCATTAACGAATGTGCTCCTAGCAGTTACACAGGATTCTTCGCCCCCTAGTTCAAAAAGTAGGCTAGGAATGTCACTACAAATACCAGAGAAAGATCCAAAAATATTCAATTACACTTTTTACAATATCGGTATCAAAGTTGAGGTCTAAATTGGTTGGTGATTTAGGAAATGGAATACTTGGTTGCCTTGTACCTCCCTCTTAAAATGTATAAAAGAGTTTGAGTGCTGCCCAAAATGACAAGTAAAGTGTATTCATTAGTTTGCAAATCCAAACTCCTTAGTCATTAAGAGCCTTACCAATGGCAAATTTACGCCAATAGAGCCACACACACATTTTAATACATTAAAAAAATTAAGATTTAAGGTACTTGGGCCACAGGTTTTATGCTTAGGAGAAGTCTCCGCGCAGGGGGACTCAAAAATGAAAACATCACTCGTGCAGAAGTCATAGGGAAGAATGGTCGTTGAGAATATCGGGACATTTATTCCCTTCAAATGTCAGAAATACTGCACAAATATCGTGGTGTGAGGAAACTTTGTTAAAACCTCACAGATAAACAAAAGACAGCAAGAGCTGAATAGTGTAAGGAAACGCTTCGTTGTTTCAACAAGGTAGCTACCGACGTGTACACGATATCTTTACAGGTGACGAAAACCGAATTTGCCAATGCGACGTCGAATCTAAGAGGCAGTCAGCGATTTATGCTTTTCTAAAGAATGACCTCCTAGTGAAGGTTAACCGATGTCGAAGTGTAGACAGTAAGATAACCGCCAGTTTCTTCTCAGCAAGCGCCCATGTTGCAACCATTCCACTCCAGAAACAAAAACATTCACTACCAACATTTAAATTCCCCGAAAATCGAATTCTGGATTGCTGCTTTAATACGATAATGCCTACACGCGCACCACTATGAAAGCAATGGGAGACTCCTGCAAGATTCACAAGTGACAGGTGGACCATACAGTTCAGTCCTGGTTTCCGTAAATTTTTTTAATATTTATAACTGTCAAGGAAAAGTTGAGAGGCCTTCAGTTGCGGGTTGGAAGTATCTGTTGTTTTCTCGAAGAAGAGGTTAATACCATCCTTAAAGAAGAAGGGCATGATTAGTTCCGAATGGTGCAACTTTGTGGAAAAAATACTTCAAAAAGAAATATACATAGTTTGTAAGTTATTTTTAATCCTTAAATAATACAAAAGTATATGAAGTTAGGAATTTTTCCGGAAAAATTTAGGTGTACTTCACTCAGAGCAACGCCATCTAACACAGGTTCTTGCTCTCAATCGAGAAAAATGTCAACAGTGTATCTTATATTTTAAAAGTGTTTATATTTCCTTTAAAGTTTTAAAACTTTATTATCTCTGGCATACAAAACCAATTTGTTGCTTAAACTATTAAAAGTTATGTTAATATATTTTTGTATTTTATTTATATGTGGTTTGTTGGTTTTTACTGCTGAAATATCGCAAACAGTGGGCACTGGTTATACATTAAATGTAGTTATAATTGTGAAAGGATTTTCTTTTAAGTTTAGGGTACATGACCGGTATTTGCCATTTATAAGTTCTGAAGAGTACTTGGAAAAAACCCTCAACCATGGAAGACGGCCCTGGAGGGAGTCGAACCCCAGACCTCCCGGTCACCACTCCGTGCCTTAATGACCTCGGCCACCTGACGGTGCATAGTTTACGTTGGAAGCTATCACGTGCATCACTAGACCGCTCTACTAAAATAAAAAGATCAAAAGCGATTTGTTAAATATTTGTCTATTTCCACTACAAATAAGGGGAGAGAGAGAGGAAACAACGCAACCCCACTGGAAAGAAGTATGGGGCTACATGAAACAATACATTTTATACGTACAGTAAAATGTTCACCATGTGGTAAATATTCCATTTTATTACATTCTGTAAATTCCTATATTCTTTATCGAATTAAAATATGTTCTCATAATCTGTTCCAATTTTAGCACTTGCCAAACATAACATTTACATTACCCAACTCTCATGCACTAACCGTGTTCCGGATAGGCTTTACGTCTGCTGCAACTCCAATCAGCGAGGCAAACACTAGCTGCGCTTTTACTGTTTTGATTGAATTTCAGAAAGCCGTTGGCCAACAAATTGAAAACAAACATATATTCATACTTTTTCATTTGGTAATTTGTTAACAAAATTAATGAGCAAACTGGAAAGTTTATTTATTCGGCTAAAGGGTATCGTGCGCTTATTTAAATTATAAGCATGCGAAAAGTGATCCCCCAAAAATGAAAATAACTTTGATATACAGTTGCATGAATACATGGGATTTCAATAGCATGATACCTGTTTATATGATTTGCAGTCTCTCTAGTAGACAATAACTGTTTTTAAACTTAGATTAGCTTTTATCCCAGGAACACTCCATTATTTTTACGAATGTTGATAGTGTTGAATGTGTCTATACTCAACTTGCTGGTTGCCTGGGGAAATTTAACCTTTATTATGAAAACACTGAACACTCAGTTACGACTGTAATAAATTATTTTGTGTTGCAAACATTCAAATATTTATTGCATATTAATGGGAAGAATAGATCTGTGTTGACGAAGAGAATAGAACTAATAAGATTTTTATTGTCATAAAGTATTTTTCACTTGTTTTATTTTTAATATTAAACATATTTCAAAACATTTCAACATTCTGTTTACGGTATGCGTATTCTTTGAGAAAAAATGATCACTAATGTGAACATGGCAACTTGGTGACTGTTGAGTTGGTTATAAGCACTTACTAAGCCTTCGTTTAAGAATCATTAAATTTATAAAAAGGCATTTAAAATGGATAAATATGAGTTTCTTGTATTAATAAAACATTACTTTTTGAAAGGTACATTAACCACAGAAACTAAGACAAAGGATTGGTGAGTTTAAATGAGGCCGAACGCGCACAAGCGATGCACAACTCCTGGCGGGACAACGGCTACCGAAATGATTGAAAAAGTGGTGCTGAGTGACCGGAGACTAAAGATGCTGAAAGTTACTGAAACGTTGCGTATTTCTCAGAACAAAATCGCACACGACGAAAGAGATATCGGAGAGATGCGTACCGCAATTGCTAACGACTGACGAGAAAAGAGAGTGAGTTGTCACTTTCACGCATATTTTGGAGCTGTTTAAATGGAACCCAAGTGAATTTAGGGCACGGTATGTGACAGCTGACAAAGGTGGGCCCATCACTACACGGCGGAAACACAGCAGCAAATAAACGGAGAGAGCGCCCCGAAGAAGGCCAACACAATCCTCTCAGCAGAAAGGGTTTTGTCGTGGCGCAATTTTAATTAACTTTTTGGAAAAGGGCAAACATTTAACGCTGAACATTCCCGTTTGTTCCTGGAGCATTTAACGATGTGATCAAGAAAATCGTCCTCATTTGGCGAAGAAAAAAGAATCACGATAACACGTCAGCGCAATTGCGATCCAAAATTTGTTGAACTTAAGGTACATATTCTTTCGCATCGCCTCCTTCGTTACCCTCGCACTTTGTTCCCTGTGACTATTTTCTATTCTCTAATTTGAGAAAATTGCAACAGGATAGAGGTTCTCGCCAAGCAAATGTGTGTTTTACAGAGCTGAAGAAATCGCATTTTATAGATGGCATAAACAAATTAGAAATTGCTGTAATATGCATATGAAATTGAAAGAAGGTTATGTTGAGAAATAAATGTATTTTTTCCCCCAAGAAAGTTATATCTTTTTATTTTTCTAAAGAATTACGAAACAGCCCTTATATAATAAAAGTTTTATAAAGGACTTAAAAAGAAATTTATACTACGAATAAATGCATATTTAATATAAAATAAATAAACAAAAATCACGTCAATTTAGATATTGAGAGTTTAGTTTAAAACTAATGTTAATTAAATGTTAAGTTTCAATTGCTAAAAACTTATGAAACCATAAATGGAATTGACAGTTTGATTTTTTACTGTGCTGTGTGAAATAAACTTGTAATATCGAATTTAAACCTGCGTATTAGCATGTTAATATTTTAAAGTGAAGTCCTTAGATGGTGCTAGTAATAAGTATAAAGTAAAGAAAGTGTATGTGCTCAATGTTTTCCAATTTATCAGGAAATATACGTATGAAGAAATCCGCAAAATACTTACTTAACTAGTGCCAAGAAATAACTTCCAAGGCGGGCAAAGAAAAAAAAAATAATAATTTGAGAAAAGATAATGACTACGGTGGTCAGGCAACAATGACTAAAATATTAGTTTAGCCCTAGAATAGAAAAAATTTAAATTAATATTTTATTACAATTCAATAGAAATGCTATTGTGTGTGTGTGTGTGTGTGTGTATTTATGAAAAACATACTTTTACGCATACCATATAGAGTACAGTGAGGTTATTTGAGTTATGGGCCCATAGAACCTACTTGTAGACGCAAATTATCATACATGCATTTACAGGTAGCAGATTGTATTTAATTTGAGGGAGGCTTTATCAGTAAATGGTGTGCATTTTTGTATTATTAGGTGCTTTCATTGTGTGTGAACAATGTGCTAGATTTTCTTCGTTAGTAATGTACATAAATACAGTCTTGAGGGTCGGATATTGTACGATACTATGTGAGACGGATTGGAGGTAAGGCGATTAGCAATAGTGTTTTAGGTATAGAAACTGTTCGGCAACTCTCCGTGAAAAGAAACGTGTTTTTTTTTTTTTTTTCGGAAGAAAAATTAGATGAAATACGGGAATTTCCTACGTAGATGACGGCATCATATTCAACCTGTCAGGTTAGTTCTTAGAGTTAATAATTGTAATTACAGTATTATTTAATGCTTTCAGTAAAAGTTTTGTGCGCAACGATTCTTATCTCTCTTTTTTTCGGTTGCTGCGGCTGCACTTTTCCAGTAAGCAGCCGCACTCAGCAGCCCACAACTCAAATACTTTACTGACACTCGAAAACGTGAACGTAATTTTTACACATCACATCAATTCACCAAATACCTGTATTGTCTTGGACTTTAATTACAATTTTTGGTCCGTGACTCAACCAGAACAGAAAATCTGACTGTTGAAAAACCATAATTTCAGCATGTTCGATTTTATACTGTTGAGACTGTACAAGAAATGAATATCGTGCATTTCTGTCCGGCCTACTAAGTTATCCTATTAACAAACTTCGTGGACACACTGCCTCTCCTTAATGTTGTTGAGGATTTCCGGTATTTCCCAATGGGGTCTTGTAGTGCGACCCAAACGCGCATGCTTCGTCCCCTTCAAAGCAATCCCAATTTGGTAAGCAGCAAGTCATTTCGGTTGTAACAAACGCTGGCTTCACTCAAGCTGTGTTTCTGGCAGCGAGCGATGCGTCCATTTCATTAGCAAGTGAATGGGGCACCCTTCAGCATGAACTGCAAACCCTTGCTTCCCTGTTAATTACACGTGATAACTGAGAGAGGGGTGTAGTGCGTGCTACTGGACCTCAGCACATACCTGATCACAAGGCTTCGTCCGGATTTTCAGATCCTATAAGGTGGACTTAGGTTAATGGTCTCAAAGGCTTAACGTTACTTTAACAGCAAATCGTTCTTCAGAAGCAAAATGCATGCTTACTTGTTGCTCCGCTTTTGTAGTTAAACCCAAGGCCAGTGAGCGTTGTTTTTCTTATGTAATTAGACCGGCTAAGGGTTTTCAAACTGTGATCCGTGGATCCCAGGCGGTCCACAAAGCATTAAAATACTATAAATAGCATTTCTTCTAGGTTGTATAGATACAAACTGTGTTCTTGATGCACGCATCTGTATACGTTTTAGGACCAAATATCTTTCTTCCTTCCTCTGGCCTTTCTACCCATGTTGCAACCTGCTCCCTGTCCTTTCTTTCATTGGTTTACAATAACTTCGACCTTATTGCAAATGTCATGACCCTCGGCCTGTTAGCATGCTTCTTCTTTAGAGGGAGGAGCGCTTTCATCAGGTTGCAACAGTTTCTAATAGCTGACCCACCGAAATATAAATGTAATATTAAATTAAAAGCGTAATCATCATATTTTGTACATTGTAATTAGGATATATGTGTATTATAAAATTTAATTTCAATGTATGCATTATATGACATCAGAAGTTCTTTGGAGCCCAGAACTCTGAAGAGGCCATAAAACCGCTATACAATGGGAATAGTAAACTCCAGGGGACGAGTGTTTGTCACTTTTAAAATACCTTCCGTTGGCGAGGATTAACACAGCCAAGGCCTTTTAAATTCGTTAAGGGAATGAACCCGATAGTCGGTTATACAGTTGACTTTAAACCAACCAGTGTAAATAAAGGTTTTAAACTTTAAAATAGTAGCGGTTGGCAATTATTGGCGGGTGCGTTTGAACCACCCAATTGTAGATGTATATTTTGAATTTTTAGAACAAAGCGCAAAACTTGCGCGTGCTTATGTGACCTCTATGGCTTGCTGAAGCCAACGGTTAGTTAATTTGAATGGAATATATAAGGAAGCGTTTGCTCGGCTGGGGCACTCACTTCAGGCACGCAATCACATTTAAATTGACATGCTGTGACAGGCATTCTACGTTTCGCAGTTCACAGACGCACTTGAAGTTTTAAATTCTGCTCAGGCACTTATCAGTAAGTTTTACACGCGGCGAGACGCTGAGTTCTAAGTTCTACACACCGTGAGAGTCATTTTAAGTTTGCTCTGCTATGTCATCAGTTTAGATCAATTCATCAGTTCATCGGTTTAAAAGTTCAGTTCATATACATCAATTCATCTCTTTGGAAGTTGCTTAGCTAAACTTATATTTGATGTAGTGAAGGTCTATCGTACGCAGGACAACAGAGGAAGCGAAAGATCTTGCGAATAATAAATTACCATACATATTATGTCGCATTGCGTGATCATTTACCCAATCGATATCCTCTCCCAATCCTGTTGCGCACGAGTTACAACAAAGCTGAACAAAACCCTGAGATATTGTTGTCGTGAACCGTGGACAGCAACACCGAAGGGATTATTAATCAATTAATCAAATTGGCATCAGAACATGAGGCCGACAACAAATCGCTTCAAAATTGGCTTACCAACGTGAGGCCGACAAAAAACCGCTTCAAGGATTAGACTCTTTTGGATACTGACCACCAATGACCAAGGCAGCAGAAACTATAATACATATTGTAAATTTTAATTCAATATTTACTTTCGTATTTAAATGTAGAACATGTTGGGCTAGTAAAGTTATTTCCATTTCAATTTCGTGAATGTTAAGTTTTCATTTGTTAAGTTGTAGGCAAATGCCTGTTAAGAATATTCAAAGTTAAATTGGAAAAGTGCTTGGCCATTTACTTTTTATGGTATAAATTACAAACAAGCATATTTATTATTTAAACTTCATAATTGATTTAGTAGTGTGCTTACCAGCTTTTATGTGAATGATAACAGTTTATTTTTTGTTTTTAGTTGTAAATCTTTTTATGACATATGTAACAAGTATAAATGTCAAGGAATTATATTCTCCCTTACTTGGAAACTACATTTCTTGGCCATATCTTGGCTGTTTTCTTTTCAACAATTTTCTAAATTAAATACTAGCAGAAGTATCAATGGGAAGGTGCCGCATGAGAAATAAATTATTATAGGGAGTCCTAAAGTCACGTGGCAAAACAATGAATTACTAGAAAACAAAAAAGATACAAATTTACGATATGTATTCATTGAGGCGAAGTAAATGAGAATAAAATTGAAGACTACTGTATTTTTCTTGAAGGAGCTCTCAAATAATCCGAGAGCGTGTACCAGACGGAACACTCAAATTGAGTAGACTGGGGTGGAACTGAGTAGGCGAGTTCCACATTTTCGCGGACTATTAATGAAGACCATGAAAGCAACAATTTATATGGGCTGGATTATAATTAGTTAGTCTGAACATAGGAAACAGAGGTGGTTACAGCACGCTAAAGTTACTAAAATCACTAAGATCAATGATTTAAAATGTGGCTTGCTTCCACACTCACCTTTATCACCGGATTTGGCTCTTACCGAATTTCATTTATTTTTTAAACTTAAAATGTCTTGAGACGACGTATATTTTCATCTGACGAGAAAGTCAAAACTGCATTGCATACATATTTAGCAGATCTCGAAGGAAAACACCTTCCCTGATGGAATAAAGCTATTGAGCAAAGTTTGTTGTACTGTGGGGAGACATTTTGAAATAAGCCCAGATTTTCATGGATTATCCCCCCACCTCTTGTACTTGTTCTATGCACTTGTTTGTCTAAGAAATAAGTATAGAAACAAGTGCAGCATCAACCCTCGCATTTAGAAAATAAAATTAACTAGTCAAGTTGTGTCATTATATATTGTTAGTTATTATTAAGATTAATGATTTGCGCGATTTATATATATTAATGTGATATTTAACAAAACATTTGCCAAAATCAGATAGAATGCTTTATTGGATGTTGTCCTCCATGTACATGAAAATTCAAAAGTGTCTGCCTCAACTTTGCCGTTAGAATCAAATATAAGCCAAAGTTCCATGTAGAAAATCTTTAAAAGTACCAAGCTACATCCTTATAAAATTCAATTTTTCAAGACATTTCAGAGCAGGATCCTAATTGAAGAATGCAGTGTTTGAATTAATGATGGAGCGTATTAATAACATTCTGCTTTTCTTGTATTCTCAGATGAAGCCATACCTGCCTGAATGGGTTTGTCAACAAACACAGCTGTCTATGGTGGTTAGACGTAAATTCACATTGTATGGAGGATAACCACAAGTAGTACCTTCAAAAGCTTCATGTTTGAGCTGGTATTGAAGATTGATGATTGGTACTTTCTTCTAAAGGATAATAGATATTTGTATTTGCTTCGAAATCACGTAATACTGTCGCAAATTGGTTTCCAAATATTCAACCATGGACTTCCCAGAGATGATAGCTCACTAATGACCGAGTGTATGTTAGCACACAGTCCAAGATTTTCCGAAACGATGAATTGGCAGGAGAGGTCACATAGAGTGGCCAGCAAGATCCGTAGTTTTGTCCCTTTTGGGTTTCTTTTTATGGGGTCATTTAAAGTGGGTACCAATAACTTAGAAAATCTGAAGTATCGAATAAAAGTGGTGAGTCTTTTTTTTTTCCGATGGGAACATTGTCAAGCAGCTGAGAGCAACCAGTTTGAACTTAGAATTTTAGACTTTGAGATAGCTTTATTTTATTTTTGTTAAGAAGGAGTATTTTTATTTGCTACACTTTTTTTATTTAGCAATAATAAATTTGTACAGAAGTTATCTAATGTGGATAGTTTTTGAAAACCGTAAATGAACATTACAACCGTAAAAAAAAAATCGGTAATATCATTTTTGAGTTCTCAGCTATCCCCACGCACCGAGTTACATGTCGCTGAACCGCATGCTTCAAAAGTTATTTAGTGGTGCGGGACTTTTTACTAACCCTGTAAAATAGCATTATCACCTTCTAGTAAATCAATAGATAATATATTAATGATTTAAATTGTTACATATGTATTTAAGATATTCAAGCTTTAAATTAATTACTGTCCATTTTAAATATAATAAAGCAGTTACTAATTTTTTCATGAGTGTTTTGCTCCCTTTTGTGTGAACTCAAGGAAGTATTTTGGAAGTAGAAAATCAAAATGCAAACTACTTAAGCAATTACTAGAACCAAAAACGTTATTATTGAAACCTCGTGCTCAAAAGTGCCAAGTGTTATTTCTGCTAAACGATGGGTGTTGAATATTCATTTCAGACTTCAGAACAAAATGTATCATATTTGCAAACCAATGACCACAACATTAATAGGTACAGTCAAGTCTAAAATAGTTTTTCATCTGTTGCGACAGGGTTACATTGAAATAAAATGTGAATCATAATAGAAACATTAGAGGTAAAGGAGATGTTTGAGATCAACTCATTTTTAAATTAAATAATTTTCAGTTAGCAAAACAATTGATTATATGACACATGGAATTACCAAAGTTATAAGGAATGGTGAAATGAGTGAATAAAGCGGTAGATACGAATTTGTTTAACTTAAGTAAGACAAACTTAAATCAATGCAATTTATGAATCAAAAAGTTATTATATCACTTTAGCCTTACGCAGTTTGATAACAATTTCTCTCAGTAGTTTGTTATGTATCAAGACATCGAAATTCATACAATCAGATTGTAATTATTACCCGACGGGTGGTCGAGGTCGTTAAAGTGAGAACTCGTGAGCCAGAGGTCTGGGGTTCGAACCCCGTCAGGACTGTCCTCCATGACTTAGGTTTTTTCCCAGGTTTTCTCAGTCCTCATAAATGGTAAATGCGGGAAGGTACCCTAAACTTAGGCCAGGAACATTTTTCTTCCTTAAAAAAAATCCTCTCCCAATATATCATTTCATCTCATATATCATCAGTGTTCACCGCCTGTGGTGCCTCAGTAGTAAAAACGGGCGTTAAACATCAGTTTAACAAAAGAGGTGAACATGTAAAGGTAAGGAGATCGACATGATACCATATTGCCAGTATATACTTCGTGTAAAATTATTATTTTTCGTAAAAGCGTAAGAAATATAGGAAATAATATTAAGGATCTTTTAATCGCTATATTTTCCATTGTCATTTTTAGATACTGAGTTACATAAAGAAACGTGATCAAATTAGCGATTGCTATATTTTATCGCACATATATAAACAATTGCAATTACGTTTAATATTTTTCACTCTATGTAATTTATACCTAGGGTTTTAACCGTAAATTGTTTTTATGTTTTTTTGAGGGTTCGTTTAATTGTGGCTGTCACATTTTAGCCGTAAAGAAATATAAAGAAAGTTCACCAATTCTTTAAACATAAAGACACGAACCACATATAAGAGTGTGAATAAGGTGCTTTCTGTTTATGTTTTTTTATTGTTATCTTATTAACAAACACACGTTATAGTTGTAAATTTCACTTTTTAAATTGCTATGTAAGTACTACAAGATACGAATTTCACTTTTAGTTTTATATTCAAGTTAATTAAAATGCACAACTTTGGACTTTGTAGCATTTCAATCATTGCACAATATTTCAATTTTAAAATGTCACAAAACAGAGAGTAAATTAAATCTCATTATAAAATGACTTGTCACCTTAAAATTTGTCTGCATAATATGAGGTACTGTATACTGTTTTTCTGCTGTAGTCTCTTGATTTGTTGTTGATTTGGTTTATTTACGGACGCTCTTTAACATCTTAGATCATCAGCGTCCCATTCTATTCAGGGGGTGAAAGGGCTGACAAATTTTGCTCAGAAGAGGCCTCTGAGCAAAATTTGTCGACCGTTTCACGCCATGAATAGAATCTTGACTGAATCTGAACCATTTTCTTGAAGCCTTGTGTCTATATTCTAGCTTTTCTTCATCCTTTAATTGTCCTGATCGACACTTCTGGTGCACTGTCGCACGTATCACGTCACTTTCTAGTTCACACTTCATGTTAAACTCACTGATAATTGAAGTGAATAAATTGCCATTGTAACAATCTCATTGCATTCACGTGTCTATATTCCATGCTTTATTTAATATGTGAGTGTGTGTGTGTGGGGATGAAATTCCTTTGGTTGGAAGCATTTTTATAACTGCTGTCAATTCGTATGATGTACATATATTTATAATATTAATGGATAAAATTATATACAATTGTTTTTATTTTCGTTTCAAAACATAATTATGTAGCTAATGCTTAAAATGTACCATCTTTTAATTAAAGTATTCCAATCGTTCTATTAGTAAACTGATGGTATTTTATGAATTATTTTTTTTTCTTTTATTGGTGAGATAATTTGAGCACTCTTTTTAAACATGTTTATCCTTTTTAATTTATTATTTTGACTGAATATATCACTTAGTTTGTAAATAATGTACATGAATGAGGACATTATAAACATCTACCATAATTTCACCAGTTTGAAAAACAGTTTTACAATTTATAGCAAAGAAATATTTTTAATGCCCCCATGATTCAATGCATGACTAATCATATTTTTTCCAATACGTTTTACTATTTGTTATGGAAGCTCGAGATTATGTTAAAATACAGTAAACAATGAATTTTTGCTAATTATAATAGTTTTAAGTCCTTAGAAATAAAAAGAAGGAAAAGGGGTTCGGCAAGTTTACATATACTTTGTAATAGAGCCAAGTCTTAAACTAAAGGAGAGTGTGCAGTGGATTCAGTAGAGGTCTTTTTACTGCGATTCTAGTGATATGAGAGCAGGAAAAAGGAGGAAGGGGAGATGATGTCTGTAGGCAAGTGCACCCTCTAGCACACGCAGCTGTGTAAACGTTGTTGCCTTTAATCTCTGTCGACACTACACAATATGCAAGATGGGCTATAAATTTAAATTTACTCTCCTCCCAAGATAACATGTCTGTAATTTGTCAAAACCTACCGTGTCAACAGACGCTGTGCGCAAAATCGCAACACCCTGGAACTTTGCAAAATTGAGGCTCAGCCTGCCAGGTGAGGAAAGGTTTTATCTCATCTCCTGTGCAGTTAGGTTAACTTCCGAATTTAGGCGAGGTATTACGAAACTAAAATTATTCCGAAATTAGGTACATATATTTGGAGAAAAAAAAAGATAAAAAATGTGTGTTCATTGTTCATAAAGAACAGGAATTGGGTGTGAGTTAACTTTTTAATCACGAAATGACATTGTATTTCAAAATGATATTTTTGACTTGATTAAAGTAATATAATTTTTGGACAATATATCTTTAATCATCTTCATAATTTTGATTATCTTCCACAAACCAGTCCCCATTGGATGCAATTCACCTGCCCCAGCGTTTCTGTTAGTCTTCAAAGACATGCTAGAAAACAAAGTTTGATAGGTCCCTCAGAATCGTCTCCGCAGCCTTCAACATTGTTTCTATAAATACCCCCCCCCCCCGTCCACGAAGTATTACTTCAATTGGGAGAAAAGGAGAAAATCAGTCTGGACTATAGGGAAGAAGAGGAGCACATATCACATTGATTTTTGTGAGATATTCAGCAACAACATTTGCTGCAGCATCCAGCTCATTATGTGTATGATAAGACTGCAGAGTTTTCAGGACATCTCTGAAGTAGCCCAATTGCAGGTAAATACGACATGATGATAAATCATTCCTCGAATATGCACAATGACAACAGAGGTATTGATGTTTTCTTCCGTTAGGCCCCATTCACAATTAAAATTAAACGTAATGGAAACTTAAAAGCTAAAATATATTGTAATGGACCCATTCACAATGAATCACGTGAACCTACAATTGCGAGGTCCAAGGTTTTGCGTCTACGTCTAATTTAAACTTAAGAAATCAGTCAATCAGAACACAGCTGCTCTATGTAGAGTTCTATGGTAGAATTTATCCTTACTCGCAGCACGGAAATCAGATGCAACTCTTGCTGCTTGCTGCTGCAAGTCCCGAGCCCGGTAGTGACTTCCACAGACATAGCTACATCATAAGGTTTTCAAGCGAATAGTACCACACATAGAATGTGCTATAAATTGATGTTTATGAATTTTTTTCTGCTGCATTCAAAGGAGAGTTTCCACCATTACAGTGATTTACCCGTCCCTATCAATTTATATTTACGAAAAATCACTAGGCCTACCGGTTTCTAGAATTCACTCGAGGTTAGCGTTAGATTAGCGTATGTATATACATATATATACAATTATTTTGTTTGTATTTTCATATATATATTTAATACATCTTCCATTTGTGGATATTTTATTGGTCATTTGCATTAAACAGCTGCTTTGATTTGTGCATATCCTTACTATTTCAGGTTTAGAATAAATAAATTCCTTGTGATGGGGGAAAAAAACTTATTTTGAAGAAAATCGCCACTCACTGTTCCTTGAGACACATTTTTTCTTTAAATATCGTCGCCACCAATAGGCAATATACTTTCTCTTTAAGAGTGTAAACTCTGTCGCAATTTTAATATGTTTCTCTTCAGCACCCCAAATATTCGATCGTATGAGGTCTGTATTGTCCCTTCTGGACATCTGTAAGTAATCTTATTAACTGTGTTAACCTTCGGACTGATGTTTAGTTTTTGTTTGTCCTGATACTCCGTCAAATTGGGTGTACTTTTCAAGCAAAGAAACTTTGCAATAATCATATATAAGAAACATCTTTGTTTGCTTCTCTCTTTCCCTTACCTTCGTCATACACTGACTCTCTTTGGTATTATAAATGCAGAAACTGCCCACCCAAAGCTGTAGTAAACGTTGGATAAAGCCAAATTTTACAGAAAGCTAAATGTTAATTCAGCCATTTGACTTTCTCTGTTTTGTTCAACTTGCTTCAGGGAGGTATAAAATCTCCTTCGCTTAAGCTTGTGTGTATCAGATCTACTTGTGCTGCTGTCAGAGATATGAGCTCATTTTATTTTTCCCTCTAGTTATTCGCATTTACCACGAACATCAATTTGAGGCCGGCCAAAAGTAAGTAGGTCAAAGTTTTTCATAGGTAGCTCTTGTATAATATAATTCATAACTTGCGGAGGAGAAATGAATTACGTCATTGGCATGATTTCTTTCTCCTCCTGATTAAAGCAGAAGAAATGAACTTACTCACTTAGAATACTTCAGATATAATTCCTTTCAACACAAAAGATGAATCTAGGTAGAAGAATGAGAGCTGGTGAAAGAAGGAAAAAATGAAATGAAGTTCTTTTTTCCACAGACGGATTTAATTATTGTTAATTGAACGGCGATTGTATAATAAAGAAGCTCTCGCTCAATGAAAATGTGTTTGTGGCTCAGGTAGAAAATTCCAAAGCCATGACCGGGAATCTAAACTAAAGAAATTTCCGCCCATACTAGGTGAGCCTTACTAGTATAGACCACTCGCATAACACTCGCTTACAGAGACATACTCGTTGAGCATTCAGTTCAGTTACCTATCCTGCGTCTACTTTGTGGAAAGCTTCATTATTTATAAAATTGCGTTTCACTTTTCTCTAGAATGAAGGGAATTATGTACAAAACAAATGAACACACGAAGAACTGAGACTGAATATCTTTTAGAAGATGGAGGCAGTTTTTTACAATAAACTTCAAATTACAGAAATTGCGGCGGTATTTGTATATTTATTTATTTTTGTAGGTTGTAATTGGGTTTGGATTCTTTATGGATAAGGAGGTGATCGAATTTTATAAATGGATTGGTATCTCAGGGATGATTGGTCGAACCTCCATTCAGTACCGCAATATAATAATGTTTCTTCCTCGGCTACAAGCTCAGTTTATTAGCTGAACGTTTTTGTGATGCACTATCACAGGCAAAGGAGATGATATACAAACAAAATATAACACTCACAGTTCCAGTTTTCACAATTTATTAACGCTTTAGCTTTTTATCCAACACTTCTCCCTTTCACTTCAACACCAAGTGACAAACAAATGACAAAAAGTAACAAGTAATAAGTCCGTTGGAACTGTTTTTATTAATTCGCCTGTCCGTCGGTCTAGGCGCTGTTAATATATTCAGCATGGCTTTCCAAATGTCACGTGATTGGCTCTTCTTACACCTATCTTCCTATTGGTGGGTTTTTTATGCTAATTTATTACCGTTTAACTCTCATAGACTACCTTATAAGATTTTATTCGGGTCCACCCACAGCAAAATTTTAACTCTTAGACTGTTGACATAAATAATTTTTAAAAGGGAACCGTAACAGAGGTTTTGTGATTACATCTGGAAATTTATTTCCGGAGTTTTCCCTATACTGTTAACAAAAGAATTACTTGTCCTTTGCAAATTACTGAGATCTCGTTTTATTCAATATCTGGTAATTTTCCAAATTCTAGTTGACCTGAAGTAGCATTACAAAGAGACCCTATTAGCCAAACAGATTACAATGCGTGCCTTCTCGGGGAAACCTTCCCTTACAATGGTATTTGTCTTCATTCTTATACTTGTACCAACACGTGTAATCCATATGTCTGTGGTCCTTTTGGGATTATATTATATATTAATATTATTTCTAAGTGGACCTGGGATCGATGCTAGACAATAATAGTTTCAAAATGCTTAAAATCATAAATTGCCGAAGAAACAGTTTATTTTTGGTAAAATATCGACATTGAGCGGAGGCCCTAATCAGCAACTATTCGCTCCTTCGACGTGGTAGCAGTCAATACTTGTGTGACATTTAAGTGCTCTAATCACAGCTAATATGGGTGGGACCCAAATTCCAATATTCAGGTTCATCTCTGAAAGATTATTTAAAGCTATACCTTTGAGCAAAATAGTAAAATTGACATGTAAACCAACTCTTACATTATTATCGAAAAGAAGTCATATACACACTTCATCATAATCTTACCGCCACCGGTGGCCGAGGTCGTTAAAGCGCGAGCGAGAGATCTTGAGTTCGACTACCAGCAGAGCGTGACTGAGTTTTTTCCAGCTTTTTTTCAGTCCTCATAAATGGCAAATGCAGGGGAGGTACCCTAAGCTTAGGCCTGGAACGCTTCAAAAATTAATAAATCCTTTACGTGTTTATCATTTCGTCTCATGTATCATTAGTGTCCATCGCCTGTGATGCCTTAGTAGGGGCTAAACACTATTGAAAAAGAAAGAAAATCATCATCTCTTCATGGTTTAGGAGATTTCTTCTGTTCCGGCCTCTTGTCTCTCTCCATCTTCTCTTTGGTCTTACATAATTTACCATATGTTTGATAATCATGTGTCATTTTAGGGCAGAGGGTTTTATCCATCCTTTGCAAATGATTTGTCGTTCTTGGTGGTGTAGTGGTAACCATACTTACCTCCTAAACTCAAGATCGCGGGTTCGATCCCGGCCATTACCGATGAATTTTTTCGAGCGTAAAAAACCTAAGTATGGCTTTCTTCAAAAGGTAAGTAAAGCCGTGGGATCGTGTCGTACATTTACGGCACGTAAAAGAACCTCAAGTCTGAAAGAAGAGGCCTGTTAGAAAAATTGATCGGCCGTTTCACGCCCTGAATTGAATAAAACGTTGATGACCTGAGGTGTTAAAAAGCGTCGTAAATAAACTAAAATCAAATCTGCAAATTATTTCTCCATCGTTTTCCTTTTTTCTATATTTATTTATTTTGTCATTAGTTATAGAAATGGCTAATTCATTTCTTCATATTTTATTTTATTTATTACTGTACATCTCTTAATAGATTTAAGGTACCTCATTTTTGCCACATTTTTTTAATCCCATCACTTTTTCTTTATGTTTCACAAGTGTACGTTAACTTTGAAATCGCCTCCGTTTTGAACAATTTTAAGCTTGCTACATTTTTTGATTTTGTTGTTAATGTTCTTGCTTATCTTCCACAATTGCTCTGTAAGTCACTAACTTCATTATTTATTTCTTATTGTGTTGATATGTTATATTGCATCCTAAATAATTAATTTTTGTGCTTGCTCCAGCTTCATGCTGAATCACAATTATGCTGCAAAATAATCAAATAACTGCAAGGGAAAATATTCCAAGTCATATTGAAAATAATTTTTTGAAGTCTGAATATGAAGCTCAAAAGATTCATATATTTTATATGTGCCTCTGGATCGCCAAATGGTAACAATATTATTCCATCTAGTTTTAACTTTTATGATCATATTTATTTAGAAGTTCTTTATGCATAAAGTGGCCAGCATGTTCTGAGCGTTGCTTAGGCTCAGGCCTGCATAAATAATTTGTATTTGGTGTCAGCGGTGGGACAGTACACTTCAAATATGAGAATGAACAGATCTGTTCTGCATTCACTCTTTGTTAATGAGGAAATGCTGGACTCGTGGCTGTGACCCTTGATCCTTAAGTCCCCACAAGGGTCGAACCATTGTTCTCTCATCCCTGCCCTCAGCTGCTGTAAAGACCTTCTAGTCCGGCGCCAAGTCCACAAGCAAATAAACAAACTGTTCGCGCAAGCTTTGCTTCTAGAACTTTCTCTCCACTTGTACTCTCTCTCACATACATACACAGTTTGGACTCCATTGCAAAGGAGAGCTCGGTCTCTATTTGTATGCAGATGTCACTGTCCGTCGGGGACACTGTGGTGGGGGAAGGCTTGGTTGGCTGGAGGAGGAAAGGATGATGGAATTTGCGCGCTCCTCCAGAATCCAGACTCAGTCACTGCCCCCCCCCTCATTTTTATGCCTTTCTCTCAAGGCATGTCCTTGCTTTATACAAGAATTCTGGGTACCTGCTAGGAAAGAAAACGGAGAAAAGGAAATAATAATAAAAAATCCATAACTTAAAATATTGCATTTGTAAGTGTGTGGAGGTAGGGTTTGAATTATTCTGTATTGGCTGTTGCTCTAGGCATTCCAGTCACGTTGCGGGTTATGTACTCAAGAAATTGTCTTCCAATGTAATCTGTCTGTATTACTGGAATTGTTTGTAGTATATTGCCTCTCTGCCAAGGCATGCCTCGGGTGAGAGAATTTGCACTCAAACGATGTTACTTTCTGGAACACCAATTCTGTTCTACTATTCATTACTTTTATCCCTTTTATTTATAATTTGAATTTTCAGTAGCATATAACTTCATTTCAATAACTCTTCTATAATCCACAGTTGTACCACATGCTATACCACTGAACAACATTCATGCTATAGAATGTCTGTCCTGATAGTGTAGTGATAATCATACTTGCCTCCTAAATCCAAGATCGCGTGTTCAATCCCGGCCAGGATTGGTTTTTCGGGCATAAAAATCCTAAGTATGGCTTCCTTTGGAAGAGAAATAAAGTCGTGGGTCCCATGTCGTAGATTTACGGCAGGTAAAAGAACTTCAAGCCTGAAAGAAGAGGCACTGCAAAATTTATTGGACGTTTCACGTCCTGAATTGAATGGGACGCTAATGACCTGAGATGTTAAAAAGCATCCGTATATAAATCAAACCAATAATGCCATAGAATGCAGTATTATAGGGTGTTATTATTATATTTAAGTACTTAAATTAATACATTTTCGTTTAGATAATTGCTAGCATGGACTAGCCAACTGTACTCACTCTGATCTGAAAAATGTTGAACTGTTTTGTGGTATATGTTTCGTCTATATTTGGAGCCTATTAAAGGCTAGTTTTGTGTACCTATACATAATGGTGGCAGGAATGTATGGAATGAAAAATACTTACTGCTGAAAATGCACGTATATCCATCCTGACCGTGGGTCTTTTAGTGGTTTTCCCTGGTCGCTTAGACGAGCGCCATGATGCATCCTTCCTTTCCACAAAATTTCCCCTCTTCCATTTCATCTCAATCCGTTGCTTCTGAGAATTAAAATTGCCAGACGAAGTGGTGGGCTGGTCTGGGCGCGGTGTAGCGATGGTTTGCTCTTTGGATAGGTTTAAGCCACCGCTATGTCGCATATATCTCACCCCTACTTATACTTCCTGTAATAGAACCAAAGGAATGAAATGAAAGGAAATGAAAGAGCGTGAAATTCGTGGAAAGGAAATATCGATTCTCATTCATCTAAGTATTCAGGAAAAACCATAAAATAACCCAATGTCTTTTTTTTTTTTTTTGATTGATTTATTTATGGACGCTCTTTAACATCTCAGGTCATCATCGTCTCATTCAACTCAGGGCGTGAAACGGCGGACAAATTTTGCTCAGTGGCCTCTCTTTCAGGCTTGAGGTTCTTTTTCATGCCGTAAATGTACGATACGGGATCCCTTCCGAAGGAAGTCATACTTAGGATTTTTACGTCCGAAAAAATCCGTCATCCTGGCCGGGTTCGAACCCGCGATTTGGTTTTAGGAGGCAAGTATGGCAACCACTACACCACCAGGACCGACAATCCAATGTCGGAATAGGCAACCATAAATGATTTTTCCCTTATTGGCCCCCTGTATTTGTTCAGCCAGTGAACGCCATAAAACACGTTTTGCCACACTTTCCTCTGTAAAAACAGTATTGCATCCTGTATTTAACGTTTAATAATTATGAGATTTTAAGAAAAACTTAGCTTTCATCAAGAGTAAATAATATATTTTTTTAAATATATCTCCTGGGAGTAAACCCTTTTTCCATCGTCTTATTGATTTCGTTCGTCTCATAAGTTATTTTTGAACCGCGTAGTGTTTAATATTGCTTTTCAATCCTGTCCTTTTTTTTTTTTTGTCTCTGACAACTGTAAATGAGTATTTTATTCATTTTTCCTGGAAATCTGGACCAAGTGCTGTTCGTAATATCTACAGGATAGGGAAAAAATATGTACAAAATATTTACAAATGCAAAGGGTGTCGAAATCTTGAAAGAAGGGACCTCTGAGCAAAATTTATAGGCCGTTTCGCGCTCTAAATCGAATGGGACGCTAGTCACCAAATATGTTAAAGAACATTCTGAAAAAACCGTAATAACAATAACAACAACAACAATAATAATAATAATAATAATAATAGTAAAATCACAATAACTTAACGTAACGAACAGTTATTGTATCACACATCTGTCGTATTGTTAAATAATTGAAATGCAAGCACAATAATAGTTAATTAAACTCACCTACAGTAGTTCTCAAATCACCTTACCACTTTCACGAAGACCTGTACACTGACTGACAGTGCGTGACTTGCAGCCTGCTTATGATTGTGTCCCCGCCATTGATTTACATTTACTATGACCTTGATTTATATTGAAGCGTCTGAAACCATTAGTTCCCATCCGTAAAATACTTTGTTTCATGCCCCTTTTCTACAGGTAAATTATTTGAAAAAAAGTTTAAGCCCCCTGTATGAAAGAAAGCAATTCTTATAATGTCGTCTAAGTCCAGGGATATGTGTTCTGGGCATGTTCTTAACAAAAATATGTGAAAATTGCCTCGAAACATTCGCGTTATAACGTTTTAACACTTAAAACGCACCATTACTACAAATTAAGAATAAATTAATGTTTTTACATCTTTTAAAAATTTAAAATGTGCCAAACATAAACTTCGTATACAGTTCCACAACGTCATTAGAGTCTCAAAGGACTTTTCGGTATTGTTGAAAAGAGATATCACTTGAGCGCCTATCATAAAATGAAGGGCTTCATATTAAGATATTGTTTCATATTTCCATCTGATACTCTGTTTTTTGGACAGCTATCAACAAAGAACCAATGCTATTCTTACAAATTTGCTTTTTCATTAATGAGAAATAAGCTATTGTTGTTTGAATAGATGAAGTAATAAATAATATATGAACCACGCATAAGCTGGCTGTGTTATTCAGATCAAAAGATATTTCCAAAACGTCTTTGACTTACGTCTGGTAACCCTTGAGGAAGAATAACCATAAGATAAATCGGCACCGCAACATGCAAACCTGCCATCTGTTCTTGTTATCTTAATCAGAGAGTTGTTAGATACAAATAGCATCCACTTAGAGTGAAAAATCATCTCAACCGATCATATTAAATTGGGTTGTACTATTAGAGTCTTGACAGTAGTATATTTCAAACACCGAAAACGTTTAAAATACACATTTATTTCATCTTTTATTTTCAAGTTTGAGTTAAAGAAGCTATACTGATTTTGATGAAAATAACTAAGCTTGTTTACATTTAATAAAACGTTTATTCTAACCGACAATACAAAACGCATCTAGCAACACATGCTTGATAAGAGCATTTCTATCGATATTCTATTTTTTTTAGAATACAACCAGTTTCTGTAAGGATTTAACTTTCTGCGACTATTTGTTTTACTATTCTAATCCAGATGAATTGTTGTTCCTTTGGCCGAAATAAGCCATTATAATGCTTTTAAAATTAATGTAATTGCTCTTTTGTATTCTACCACACTTCATTGTTTGCATTAGTAGATTATTTAATCATTCGCAGCACATGCGAAACGTTGAGTAATCCGCAGAAATTATAATACTGCCGCACAGAAGCTGATTTTGTTAAAACAAGTTCAGTGAGATTATTTGTGTTACGGGCCACATTAGCGCTGCTGGTTACTGGGAAAGGACAGCCGCAGCAACCGCAAAAGGAGAGTTAAAGTCGTCGCAATTAAAGTTAGTGTTTTTATTTTATATTTTTAAAAGTATAAAATGATAGTGCATTTAAAATAGAGCATTTACCTATGTGCCCCACAGCGGCAAAATTTGTCGGCATCTGCATAAGAAATCCCTGTATTTCATCCGAATTTTCTTCCGTAAGAACACTGTGGTTTAGAGTACTTTTCTTGTCATTGAGTAATTTTGTCTCTCGTAACTTATTAAAATGTTAGCTAACAGTTTCTCTATCTAGAACGTGGTTGTCAGAATATTATAGGGCTTGAAGGCTGGCTTCTTCCAGTATGTAGCCACTGTGTAAGTAACCTCACTATAACTAGAACAGCCTTTTAAACAACATAACATGATTTAGCTTGCAAGTTTACACTCTGGATCAACGATCCAACAATAGTATTGAATACTAAACTCAATTATGTATTATGAAAACACAAACTATGACATGACAGGATTTGAGTGAAATAGGCAGAATAGATATAAATTGAACAAAACAAACTTTCATAATGCCTTCACAAAGATAAAGCATTTTATAAAACTCAATATTTATTGTCCGTTTCGAAAAAAAATCATATCTCTGTCATTTTCATTCTTTATTATGGGCTTTTAATGGAATTTAATAACGTTAAACGCATGTTTATACATTTAACAACGGAAAAATAAAAATGTAGTCATATATGATGATTTAAGAAAATACTCAAAGAATGGTACACGTATTCATTTATAGTAACTATCGATATAATAGTCTTATTTGCAGAGTGTATAAACTTTGAAGAAAATAATTTATATGAAGAACAAGTGGGATTTCGTAAAGACAGTTTGTACAGACAACATTTTCACTCTACATCAATTAATCCAAAAAATATAGAAAATTCAATAAATAAACAAGTATTTTATGTGTACATTTTATTAACGCCATTGACAATGCAATTAAAAGTGTACATAAAGAAACAGGGATTAAAAAATTTGGTACATAATACAATCAATAGTAGCAAGTAAGGGAGTATAACAAGGATGTAGCCTGTCCTCTCGGTTTTTAAATTTTTTACAATTATGATAATCTATGAGAATTGGAAGTAAAAGTTTGCAGTTTACCGTGTATGAATTGTATACATTACTTACTCTATTATTTGCGGACAATCAAGTTATAATTACTGAAAATTAAATAATACAAAGGACATTATTCGAACATAAAAAAATTGTAAAATCATGTAATTAAATGCCCTCTCAAAAGTAAAAGTTGCTAATAAAAATTTAAAAACTTAAACTGTTTCATTTTTTTCACTGTGAAGCACTCTACAATGTTGATAATTACATACATAAAATTATATTAATCAAATTAGTACTATTATTAATAGACATTTAAAAATAAAGTTAGTAAATAAATATAAAACTATTGCGCTTTCTACTGCAGTGGCTTGAACTCTTTAAAGTATACGATGAAAAATACTTTAACAGCAGAAATGAAATTTCTGAGAAGAGTTGAAGGAATACAAAAACTGATGGAGGTAGAAACTAAGATATAAGAAGAAATATAACGGTTGAGAACATTAATAATGTAACGGTGGAGGAGAAAAAAAGCGATGGTAGGTAATTTAGAGCGAATGGATAATGTTGGGATACCAAACCAATTTTATAATATAAACCAACTAGGAAGGGAATTTAGGTTGACTGAAGAAGACATGGCTGAATCAGCCTTTCTCGGAGACGTAAAGGGCATTACAATATAATTAGAAGTACATAGTCTTTTAGTACTTACAAAATAATCTTCAAGGTTAAAACATTTTGAAGATAATTAAGGTGTATTTTTGTTGATTATGTAAAAACAAACTACTCGGTTGATTTAAAAAGTTCTCATTGTAATCTATAGGTGGCTGTGATAGTACCAAACGAATCATTACTTCTAGGTCACATCTAGGTTTGTTCTGAACCGTTGATCTGAATTGTAATTAATTTGATGTGCTGAATTGAGATATAACCATGGTTTTTCTCCATGACGCATGTTTTTTTCTCAAAGTTAATTTGAAAATTTGCGAAAAGAGTAATTTAATTATCAATATAAACATATGCATCTTTTTAATCAGAAAATCCCTCCCAATGTTTATTTGTCTTAATAGATCCTGATATGCCTTTTTCGATTTCTCTCAAAGCTTCGTCTGTACTCTCGTAAGTTGCTTTCGGCATTTCTCTGTGCAACATCCAATCATGTTCACTTTCCAACTACCCTGGTATTTGCGTTCCATTTCTTTGACATCTTGATGGAATCTTTCGTCTTGTTCTTCGCTTAAAGCAGCAAGATTTTCGAGAAAGTAATCCAAATGGGAATGTAGGAAATGCACTTTCAGACTAATTTTATTTCTTTAATATATTTCCTACCATACACTTAAAATTCTGGTTTCCAAGACGTTTCTGTGTAAGTTCTTTGAACGCCCTCCAACCTTTTTTTTTTTTTTTTTGAACGGCTTCCATTTTTGTTTTGGTTGCTTCGTGTCTAAAGAAATGAGGTATAGGAGAATCTTACTGACTCAATAATGGGGTAAATAATTTCTTTCTTACCCTACTGTATTACAGGAATAGAAGTAACAGGCACTGCTGTGATTTGTGGGATCCATCCCTACATTGAATCCACCAAAACAGAAATCTTTTTTGTCTCCTTAAACCATTGTCGGAGTTCTTTCACGCAAATAAAGCACATCTTATGTGGTGTTCATGGTTTGTCTAAATCATAAAATTTTATCCCAAAATATGCACAATGCACTTTCTATGCAAAGGCAGTTTCTTTATGACAAAGTCCCCACAAATGAAAAAAGAAAGCAAAAAAAAAAAAAAAAAAACTTTCTAGGCGAGTTACCTCATTCTTTTGAAATCATTTTACATGAATAAATAAATTACCTACAACTATAGTAGAGAAAAAAGCGATGTTTGGTTGAATTTGGATTATGCACAGAAATAAACTGAAGAAAACAAATCACTAATAGTACAGAAAAATTGAACTTCTAGCACAATTTAGAAAACTACACTGAAATAACAACCATCTCTCACAGAGTACTGATTACAACTGAATTGAAAAGGAAACCACAACGCAATTGTGATTTTAAAACAAAATCCATCAGATCAGAATTCTTTCATTATTATACGAAATTTGAAAAATTTGAGGTTCTATAGACATAAAAATTAAATTATTAAATTGTGGAGAAAATTGTAAATAATAGAAATATTTAAGTATTTGTGCTGAAATGAACACACATAATCTGTAAAAATTCCACAAAAATTTCCCTACCAGGCAAACAGGCCAGTGTAATGATCCGTTCGGCGAACGGCTTTGCTGGGTACATCTGATTGTTAATACTTTTTACAGTTAATAAGCATATTGTTCAGTGTGGGTTTATCTAGTTTCCCTATTCTCATCATCATGGCACGTGGAGAATCTTACAGTTAAATTATACCATTAGTTTACACAATACGGCTCGAAAGAAGAGGGTATGGTGATGCGCGAAGCCAAGTGCATATTATTCTATGCCTACAAAGCACAACAGCGAAGGACAGAAGTGTATTATTGATTGATGCCCAATATTTAGAAATTAAGCTATGTGGGTTACAAACCTTTAGTTTGACTCGGCGTTTGACATCCCTCATGTAAGTGAAGCATCTGAATCACAGGATGGTGTAAAAGATGTAGAGCCTCCAGAGGAATAGGTTGTTGCACGATTCAATACGTAGGATACTCCTTCTTGCCAAAGAGGCGGATGACAAGCTTGGCATGTATTTCAGTTTGCTACTGTGGACTTGCCCATACACGCAGAACGGTAAGTGCTTGTGCAACCTACTGCAACACACACACACACACACACACACACACACACACACACACACACATACCGCCACGGGTCTGGGGTTCGAATCCCGCCAGGACCGTCCTCCCTTACTGAAGTTTTTTTCCGGGTTTTCCTCAGTCCTTATAAATGGCAAATGCCGGGGAGGTACCCTAAACTTAGGCATGGAACGTTTCCTTTCTTAAAAAAAAAAAGGAAATCCTTTCCCAATATATCATCAGCGTTCACCGCCTATGGGGCCTCAGTAGTAAAAACGGGCGTTAAAACTATTAAAAAAAAAAAAAAAAAAAAGGTAATACTAGCCCTAGTATCGACAGTCTCATAAAATAAGTCTCTCAGAAATACCTTATTTCAAGATTTCATTATATGTGTGTGTGTGTGTGTGTGTGTGTGTGTGTGTTTCAAATGAAGCTGTTAAATAATATGATTAACGTGTTTATATTAATTTTCCACAATATATAGAAAGGCTAAATATTTCGCAAGATTTTTTTTTTTTTTTTTTGATTGATTTATTTAAGGAGGCTCTTTAACAGCTCAGGTCATCAGCGTCCCATTCAACTCAGGGCGTGAAACGGCCGACAAATTTTGCTCAGAGGCCTCTCTTTCAGGCTTGAGGTTCTTTTTCGTGCCGTAAATGTACGACACGGGACCCACGGCTTTACTTCCCTTCCGAAGGAAGCCATACTTAGGATTTTTACGCCCGAAAAAATCCATCGATCCTGGCCGGGTTCGAACCCGCGTTTTGGGCGTAGGAGGCAAGTATGGTAACCACTACACCACCAGGACCGACATTTCGCAAGATAAAAGCTCTTGACTATATATATATATATTTAAAAAAACCTGTTTTACCCAGTATGTGGATTAATTTAAGACATTGTCGTCTTCTCTTATGTTGTACGTTGCTACTATTTTCTCAATGTAATGTATAGATTTTGGTGAATGAAGAGAAGAAGAAAGAAAAATTAAGGGAAGAATAAGGAATAGAAAACGAGGTTGTCTTTCACACCCCCCTCCTCTCGTATGATGCTAGCACCTCTTCATTTTATCTCTCGTTCGTTGCTTTGAGCATCCACTCTTTGTCTTGATGTTTAAACACTCCTTTTTCTTCCAACAATGAGATGGTAAATCCCCTCTCTCAGAACCCCGCCCTAGCTCATTAGCTATGTGCAAAGAACGCAGTGTAAGGGGTATCTCTATTTGATGAGCAATCAGGAAATTCGAAGCAATGGGCTCTGAAAGCATGCGGTCTGTTCATCTTCGATAAGAGCTTGCACGGTTCAGTATAAAGGGCTTTAAATGGTTTGCCTCTTGACTTGCCCTTTTGAAATTCCGAGAAAGGAAGGACGGAAGGAATGGAGGAGGAGCAGAGGATATCGAGCGTGGTAAGGAAGAAAGGTAAAGACCCAAGACGGTAGACATACAGGCGCCCGGGCACCCCCTTTTTGCTCTCTCTCTCTTTCTCTCTCTCGACCTGGAGGACGTGCCCCCGACCTAGCCCGGCCCGGCAGATAACAGTGGCGGTGCGGACCTTAGCCAAAAACACCAAGAAAACTGTGGTCATCTGATTGCGCCAATTTGTCATTGCTTATTTCTATAAGGGCTCTAGACGAGGACTTGAGAATTTAATAAATGAGAACAGTTTTTTTTATATTTAATATTGGAAATGTGGTAGAGAAAGAGGTATAAGTATGAAATATAGTTTTGTTTTCGGCTTGGTAACTACGAAAAGTTTTATGATATATTACATAATATGTAGCCATAACAAGCTTTTAAAGAATCTATGGGAGATGAATTGTGTAATATGACTGAAAAAGTAAAAAATTCATTTTCACTATTTTGAAAAGCGGGGCACAAATATGGAGTACTGTTGAAAGTTTCTACCCTGGTGGTGTAGTGGTAACCATACACTTGCCTCCTAAACTCAAGGTCGCTGATCTAATTCCGGTCAGGATCGATGGATTTTTTTTCGGGCGTAAAAATCCTTCAGAAGGGAAGTAAAACCGTGGGTCCCATGTCGTAGATTTACGCCATGTAAAAGAACCTCAAACCTGAAAGAAGAGGCCTCTGAGCAAAATTTATCTGCCGTTTCCCGTCCTGAATTGACTTGGACGCTGATGACCTGAGAAGTTTCAACAGTTGATTTGTTTTATAAGCGAAATAAAACTTTTTCATGTTAATCTAACAAGAAAAGGGTGGCCGTAATACAACAAATCTATTTTTATCTTTCTCCAGTTTCATTAATTCCAATCAGTACAACACAATCAACTCAAGAGTTGATCAGGTTTTCTCTGGTAAATAGGAAATAAGTTTCTATTTGCTCAGATAAAGGCCCTTCTTGTTAGCCCAAAGAATTTGTTCTCCATTGAAAGAGCATAATAAAATAATTGTTCTTCCCTTTCAGGAGGGAAGATCAATTGGAAGATCAAGCAGAATCATTCATTTTGACTCAATTTTTAGATAAGTAGCTGACATTTTCAATTTACCAATCTAAGTAATATCTTTTTGGAGTTTTAAGTATTTGCGATGCTTTAAGGAAGCAAAGTCCTTCTTTATTTCTCTTACTTGTTTTATTGATTTCTACATGGCGTGTAATCCCTGATGGGCGATAAGTAGTATTCTACATTAGTGACGCTGCAACCTTCAAAATTCTAACCTCAAAACTTCCCGAAACGCAAACAAATAATATATAGCAATGGTGCCTGGTACGTGTACTACAGCATGATGTGGGATTCATTTCTATAAAAGTAAGAACTTTTATGTTATACCGTAATACCTATTTAGTAGCAAACGTTTCTGACTCTTAAAATAAAATCACTTCTGGTTTGTAAAGTATGATTTCCACCATCAAAAGAGCGGAATGTAATGATCGGAATTCACGCTGTTTACCACCTCGTGTGACCTCCATCAGAGGGTAGCATCTACAAGGTCAAAAACCTTGATATTCCATACTAGCATCTCTATTCCATGTAGTTTCCAGTTAGAGTATTGTTAAACGTGTGTTAGTTATACTGTGAATGAAACAGGTAAGATCTAATACACGTAACTTGCCTTAAGGTCACAGAATGTGCTGCTAAGTTGAAGTTCCAACAAACTATGCTTATATTCTACCGGAAACTATGGATAGTTTGTTAGAGGCTAATAATATAATTTAGGAACAAAAATCATATTTATGTATTATGCTAAACATTTACAAAATTGTGTTTTAGTACAGTTATACAATTTATATACATGGGCTGTAAATAAAGTAGTGGAAACACTTTCGAAAGGCAAGTCTGCATAAATCTATAAATGCTAATGTGATTTGTCATTGGCATCTAGAAAGTAATCCTTATTTTGAAGCATTTCTATAGCCTCATGACTGGAGGGGAAGAATAATATATGTTTAGAAAGACCTCTCTTAGGACCGAGTGGTAGTTCGAGCCAATGTTGAAGTGTGCAGTGCATGCCCACCCATTAGAGGCAAACATGAAAAAAGCAACAAATACATATTATAATGCCAATAACCAAACATGCAAGAAAGTTTCCAAATTTTTATTCAATACTGAGTATTAACGTACTATATGTACGAGGAACGAAAATATATTGAAATATAACAATTGAATAAATCAATTATAAACATTAATTTGTGTGAAACTGTGGTTTAAGAACATAAAAAATATTTAATGCTTTCTGTAGAGACAGGCTTTATCCTGCAGATTTCAGACTTTACTTTCATGAAATGGTCATCGACAAGTTTGCAGCCATAAAAACCAGAAGATTGGATATTTTGCGTTTAAACGGATCACAACTACGGTATTTTTTATTAATTTTTCTCTCTTTCTCAGCCACGCGCGAATAAGTATTAATTCTGGTTATTAAGATTCTAGAAGCTCAAGATTTATACTCAGCAGTAGTAAATTGTTCACTTCGGGTCTATGTCGCCGTTGTTAGATATGTCTAACAAACATGCATTTTTATCTCTGCCTTTAGTTACGGTTTAATCATTGCCATTTATTTTAAAGTTGTTGTTTGCATATTCATAAATTCTAATAAATAAAAATGAACTAAGCAAATAATACTGTGCTGCTAATATGGGATTGGGATACGAGCATTTTGCCCGCTCATTCCCAGCTACCTTAATTCTCCAGCTGTCTTGAGCAATTGACATGCATTACTGAATAAACATGGTATGTATATCTAAGGTGTTGAACGTACAGTTATGTAATGAAATAGTAAAACGGTTATTAATATATAAATTTCAAAGAATTAAAATGAGATTTTACCAAGCAGAGATACTGCAGCTCTCCGAAAATCTTGTAAACAACAGCTACTTTAAACAATCCAATTCTTCATATCAGAAAAAGAGGGAGTAAGAGTAAAAAGGGTTACGAAGAAATGAAAAATTAATGTCTGCAAATACACAACATTGCAAGCATACTTATGTGTTTTGGGTGCGTGTGTAAAGAGAGGTCATTTCAAAAACTTAATTTTGTAATAAATAAATTTTAATTTTTATCTCAATGTGTAAGATCACGCATTAAAAATACATCTATTTTCATTATAGAATATGCTATTTTTATATATTGTGAAATTGTGATTATATTTTGACATAAAAACGTTTATGTTTAAAATTAAACACAGGGTGTAATTTTAATCATTAGTTACCTCATTAAGCACTAAAGTTTTATAAGATATCTCTCTTTTCACTATCATGTTCACAATTAATAATAAGAATTCTATTTTATTCTGTTCACAAAAAACATTAATACGAGTGCATGTTAGAAGTACAAAGGATATGAATATTATGAACCTAACATAAGTATATTGGAATATTGTTTATACTTCAACGAACTCTTAAATACATCAAGCTGCATTTTTATTAATGTTCTCTCTATAATCCTTATATAATAACATTTATCTCATATAAACATAATGTAAAATAAGTAAGAATGTGGGCTCAGTAGTGTATGGTTACTAACTTAATCATAAACAGAAATTCAGATTACTGCGAACAGAACACGTGAAACATTCATGAAACGGACTGCTAGAAATCATCATCATTCAATATCAGAGCTCCTATCCTCATCTGCATAAGGCAGAAGAGTCTTCAATATATTTCCACTGTTTAACTCCTCGTGTGATGTACAGAGTTGATGTATGAAAGCAAACACAAAGATTCTTTTTCTTCTCATTTGAAATTGGAACTGGTCCGTTGTAACTCTGAGTGGGGCTCAATATTGGGTTGGCCTTTCCTCTTCGGGCGAAGCTGAAGGCTTGAAACGGTAAACTGCTTTCCAGAGTCGTCTTATAAAACGTTATCCTTGGGGTTTTCTTCTCATAATGACACCATTTTATGTCTTTCTAGTTAATTTTTTGACCACTTTCATTTATTCTTGTAAGCTGCAATGAACCTTTCAAGAGGGAAGATAAATTTTGAAAAGTATTCATGTTTACTTCA
Organism: Metallyticus violacea; assembly: GCA_030762175.1. Classification (NCBI taxonomy): domain Eukaryota; kingdom Metazoa; phylum Arthropoda; class Insecta; order Mantodea; family Metallyticidae; genus Metallyticus; species Metallyticus violacea. The sequence continues at coordinate 64,239,726 of CM060830.1, forward strand.
GATACAAGAAAAGGTTCCTCTTTTCCTGTCTGGCGCACTAACTGGGAACATGCGTGTGGATGTTCAATCGGTCCTCTACATTTCCTCTTCATTTTTTTCAATTTGGCAGGACCATTGTCACTTTCCATGTGAGTATGCGTGGGCAGAAGAAATTTGTGATCTATTGTTTCTAGTGTTGTCATACACATAACTGATATGTGACTATTTTTGTTTTGGCCTGCTCACGTGTTCAGCGTACAGAGCTAATACGTTTACTTATTGCCCGAGACCTGTTAGATATTTACATAAATATGACCCAATGTCATTAGCTCCTCTACCTCACTCTCGTCGCAGTCATGTATCGTCAAGTTGTACGTCCAAAGTTGACGTTTATAAAATGCTACGGAACTGGTGACAACTGGGGTAGGTACGAGGGTAGGCCTAAACATTTTCTAGGTATGATAAAAACAAAAAATATATCTCACTTTTCAATATAGTTACCGTTTATTGCAATTCACTTCTCACAACTTTGAATCAACATTTCAAACCCAGTCCCCCCCTCCATAAACAGTCAGATGTCAGTCAGATGTCAGATGTCTTGCCTGCAAAATGGACATAAAAAGCATCCATCACTTCTTCGTCACACTTAAATTTCCTTCCTCGAAGCTCCTTCTTGAGTTTTGAGAAGAGGAAATAGTCACTGGGAGCTATATCTGGGCGGTACGGTGCATGGTCGATCTCCTTGAAGTCACATTTCTTCACAGCTTCCTTTGCAACAAGAGCTGTGTGCACAGGCGCGTTGTCATGAAGAAGGCGCACACCACGACTCAGCTTTCCTACCATTTTCTCTTTGATGGAAGCACGTATACTGTGCAGTATACGTGGGGAGTATAGTACTCCCCAATTACTGTGATGCCCCTCTCCTTGAAGTCAATAAAGAGTATTCATTCACTGTCCCAAAAGTTTGTGACCTTGATCTTCTTGGTTGGCAGAGTGACCTTGGCCTTTAGAGGCGGTGCTTCGTCAGGTTTACACCACTCCCATCGATTCTCTTTTGGACAAGGGAACATAGTACAGGACCATAGTTTCATTTCCTGTATCAATGGTTTGTAGAACTTCTCTCTCGTTACCGTCGGTCCTGGTGGTGTAGTGGTAACCATACTTGCCTTCTAAACCCAAGGTCGCGGGTTCAAACCCGGCCAGGATCGATGGATTTTTTCGGGCGTAAAAATCGTAAGTATGGCTTCCTTCGGAAGGGAAGTAAAACCATGGGTCCCGTGTCGCACATTTACGGCACAATAAAGAACCTCAAGCCTTAAAGAAGAGGCCTCTGAGCAAAATTTGTCGGCAGTTTCACGCCCTGATATAAATGGGACGCTGATGACCTGAGATGATAAAGGGCGTCCTTAATTAAACAAATCAAGAAAATCTCTCCAGCAGCTCGATCCAGTTTGTAATGCCAAGTTTCTCCCATTTGGTATACTCGCCAAACGTTTATTATTACTGAAGTCCCAGAGATTGTTACTGGAATCGTCAAAAGTTGGCGTGCTGTAGTGAAAAAAACAGGTATATATATTAACAGTAATTATAATAGTAAAAAATGATAAAACACTAAGAAAAAGTCACACTTGAGATCGCAAAGATAATAAATAAAGATCACTTTATTTTTATTTTTCTTTTATATTGTTTGCACCTCTGGTGTTGCTTTTAACGCTGTTTATTAAGTTCAATTTGCTTTTGCGTGTTTTGCTTTTCACTTCTTTACTATTTATCTATTATTCTTTTAATTTCATTTCTTACTTTCTCTGTGTTTTCTAATACTTTTTATTGTTTAATATATCTTGCGATCTCAAGTGTGACTTTTTCTTAGTGTTTTATCCTTTTCTACTATTATAATTGCTGTTAATTTGTTACATTGTTAATAGTGTTACTTTATTTTTATTTTATATATATATATATATATATATATATATATATATATAACTCCGAGTGTACTTCTCTTTCTTCAATGAAACCAGTGTAAAGAGCGATATATCAATTGTCTAATATCTCATTACATACCTTGAATTAAGAAAAATGGTAGTTTTCCCACCACAATACACTACTATATTATCCCACAACTATTGACGATAAGAGATATCTCTCTACAGATACCGATCGAGAATAAATCCGCCATTATTCTCGATATCTCATTTTCCACAATTTTCGAGTTACCTCTCTTTACACGCGCACCCAAGGTTTATTCTATTTACCGGACCATATAGTGCCCTTGGGAAGTAACTCGCTTGGGACCTAGAGACAATGTGACCTAACGGAATCAATCTCATTGTAATTTAAATGGAACTTATTTATAACTCAACTACCCTATTATTTTAAACTGATCATATTATTTATCTTGCTAAATAAAAATTGCCATTATTTAAATTTTTTTAAGAATGGAGCGCTATTTTATGATTGTTATTGGAAAATGGAATTACAAATACTCCTGTCAAATCACGATTAGACCAGGCATATATTTATTTCAAAGTTTTTAGTTTTTACACTCTAAATGTATTTATTAGAATATAATTAAGCGGATAGCTTTTAAGAACCTTCCCATATTAATAAATTTCAAAGCGCCGATCTTTGAAAATAAACCAGAAAATACAAACAATTTATAATATTTTATGAAAGTGGTGTATTAAATTTGCCTCAGTACCCTTAGACAAGCTCAAAAGTAAATTTTAACTTATGTAATATACCGGTTTAATGCATTTTTTGAGTTGTAGATAAAAGTAATATTTAGTATAATCCTTCTGCTTCTGTGAATAAACTATTCTAGATCACAGTCAACAAGCTCGGAAATCGCATATTTATTCACAAAGCGCTCAAGGCCATGGAAGCCTCAGTTTTTATATGCAACATATATTTGTTGGTTAATGAGCAAATAAAATATTTCTGAAGTAAATAGCTACTACTGTGACTAAATATCCATTTCATTGGTCAAAATATACGCATACTATTGCTCATTTATTTCAGTAAACATAAAATTTCTTGATATTTCTATGAGGAACATAAACAAACGAAAAATTATTATGTTATTATGTCAACACCACAACGATGAAGGCACAATTAAAGTAGCGTTTCATCAAAGTATCCACCTTGGCTTTAATAACTGCCTGTCAAACTCTAGGGGGTCCAAACCAGGCCTGAGAATAAAAATCCTAAATATGGCTTCCTTCAGAAGGGAAGTAAAGCCGTTGGTCCCTTGTCGTAGATTTGCGGCACGTAAAAGAACCTCAGGCCTGAAAGAAAAGGCCTCTTAGTTAACATTTACCGGTCGTCCTGAATTAAATGGAACACTGATTATAATTATCTGAGATGTTAAAGAGCTTCCTTAAATAGAGGAAAAATAAATAAATAAATAAAATAACATTCTAGACATTTACAAGTCCTCAGAGTTATTACATCCTACACCCTTTCATATTTCTTGGATAACTTCCCAGCGATGATCGAAGTTTCACAATACCCACTTTATTCCATTACAGTTCTATTGACTTGCTGTTTTTCTTTAGATGTAAAGTATATACATCATGAAGTTTCCAGATCCACGTTTAGAAGTGTTATCATTCTACAAGGTCAAAATTTTCCTTTCTAAATGCAATTCAAATGGTAGTTTCTGACACTGAAAAAAAAAATATTTATAGTGGGTCCGATTCATTTATTCCGTTTTGCCGCTTTCCTCGCCAGAATTTGTGTTCAGGCCAACGTTTGCAAACCTTCAGAGCCAGGACAATTTTCGCAGTGACCCCAACTGTGCTATCTAAAAACATAATTGACTCCCGACCATGTTTAACACACAAGTGGAAAATCTGTTTTATACTTTGGCGAATATGTATTCTCTAGTTACAAAGCGTTCATATTGTATTCAACTATAATAAGTACTTGACTAATTAACAGGTTTTCAATGATATTGTCTAGCCCATTGGAGTCTTTCTTTTATGTTAATAGACTCTGAAAGACTTCTTTTTACTGTTGTAACAGACGTAGTCTTCTTTTCCATTTCTACTAATTTTTTTACAGTTTGTCTGACAGTTCTAAATCCATTAATTTTACATGCTAAAACATTTATCAAGATTTTTTATAATTTTACAAGGAAACTCTGGTCATGGCAAATATTAATTGCACAAGGATGTCAATTGATAGGATGTCACTTTCTTTAGCAATCTGACGAATACATTTACCTTCCTCATTGCTACAATCGCAGCCTGTTAATAAGTGATATTTCTACCTCTGGAATCTTAAAGTGCTCACTTTAAGTATCAACCATTAAAGTGATAGGCATACAGCAGGTTCTTGCAATCCGACCCTGATGAACTCAGGTTGATAGTAGTGCACGAAACGGATGCCTAAGTTGCTTATACTGGTATGTAAATTTGATCCAGCCAATGAAACATACAGTTCCAGGTTTCTATAGTTTATATTCATCCATTGCTCATACTTCGCTCTTTTGTAAAAACAACAAAATATAGAATTAAATTTAAAAGAATGTGCTATTTGTGTAGTAATTAAACATAACCATCTGCATAATAATGCATCTAGATTGATTTAAATGCCCATTTTACGAGTGAGTGCATACTTTTTCACACATTTATGTTTTATTAAACTTGTAAGAACTCATTGTTGTTAATATACAAAATAAAACATTTTAAATATACTCACCATGTAAGTAAGGATACTTAAGTTACCATTCCAAATGTAAAAACATAAAAAAGAATAAACCGGTATTTTGATTTGTAAAAATTCCCGCCTTGCACCCATAATGATTACAAAATATTTTCTTTGGATGTTTTGCTTCAGCTTTGAAATTAAACAAAGAACTGTGAGCTAGATCGGCTGAATGTGATGCATGCTGTACTGATTCTAAACAATATTGTCCACGTTCAAGGAAACTTCGCTGTTGCGACAATTTTCTTTATATATAATAATGCATTTTAGATCATTAATAAGGTTAATATTAGCCCGCTTTTTTGTGTGTTGCTATGTTCCAGATAATCAACCATTAAATTTATTTCAGCATTCCAAAAAATGTCGTCATAATCTTGTCTGCTGGACCCTAAAGCGTTGAAATGATGGACATTTTCGGCAGCTTCCCCTCAAACTTTGTCGTTTAGATTTATAATCTATTTTCATCCGAGATCCAGAAAACATTATGTTACTATTAAACAAAGTCAAAACGGCTTCTGAAGAGGAGAATTTTGTTTGGATATCACAGATATTCATTGATTATGGATTATATTGTACCATTAAAATATCTCTTTCTCTGCTAAACATCTAGTAACCGGTGCTCATTGGCCCAATTTTTACTATTTGATATAAAAAGACATCAGAGTAAATATTGTAGGCATATATTTATGAATGTTAAAATGCATTTTTATATATAGTCTGTTGAATTTTATTAACATATATTACTTAAATGGATGATTGAATGAAACCTTAATATATCCAATATACTAGATAGTGATAAAATTCAATATTCGAATTGCAGAACACTAAACCTTTTAAATTCATGTTATAAGTTATATGCTAAAATAATAAGTCAAATATTAGCAATCATTGTTGAAACTCAACTATCTCAACTGCATTTAGTTCAGATTATGATTTTGCTCTGACACAAACAACAGATAAAGATTATCCTCTTACAATGTATTTATAAAGAATGAAAAGGAATTGGACAGAAGTGATAGAAAATTATTATGCGATATATTAATGGGCATAGAGGTTGCAAAATATTCAACTACGCAATAAAATCATTGTATAAAATAATAAAATAAAAATTGGAACCTTAACCAATGAAAACTTTTAGAAAATATTGATTTACGAGCAGGAAAAGAGTGTTCACTTTTACCCATGCTGTTCAGTATTTATATGAACGATATCATTTAAATTGGTTGACTGTTTTAAAGGATATTTAAATTATTAATAACTAACTTTTATATTAATACTTCCTGACAATTAGAACATTTTAGAAAAATTAAAAATTAAATTGCATGTTGCGGAAAAATATGGCACGATTACCTCAAAAAAAAAAAACAAAGAAAGAAAAGGATTTTCAAGTATTACAATCCAACAGAGAGGAAATTGTATTATAAGGAAAAGTTACTGAAAAAATATATTAAATTAATTACCTACGAGATAATTTAAATTATAGTAAACCAAATGGTGTTTAGATCAAAACCATTAATTTTGCGGAACAAGTTCAGAATATATTGAAACAAAAACTGTTTAACAAAATTTAAAATGTTGAATGTTATAATAAAAAGAATATTTTTGGGTCACTTAATAATAAAATTATACTTCAATTTATTGCTTAGCTCTGATTTTCGAGATAATAGTACTTATTGTATGTAAATTTCAATAAATTAAAAAAATATTTTTAAAATTTAATACAAAATTAATTACATTAATGGCGCCTCCTTTTGGCGTGTTTATGATACGCTGTTTCAGAGCACCCCTTTTCACCATCCAGCAGTAATCAGCTAACATGGCAGCACCCTACTTCCCTTTGTACCTTTGTTTCATCACCGAAATTTCTGGTGGAATCGCTCTTATGAAATCCAAGTGAATTCAAAAAGTTCATTTTTAGTCAAATATAGCTCTCCAGCTGATTATACCAGTTTATGAGATATTCGAGAAGTTCAGCTTTTTAATTTCCCAAAAAAACCACTTTAATAATGTTAAAGAAACACGTCTGATTTTAAGTAGTCGAAAATGAGTCAGAGGAATCTTTTACGTAAGTGGATGCAAAACCCTTCACATCTAAAGCTTTTACAAATTCTTTCATAAGCCTCAATATTACTTGGCTTTGTCAAAGGTCCATGTAAAATCGGTTCCAAAATTAGAATAATTAATCTCATATTTTTAATAATTTCCATGTAAAAATGCTCCGAAATTCATAAATTTAACTTTTTATAGAGACATGGCTTTCAAACGTCTTAAAAAAGGATTTTTTTGAACAAAAGCTCATTTTAAAACTCATTCTGTCTAATATAATGATTTGTGAAACACGATCATTACTTTGCATGATTGGCAAAAAATTGCTATTGTGCATATTTGAATTATTTTCCTACAGAGACAATGAGAAATAAAAATATGACAACGTTGAAAATTATAAGATAAATATGGTTTTAAGATTTCTGTTACAAGGTAAACGAGTACAAAATAAGTACTCACACATAGAAATAGAGTCCTGGTATCTATTTCACGTTCTCAAGTAAGAGTACAGTTGTTTTGTTGCTCGGCCGTGCAGTCCCAACTATTAAAACCCGCGAGTTCCAAATATAATTTAACAAAACTATTTTGATAGGAACGCTGCTTGATAAATATCAAATTAATGTTAACGCAATTTTGTCGAGGCACAATGAGCCAATTTTAATTTTTACTTCTTTCCACGGGGAAGTTAGTCAAATATGAATTGATTAATTTATTCATTGTAGAAATGTTCTATTAAATACTGTACATTCCTAGAATGTCCACAATAAACAATAATATCCCTTTTTAAATGTCAAGCATTAGTCTTTGCTGGTTTATGATATTCGAAATTGATTTTCAAAAATATACATTAACTCTCTCACATTATTAATGGAGTCAAAGAAAAGCGGCCTTCTTAACCCTCTTTTTAAGACATTACTAATGTGTAACGTCTCTTGGTGTCGGATTTCATATTGATTGTCCCATACGCTCTAACACTAATAGTTTCGCATTGTTGTAAAGAATACTTGTAGAATTGCGCCCAGATTGGTTGCACACTCGAAAGAAAATCTTAATAGTTCATGTGTTAAAAGATAAAATTAGATGAAAGGTATGTTGGTTCAAATTTCAAGGTAAATTCGATTTTTTTGTCTGATTCTGTACTATATGTATACAAAATTTAATATAAATCGGTCAAATGGTTTCGATGATATAAATATAGAGGGTGCCAAAAATGTATGCACGCTTCAAACAAAGAAAAAACTGTGTTAATATAATAAAACTGAATTCACACAAACGGAAAATGATGAGGACTAATCAACTTAGACTTTTACAGTTACAACAGTAGCTCAAAATGTCCACCATCGGCGTCGATACACTCCTGAATACATGGAACTTTTGATTGAGCAAAGTTTGTGAAAGTGTCCTCAGTGATTGCAGCACATGGCGTTTCAATTTCTTCCCGAAGTGCTGCCAGTGTAGCTGGTTTTCTACGGTATACAACTTCCTAAAAAGTTCCCCATAAGCAGAAGTCCAAAGGAGTTAGATCCGGAGAACGCGGTGGAAGCTCAATCGGACCTCGTTGTCCTATCCAGTGCCTTGGATAGTGCCTTGGATCCAGTGCGCGGGGCTTGTTGCTGTGCGAGGTCTTCCAGATCTTCCCTTATGAATATTGCACACGGTACCATGAGTCTCAAATTTGTCTCGAATGCGTGCAATTATTACTCGCGTTGACGAGATTCTTACATACAATTTACATTTTGAGCAAAGCAAATAAAAAATATACCAAATACCAAATAAATAACAGAAAATCTTGTGTCACCATAGTAGCGAAAAGCTCCTTTTCCAATTTTTGATGGCTGTGCTAAAACTTTTCCTCCTTTGGAACTTCTTACCTACCAGCCTACCGCTGCTCGAGCGCAGAGCGAAGACACAAGACAAGTTAAGGAGTGAATTCAAGTCCACCTGGTCTCTCGGAGACCAAGGGTATGACCCCTGTGTTGCGTACTAAGAGGGTCTGTAATAGCCAATGAAATAATTCTCGAATAACACCAGTACGCTCAAATGATTTATTTTTAATGTTTAACGCCCGTTTTTACTACCGAGGCATCACAGGCGGTGGACACTGATGATACATGAAATGAAATGATAAACTAGGAAAGGATTTTTAGGGAGGAAGATTTCCAAGCCTAAGTTTAGGAAATCTCTCCGGCATTTGCCATTTATGAGAACAGAGGGAGGATGGTCCTGACGAGAATCGAACCCCAGGTCTCCTGTCTTAACGACCTTGGCCTCCCGTGACACTACTCTCAAATGACCATCGCTAGAGAGTAATCGATGAATATTCTAGAGTGGACCGTCACAAGAAATGTATTTTTAAGTACAATAAACGTGAAAAGCATAGCGGAAAGGCGTAATAAGTCCGTTATTGTAAATTTTGGATTTATTTTCCTTATAAGAGGTTTGTATTATTTGAGAAAAAGGTTTTGAGCTATTGCATTCACCAAATTATTGTCACAGGCAAACCAAAAATTAAAAGAGGCATTTTTCGTTGTGTTATATGTGGCTGGACAGATAAAGTTCACATTATAGCCGAAAATGAATGAAGTCTTGCATGATTGAACGTTTACTGCATGATGAATGAACAAGCTTCTGAAATGTTATCTTCTGTGTAATTTTCAAATGATACAGTGATTCATCGAATCCAAGATAAGAAAGCTTGCGTTAAGAAGAATGAATCATTAGCTCAAGTCATCTTTCCTTGCACTACAAATAGATGTCACCATTATGAAAATGCATTGAAACTGGAAGAAGATTTGCTATTGTGTAAACCACTGGCTGTTCACACAACAGGGCCCAAACGTTTCAGAATTCTTACTGAGCACTTGGAAGAAAATCACAAACATGAGACAGTTGAGCTAATATTGGCAATAATAGGAAAAACATCTGGTGCTGTGCCCGCATAAAGACTATTCCGAGAAAATGGAGAATTAGACATTATATTCTGCACAGTCAAGCATTAGCCACATAAAAATTCGTCATTCCCTCAAAAAGGTCCGCAATAAGTATTGAAAATCGTAATATCAAGTCCGGATCACCAAATTTAAAACTCTTCAAAGTTTTCTATGAGGACATCGGAATTCTCACAAATCCTTGCTTCCCCATACAGAAGCGAAACAGCTTTCTCGCAGGAAAACTTTAATTGAAGTCTTCGAACAAAAGGATGAAACGAGGGTTTTCATCATAGACCACTGCTTTGAGTTGGAGGATATTTTTAGTGAGCAACATTGACTATGTAGACCTTCCAATTTAACTGACAAATCTAATCTTTCTTTACAAGAAAAGAACAATAATTCAGTGTAATGGACAAAACCGTGGCTTACAATCCTTAGACATTAGTATTACCTGCTGTTATATGTACCCTATCATGAAAATGTTCCGGTGGGATAACCAAATATTCTCCAAGAAATTAATAAAGTCAAGGAACAAATTGATCTATATGCTGGTGTTTTACTGCATAAATAAAAATAAATTATACCAATAAGTTCCTTTGGATATTGCTTCAACTGTACTGAATTTGATAAAAAAATAGGCTAAACAAAGTTAAATAATAAAAAAAAAAAGATTAAATTTCAAGAGTTTGATATTTTACAAGGAAGAAGGTTATTGAAGGAGGGATAGTTTCTTCTCCTACAGATGCTCTGGTGCGATCTCTGTGGACCCTGAGTATCCTTGGTACTTTTGACGTTACTAGAAATATTCAAGTCGGACATCCGAGTCCCTTCCTTCCGGGAATCTTCCGAATGTGCGGAACCCGGCGGGGTAAATAGTCCAACTCGCTGAAATTTGAGTTTGTGATACAGAAGTACTCCTGCTTCGTGCCAGGGTAGTAAATCAACTTAAAGTTCGGGTTACCCATCTACAAAGTTGGGAAGACCAATACTAAGTTAGGCCACCCTACCAGTGAAACTGGCAGCATAGTCGGAGAGCAAGGCAGGGCAAGCGTATATAATTCCACCCTGAAAGGCAGGTCTGATTTTGGAAACTAGGTGCTGGCCTACTGGAAAAAAAAAAAAGAAAAACACCAAGGGAGCAACCTAAGGCGTGTATCAAGCAGTACCCGGGGATGGTTACCTCGCTGTTAAGTCCATGGCACTTTCCCACCTGTCCTGTAAAAACAAAGGTATAAAATTTGAACCAAGACAATTATTTTATACTACAAGAATACATAACTGGCCAAAAAATGAAGCAAGAAAAGAGAAAAAATAAAATGCTTTTCTTTGAAAACGTTTTGAGCTGTTCAGTAAAGGAGAAAAAATAAAATTGTCGCTTATCCCGTTTTTCCCTCTTTGTCTTAAAATGTATCGTCTGTTCCAATATTTTTGTTTCCTGTTGAGTGTTATTCAATAACCATTCGGGAACTTATGATGACCATAATGGCGTAGCAGTACATTTCTTTCAGTGAACCTTCGAGTACTTCCAATGAAATAAACAGGCCAAGAATATTTTGTATTTTGAAAGGACCTTATGGTCAATGATGCCTGCATTGGTAATCAGCCTTCCATAGAATACTTTCAGTACTGAAGTTATAACTTCGTTTCCTGCATGTTAGTTTCCTTGAAATCTTCTTATGGATTGTAAAATAAATATATAACTTTAGTTTTAACAAACGTCTCTGCCTTTAAGCATATTTCTGAAATTCGTGTTCTTTCTCTGTTAATCGAGCTACTCTTAACTTTGTCTCGAAATCCGTGCCGATTAAGCCATGTGCAGCATAAAGATGTGGTTTTAATTTTCCAACTTGCACAAGAGCTTCGCAAAGCGGGTGAATCACCCTCGCAAAATTTCCAGATGAACAGAAGCGTTTGGTAAGAAGAAGAAGTAATTTTTGTGGAGGAAGCAGGATGGGTTATAGCCCCTGGGCCCCGGTGCGCCCGCCACTGGGAGCGAGTGAAACCGCACCCCCGCACATAAAACTGCTGCTATTGCACACCTCGGTCCGGGAGCCCTGAATAATTTACCTCCAACTTTACTTCCCCTTTCTTACCTGGTTCGCTCGGGTCTCCCATGTACAGACGCAATAACGCCTGCCCTTGTGCCCAACACTAAAAGTAGAAGTTAAGACACAGGCAAGCAACCGCGTTCCTTTTTACTGCCGGTTCTGCAAGATGCAACACTCTTTCCTTTCTGTTTCCCTCCCACGATCCCTTCACTAGTTTTGAATACTCAATTCATTCTATTTTCCTTCTCCAAGAAAACTCACTTCTCCCATTCATCATGTTAAAAAGAGAGTACTCATTCATCCTTATACATTCATACATCAGTTTGTTCAGCCATCCACTTTTTCTCATCCATGCTCGCATCCATTCAATTACTTCCTTATTTGTGCATTTGTCTAGCCTGTTCTTATTTATAAGACACTATTAATGTTAGAATAATAGGGTAAAGACATGAAACCGATAAACGATGCTTTTATGTACGAGGCTACGTCAAAAAGTAAGATTCCTTGTTTTTTCTATGTGATCAAGTCAAAATCAGGAACACCTTTTAATTTTACAACACAACTTATTTAGATATAATGAATATAGTTATTCAAGCATTTGTAATCTTATAACGTAAACCTTTTTTTTTTCCCTTTACTCATTCAATAGAAACTGGTATTGTACTCTTTGAGTAATTTCAATATTTCATTTTTACACAGTGGAAAATTCTATCCCTCAGATTTTTATTGGGCGGAAATCACATCCATATTGCAGACACAGTTCATAGATGGATGTTAACAAATTTTCTTGACCGCCCATTCAGTAACTTTGCTGCGTCATGTTCCGTTTTAGTTTTGCTGACCTGACTACACCACTAGCGAGTATTAAGTTGCAGCGAGCTGCGAGCCTTTGTTCTGGAAAATTAAGAAACTTACTTTTTGATTCACCTACAAGAGCAAGTGCATTGTGTATATAGAAAATACATAATTATAAATATGGGTCATTCTGTAGCTGCAGATACTATCTGTACTGAATGTTATAAAAGGGCATATCCTGGACTTAAAAAAAAAAAAAAAACCTGATGCATGTTGTAAATCATTTTTGACTAAGACACAAAAACGTTAACTCGCTATCCAGGTTCTTTTACAAATTAAACTGTACTATTATATAAACATAGAACTTATATAGATTGGTAATATTTTACAATAACGAATTATAATTAAATACCTTATCCCCCCTGATAGCGTGCACCATATTTGGGTCGCATGGTTAACAACTTCTGTTGGGAAGGAAAAGTGAAGTGGGATAGAAGAAGCTAATGTTTAAACGCCGAGAAGAGGAAGAAAAACGGTGTTCTATATTAGCATCCAATTTCGATTTGGTTTTATACGCATTATATTGCTCAAAAGCAGCTTGGCATGGAGAAATCAAGTTTCTGACGATGAGGCAACTAATCAGCATGCTTAGCGCTTTTTATCAAGCCTGTTGCTAGTCGGAAAAGTGAATATTTAGAGATTAACTGAAGAGAAAGAGGAAATAAAAAGTAAAAGCAAGAAGTTATCAGGTGGATAGAAGGAGAGAGAGATATTGCTGCTCTCCCTTTCTAGCCTTTTCTCTCCTTTGAACCGTTCGTTAACGCAGTTTCGCTCTGCACTCGAAAGGGTTAATATGTTTATTTTGCTATTGCCGAGAGAGCGGTTTAATTGCGCAAATTAATTTTCAACTGGAAACTCACCGAGTGGGGTAATCTACGGATGTGGGAAGTTTGTGATGGAATGAAAGGCTAGGGATTTCAGTCTGGAGCTAACGGACGCAAGTCCTCTAGAACACGTGAAACTGCTGGACAGAGCGTTTCTGATATTTTCTGCATGCAATGTATATTACCAAAACTTTAACTTAATACGTGCACTATTAATTTTGAGTACATGCTATGTGATGAATAATTTTAACCGATGAACTGTTGTGTACCTACTCAAAAACACCTCTTTTTCAGACAATTTTCCGCAGAGATAATATTTGGAAGCCAGCATGCAGCAATTACCTTTGATATGTTTGACTTAAATGACACGTAGAAAATCCAGTTGTGAGAAGGCACACCGCTCTCTACGAAATTATGTCTTTGTTGCTTTCATCTCTAAAATTGATATACAAAATCACAAAGCATTTTCAAATAACGTGTACCCATTAATTTTAAGAACTTCAGTTATTCAGTCTTCAGTCTCTTAAAAAATACCAGGATTGTTTAATAAATTGCAGCATTATTGGGACGTTTCTTATGTAGATTGGAACATGTCTTTTGCAACAGACACAATTACAAACCACTCTGCAATAAGCATTGGACTTCAAAGGATACCAATTGATTATCTAGTAACAGTGGAAGAAGGCCAAAGAAATCTACGAAATAATGAATTCTGTTTATGGTACGAAGTAAAGTATTGGGACAAGTAATTTGAATGGAGCCCATAAAATGACCTCCACACAGAGTGTACTCTGAAAGAATCTTCAAAAGATATGTGTGAAAATAGTGTAAGCTACGATTATTCAAGATAGACGTATTAAGGTTAACATAATAGTCCCTAAACTAGGTATTTCAGGAGACAAATTTCACAACTGTTGATACTCGTGTGATGATGTCAAAAGTAAATTCCAAATGGGTATCTTAAATACTGACGCCAGAGCAGAAAGTATGTCGCTAGGAATTCAGTCAAAATTTGGACATCTTTTGCATTCTTTTTCGCAAGAACATGAAACGTAGGTCCATCACCATGACTCACTACTGAACGAGAGTCTATGTAATGAAATTTAAAGAGTTTCTCAAAGAATTGTTCATGCGTCAGTTGGCCGTAAAAATCATAGTTAGTATTCTGTTGGAAGACATAACGCATAAGTCCTTTGTCACTAAAGAAGCTGTGCTTTCACAACGAAGTCATTACATCGGGTCATCGAAGAGAAACGACGTGGACATCTGACGATATGGCACCTTGACACAAATTCCCAAAAGAAAGAGTTGCTATCAAGGATTGTGGCTATTTGGAGATCCTCTTTTCTCCAATGATATTTGGCCTGAAAATATTTAAGTCGATGGAGCTTTTCCAATGAAGATGCCATGAAGGAGGCGGATTGGTTGAAGATGTAAACAGGCACTTCTATTCCAAAGGATTAAATCACTGAAGGTATGAATGAATGAATAGTGTTTAACGCCCGTTTTTGCTACAGAGGTACCACAGGCGATGGACACTGATGATACATTAAATGAAATGATATATTGGGAAGGGATTTATTTTTATGGAAGGAATCGTTCCAGGCCTAAGTTTAGGGTACCTCCACGGCATTTGCCATTTGTGAGGACTGAGGAAAACCTGGAAAAAACCTCAGTCAGGAAGGACGGTCCTGGCGGTATTCTAACCCAGACCTCTCGCTCACGAATCCGAGACTTAAGGACCTCGGCCACTCGTGTCGGTCACTGAAGGTGAAGTGGATCAAATGGTGTAAGTCAAATTAGGCGAATTTTCTTGTTTTGGATGTGATTTTTTTAACATAAATGCATGTTATGTTTTAACATGTTTATGTTTACATGTCTTTATATACGATTCTTGTGTGTTAACTTAGTAATGAAGAAAAATGACTTTTTTTTACCATACAATTGATTTTGTTACTTATGTGAATAACAAATGTCGAAAATGTATGGAGAATGAAGGTGGGAGTTTCAACACCTCATTTGATAATTTGGTAAGTAAGAAGCTTTTTATGGTTAGTTGGCTTTATTTGTTTGCTCTCCCGTTATTCTCCGAGACCCGCTAAAATGGGTGCGCTCGCCCGTAGGCAAAACACTCTAGGGGAAAACAAAACTCATTGCATGGTACTTTATTGAAAATTAACTATAAATATTAACTGTTTGTATAATTTATGCGCGCATTCTTTTCTTCTGGATCAATATTTTAGGACTACTTCTTCCTTTTCCTTATGTACTTCTTCCCCTTACTCTGTGCCGTTACATAGGCATGGTGTGATCAGCAGACTAGTTGCTCATTGGTTGAAATTAATCTCATATTAATAAATTCCGGGATTTTTCCCTTGGCGAGTTCATCAAATCCTTCCTTCAAGACGGAACAAAGAGTCCCCAGCTTAGTGGTTGGGGATATACATTTTGGACTTCTTAATTCTAAATGTTCAGATTTGGGGCCTCTTCACTACCTATACTCAGTGATCCAAATAGAATGTATTTGTAAATGTTTTTGATGTATTATTTGTTTGGTTCATTGTACATTTTACTAATTTTCCTAGCTACGTTGGTAAGCCGAGACATTAGTCATGAAAATGTTGGCACAACATTAAAGTTTTTTATCTTTTCACAATTTATAATTTTGTCATTGTGTACTAAATATGGCAAAAGTTGCAAGATTTACGTCTTAATGTTTGCATCTCAATGCTCTAATCATTTTATAAAGGTATCAATGTTAATATATCTGTTGTACATTTACCTCAGTGGATCTATTTGCTGTTTTTCAAAATTTTCTCATTATACTAAATAAAAAACATGTTATATATTGTGTAAATACACAGTTTTTCAAAAGTTTTACAGGTAGATGAACAATTTTGTAAATAAAAATGCAAAACAAAAAGAAATTGTTGTAAATGCGGTCCGTAGTCATTGTTGCATGAGATGTGAGGTCATCGAAGAAAATTTCTAATTAAAATAATTGTTTCGTATTTTCTGATAGAATGCCTTCGCTTTTATCACTTTTCATTTGTTTTATACAGAGGCCCATGTTCGTCTGATAACAATATTTTTGTAATAGTAACATTCGCTTTTTTATGAATTTGTTAGTCCTTGAGTTTTGTAATTACTAAATAAGGTTTGGCGTCCATTTGCCTTTTGCTTTTTTCTTCCCAAAAATCCTCAGTCTACCTGTGAAACAAGTTTTGCCTTACTATTGAAAAACCTGTATAAGTGAACGAATCAGCAAGCTGTATTTGAATAATCATTGTTATAAAATATCATTCTTCTCCCAAACTGCTGAGTTATATTTGCTTGGCCATATACTGCGTTTTTCTCGATCAGATTCCTAAAGTTAAAAAGGCATGGAATCAACGGGATGGTGCGTATTTAAGTAATTAAATTATTCAATTGAGACATGGTGTATCTTGTGAAGTTACATCTGTTGTTAATCCAATTCCTGGTTGCCTTTCATTTTAAAATGCCAATGTAGACTATTGCAAAGAACTCGAAACATATGGGGCCAACTGTAACTCATTATTCGTCTAAAATCTGAAGTATTACGGTCCACATTAATAGAAAACCAGATGAAGCAGTTTAATAGGCTCCGGTTAAGTGCCCCTTGTCGGGCACCATTTTTCGGTTTGGTACATTGATAGTAGAAATAAGCATGCAATGCGACGTAATATATAATATATTATAATATATTATATATTAACGTATATATTACGCGACATTGCAATATATAATGGTACTTTGTTATGTTCTAAATCTTTCGCGCCCTCTGGTGTTTTCCGTACGATAGACTTTAGTTACATCAAAAACAAACTTATTGCTTAATTGGTGAATGCATTTGTCCATTAAGAACTGCTTAACTGATAACTGCTTATGTCAAGTGAGAACTGTTTCTGAGTATCTGATTCTGTGAAGAATGTTAACTGAGTGTTTGACTTAAGTTGGAACTGCTTCTCACCGCGTCTGTAACTTAAACGTGCTTGCGGCATGTAGATCTTGGAACTGTTTCTCGCCGCGTGTAGAACTGACAGATGAGCAACTGAACTGCATACCCCAGCCGAGCAAAACGCTTCCTTATATGTTAAATTCAAATCATGTATTCGTTTGTTTAACGACCCCACGGGGTCTCACAGGCCCGCGCAAGTTTCGCACCTATCTTTAAAGGTTCAAATATACATCCATTGGTTGATTTAAATTCACTTGTCACACGTGTCATCGCTATTTTTGAAAGTTTAAACCCTTTTGTTGACATTGGATAGTTTAAAGCCAATTGTACAATGCTTTTCGGGTTCAAAACCCTAACGGAACTAAAAGTTCATCATTTTTTAACTCTGCAACGGCAGTCCTTTTAAAAGTGCCATCACACTCGACCCTCGGGTTTGTTCTGCCCATTGTATATTCTTTGCTTTCCAAGCTACCGTAACAGAAAACACCAAAGAACTTGCTCTTTATCGGCATACAAGCCACATTTTACAGTTATATCACATTAAACATATATCATGTCTACATTAATAATTACAATAGATAAAATAGTATTATTATTAATTATTAATTAATAGTATTATTAATTAATTATTATTAATAGTATTATTATTAATTATTAATTAGTTGTGCAACATACATATTAAGTTATATTTATATTTCAGTGGGGGTAAACCGTAAGAATTGTTTCAAAGAATAAATTCAGATCTGTTTTGTAGAGATATTATACCTTTTTCATAAAGGGAAATTAATCAAGTAGCTTTTTATATAAATTAATCGTGCAAAACAAACGTCCTGAGATGACAATTCTATTTATTTATTTATTTTTGGTAATAAAGGAAATGTCACCATTTTAAAACTGATTAGAGAATAGCAAAATAACAAACATAAGTTAAATTTTAATTGTGAAGAGTAAAAATCACGGAGTTCTAGGTGAGATCAATATCCTTTGCATTTCTCATTAGCCAATGTGAGAACTGGAGAACTGAAGCAAACACAATTATACTCCAATAGCCTACATGAAATTCAAGAGCCTAGAAATTGCTTCCATAATGCAGAAGCTATAGAAATAATTTTTCCGAAAGAAATATATCAGCATAAAAGGGAAGAAAAAGATAGTTGATAGCCTGGAAAAACTGCAAAGAATAAGACTGGTAAGTGAAAAAAAGTAGAATGGAGGAAGGAAAAATACGAGATAAATTCCTTGTGGTAGACGAGACTATCTGCAGGGTTCGAAGGAACCCTAAGAAGATATTTCAGGAAGTACAGATTATTAAATTCCTTATTCAATGTCTCTGAAAATACGTTTAAATCTCATAAGAGCTATTCAAGGTCAAGTGCAAAAGCGCTATTATTACACGCGCGCGCTGGTTTGGAGCAGGGATAGTTATTAGCAATAAGGCAGTAATAAACTTACTACAGTCATATTTACTAATGAAAATATTAATATTTACACACGTTTCTGTTATCTATAAGGACTAAATATGGCAATAATGCACAAACACCACATATATCTACATACACCCATACTAAACTTCGCCATATCGCTAAACCTGACGCAATAGGCAATACGCCTATATAGAATTTGAAAAATGAATGTAATTTGCAATGTTTCTATACTGTATAAACCTATATAAATAATACAAATAAAAAGGGAATAAAACAAAATTGGTGTAACTTGCACAATCATTTAGCTATCAACTCCCTCTGGACTCAACACAATATACATAGACAAGCTGCTTAAAAAGGCATCGTACATTTCATGGTAATACTGACAAAAAGAAAGAGTAAAGTAAAAATATAACCATGCACTCTTAAACAAATGCTTGCTCGCACGTGGCTTATTTGATTTACGCACAGTGAACAGGTGTTACTGCAGTATTTGCACATAGTGAATAGAGACTGCTAGATCTAGTCTAGTATAGCGAGATGGCATTGCCTCTGCTAGAAGAGCATAACTTATTCCGGCTAGTTTACCGCTGATGAACTATAACTAAAGTAACGAACAGAGAGTGTATGGGAACCTGCTCTATGTGCATAGAAAGAATCTTGGGAGCACATTATGGCGTACTGCAAGGGGGAAGAAGAATGGAGGAAGAGATCTACTGGCTCCGTTTACTAAAGAGCAGTGGTAGTACTTTGCTGGCAGATAGGAAGAAGGAAGAGGGAGTAGGTAAAATTTTAAATAAAGTGAGACAGCTCAGACCGGAAGAGGCAGACAACCGGAAAAGCGGGGTAGGGAAACATGAGTCACAATATTATTTTTGTACATGTATGTGAGGGGGTGTAAGTTATTTACTTTTGCATTGTTTTCATTTCTGTTTATTTATTTTGGTATTTAAAAGGTTATATAATATATTGTTTCTTTTTCCATTTATTTACTTAATGGTATATATTGTTTGCCTCCTAAGAGCTAAATATTGGTTTCTGTAGTTTCATTTATTTCTTAGTGTATTGGGAAAGCACGTGCGGTCCCAGAACCCGTGCGAAATGAATGAGTTAGTTTTGTAAAAATATATCTTGTAAATAAATAAACTATTACTACTTCTGCTGCTGCTGCTGCTACTACTACTACTACTACTACTACTACTACTACTACTACTACTACTACTACTACTACTACTACTACTACTACTACCACTGTACTACTAGTTCCTAACTGCCTAAAAATTGTAATAATGTAAAATAATTACATTAAGAAAATAAACAGAATAAATGTAGTTTCGAAAGATCGTTCGAGTTATCACTTTTGCAAACTGTCAAATGCTTTGTTAAATGTTATTCGTTCTAGAGGCAAAGCAAGTTGGGAAAGGTTATATAGAATGTATTTACATTTGAAAGGGGGTTGGTTGAATGCAGCGCTTACCCACATTAACATCGTTTTATGATTAAACTGTAACCAATATATAAAGCTAAATTTAATACATTTACCTTTTTAAGGCGTTATTCATTTAATAATATTTTTAGAACCAAAATTATCTATAATACATTTTCTATATAGAGAAATTGGAATTTTTTTAACAAGCACATTAATTTATAGGTATCTATTTTGTATCAAATGAATGAAGGTTTTCATTCATGTGTTTAATTTTTAGGCAAATAAACTACAAACAATTATTTATTTAACATTCTTTTGAAAATAAAATACCTTTTTGTGCTAAAAGTAGCTAATCTCCTTTTCTTCATTAGGTTTAATCTTAGGATTTCAGAAATATTTTCTTTAATTTATTCTGGCTTGCTTTGTAGATTATTATGAATGAACAAGTAACACATAGAAGAGCAAACTTTTTGCATTAGGATTGGTTTTTTTTTTATTATTAATTTGATGAGATTTCTCCTTTGGAAAGTGAAACAGCACCGAATTCTTAAAAAGGGCAGTATATAAATTTAACTTTTATATGTTCATTTTTTAATCAAAGCTAATGCAAACAGCCCCTTGGTACATATTTTTTCTCCCGTCATCATCACAGATTTTTTTCTGAATGCTAATAATCCTTTTCAGGGCTGTTAAATGACATATTTCTTAATTAGTGCATTAGTGAGCTTTGTTGCTGTAAATATCTTTTTCCCCCTGCTACTTAAATTCCAGAATTCGTAAAAATGTCTTCCATTTTTTGGGGACTTTTTCTTGTGTTTTAGTGGGTAGTTACATAGTTAATCCATAATGCGCCCCTCACCTGTTTTCCCGTTAACTATTGAGATTACCTTTCTATTTTTCTGCTCTCTACTTCTTTCTTTCCTACAGCTACTTTTCTGGGGTTGGATGCTGTGATTTGTTTAAAACTTGAATAGTTACAGTTTTGGCAGAAACCTCTCCCTTAAAAAAGCTTTGCCTCATAAAAAGTCGCACTTATATAGTATAGACAGAGAAAACACACAACACAATATTTCACATAATTCTTTTTGTTATTTTGTGGCAGTATAATACTATTCCACAAATTAATTTTTGTGAAAATTTTATTTATGTATGCTGGTTAAATTCTCAGAGTAAATAAATGAACTTTATAATTGCCTGGCTTACATTATAAGAAAAAATAAGCTTAAAGGGGCCATAAGCTTAATATTTTAATTTTATTTTAAAGACAATATAATGTTACCTTACACTTATCATTTTTTCATCGTCTGAATGAGACGATGTTTGGCATGAATATAAGTAACCAGCCATATTGACATGTGTGATGGCATTCTCATACTTCCAAATATTGTCGATTTTAACAAACAAGGAAATTAATGCAAAGCAAGAGTTACCTGGCGGAAAACATGACAACTGACTATACTATAGCCGCTAATACTTGATACAGTTTCATTATAAATAGTTATTACTGTCTATGTCCATAACCTGGCTTTCACAAGTTAAATAACAGGAGCATTTTAACTACCTAGAGTCAGACTAGAAGAAATTATTTTAACTGCTTGAATAAATGTATGCAATACTCTCTTGAGTAATACGCAATGAAAGCACTTCCTTGATCCACATTGTTACTGTAGTCTCAAATGAAAGTCAAGGTTGTAGTAGGAGAAGGTCAAGGAATTGGCTTGATCTGATACACTACCTAGAGTCAGACTAGAAGAAATTATTTAACTGCTTGAATAAATGTATGCAATACTCTCTTGAGTAATACGCAATGAAAGCACTTCCTTGATCCACATTGTTACTGTAGTCTCAAATGAAAGTCAAGGTTGTAGTAGGAGAAGGTCAAGGAATTGGCTTGATCTGATACATATGTGACAGATACTTTATCACTGTGCCTAGTGCATATTGCAACCTCTAAGGTAGCATACCAGACACTCTTTGGAAATATTGCTGCTGTCAGCGCCAAGTGAACTGCTTTCCTAGACATTCACATTCTGAGAAGTTTTCATTGTCTGTTTTATTTTACTCTCTGCTTCTACCAGCAAGGCTTTATTTCTTTGTGCTGTATCTTTTAACAATCAGTCACACATGTAACGCTTGAATGAAACCTCTTTGTCTCTCCTAGGAATAGCTTTTGCGCATTTTGCTAAATGTAACCTGTTTTAGTTGGCCTAAGAAATGTTTTTTTTCCACGAAGTTCGAAAGGTAGCGAAGAAAGTCGAACCCCGTCCGAACGATAGTCAGAAAGTGTTAGTATGTAATTGTATTATTTTTTTAATGTTCTATATTTGTTTTTGTTGCTAAACTTAAACTAACCTAACCAATGAAAAAGCAACAGTTATTGCATTAAGAACAGTATAGACAAATTATGAAGATTACAAGAGAGAAAAATGTTTACAAGTGAGGGGGGGAAAAAGTTTGGTCGTCAGGTTTCAAACCGATGACTTCCACATTGGTAGCCTTACGCTCAAACCAGCTGAGCTAACAAGGTTAGTGAAGAAATTATATACCTAAAGTAATCCATCACTAAAATCATAGCCAATCGACTTTTTTCGCTGCCGTCCGGGACTAAGCCGCAGCAAGCCGTCGATTGGTACCGTCAAGTGTTTTTATACTAGCCGTGCTTGCAAACTGAAACATAGCTAATAGACATTTTCTTCTATTTCAGCTTCTCGCATTGCACAGAAAACCTTCCTTTTAGCTGAACTCTTCGAACATTTGCAAGATATGTCGCTGCACTCGCCATTTGAGAGATTTATTTATACTAACCGCATGTAACATTTCATACAAAGTGATGAAACTCCCTCAACTAACGACAGCTGCTGCAGAAGTTTCATCACGGTCCTTACCTTCTCAGTAAGGAAGTGAACGAATTTCTCTTCTATACCTTATAGTTTGTATCTAGTTCAAATATATAAAAAGTCAGGCGTTACGATGCTGTCAACTTCAGCCCAAACATTGCAAGAACATCAATAATGTTTCAACTGTACGATTTTAATTTAACTTGGTCTTAATATTCTTAAGATATTTGATTTACCTTTGTGTTCTTATGTTTGTATATAAACTCTGTATATAATGCATAAACGATAATTTGATGTGCTATATACCTTCTCCCCTTTTTCTACCGAAAGCGTAGCCACGCGTAGTCGCATTGCCTTTTGGTTAATGGAAGATTTGGTTTTAGAACATACAACTGTTAACGCCAATGCTCTCACAGCAATCTGATTTATAGTATACAACAAAGAAGCATTTACGTTGCTACTGGTCCGACTGCTGATAAGTGTCTAATGCAGAAGTATGTCACTGTCTCCGTATTCCTTCAGACAGTTAATACCTGATGTCTTTATATATATATTTATATGGTGTGATAGCATTTCATGAAATTCAAAACTTTAAATGTTTTCCTTCAGTTTCTGCTTTATAAGCTAAATATTTAAAATAACAAATTTTATCTACAGTAATATTACTCATCTGCTCTATTTGCATTTACACATAATAGGTTATCTTCATTGTGTAGCATTTCTACAGTGTAGAAAATAATTGAATGTTGTTCTGGGCACCCGAAGTTATTTTCTTTCATTTTTAGTTCATAAGGTTTCTACTTCGTTCTTTGATAGGATAATGAAAAGTTTACTATGTAAGTATGTACACATATATTACGTGTGTTTTGCTTGTTTATATTTAATATATATTTAATATAACATGTAAAAAATGAAAATTGTGTAAAAGTATGTATTGGAACATATTTTTCAAAAGCTTTTACTTCTAAGATGAGAATTTTACGTTATACTTATCACACCATGTTTTACGTGAGTTAAAGCTCTTGTTAATTGATACATTTGGTTTATAAATAAAATATATAATATGCATATTAATTTTATGCAACTTTTCAATATCAAATTAATTTATAATAAAATACCCTGCATATTACATAAAAAACTCTTCACCGGCTGTTTGTAACTTTAAAGTTTTCGGTTATTTAAAGGCCTGAAAACAGGATTTTAAATATACTGTATATTTGTATCATTATGTATAATGTTTTAAATATATTTTTTTAATCTTTAGGAGCACACAAAGGTATTAATGATAGATTTATGGATTTTTAAAAGAAAAAAAGACAAAACTTTTCCAACCCGGGCTCACGCTACTACGAGGTAAGCAATCAGTGGAACAAAGGATCGGTGAAAATCTGTACACGTTGTAAGAATAGAGTGTAGGCACTTTCAGTCGTTAAATCGTAACGTAGCATATCAGCATGAAGGGGTGAAGGGTTACGTATATTGAGAGGTCTGTGCTGACGGCGGCAGGGTAAACAATGGAGACCTGGAAGGTCGCAAGCCCTGACCGGCTATGTACACAAAATGGTCAATCCTTTCCTGGGGGAGATCGCTTTGATTAAATGTGGACAACAAGGTCCAAATATCCACCCACGTCATAAAGAGAAGAGAAACTGTTCCCTTATACAATTCTGTTTTATCTGCGTTATCGGCTGCCTTTCGTGCAACGAGGTAAATAGATATGCTCACACACACCGCACGTTACGCACTCTGTTAATTTGGGTAATAGTGGACACCTTGCAGAGAATGGTTTCGGCCCCAGCTGAGGCAAGAAAAGGTTTGAAAACGTGCCCGAACAGCACCGTTCAGTTTCAATATCTACTGTTTATAGAGAGTTTTTTCTGTAACTATCGCCATGAATAGAACGATGACAGATGATCATTACTAGTAATGAGAAATATATACAAATGAATATTTATATTGTAGTTGTATATTTTATTAAAAATAATTACATAGTTCATATTTAATTAAAATGACTGACACATATCCGCTTACCTTGATATTATTGCACAATAAAATGCCAAGGGCATATTTCGTACGCATTTACGAGTATAACAGTTTTAATGCGAACACTGTTTTTTACTTTTATGAACTTAAGTAAAACATGCAACATACAGTGGAGAAATGGTTACTAATAGTACTATGTTAAGGTTGTCAATGTTGTACATTTGCAGGAGAAAAAGCAGAAGTATGTGCCCGCAACTTTTCTGTTTTCATAAGTGATAAAGTTGAATAAAAAACATTCTATATGCCAATAATAATAATAATAATGGTGATGATAATGACAGAAATTTTGAATTTGTCAACTATGAAAAAAAGAGGTATATATATTTTTGTACATTTTATGCCTAAAATTTATCGACGTTTTTTTTCTTTTTGTTTAGATTGGGTTAATGCTCTTTCTCTCCATTTTAGTTTTTTTTTAGAATTATTTGTTAATTTCAACTGTGCTATAATAACCTTTTAGGAAGCACGTTTATAATTCCTACTTTTTAATTTGGACGCCACAAAACGATTAAATATAGACCCAGAAACACTCAAATAATAAATGCTGACATTTGTCAGCAAGTAAAGTGAGGTTTTTTGAGTTACGGGCTGCTTTGAGCGAGACTACTTACTAGGGAAGTGCAGCCGCTGCAACCAGAAAATGGGAGTTAAGAGTCGTCGCGTGTAATGTTAAATTTTTATTTTAGTAATTATTTTTGCTGAATGCATACATGTATTTAAAATGATGATAAGCACTAATCTGTGTTATAAGAGATGAAATTGATGTCCCTCAGCGGCAATACATTGCTGACATCTAAGTAGGACATTCCTGTATTTCATCTAATTTTTCTTCCGAAGGACATGGCAGTTCGGAACACGTTTCTTGTAAGTGAGAAATCCGTATCTCATGACATTTTAACCCGTTGGTGAACAGTTTCTGTATCTAGAACACAAATACCAGATTATTTTCTTGCGAATCGTCTTATCACTTCTTTGCAAAAATCCATATATAAAAATCCCTTCTTCAAGGCTATATTATGTCATAGCATAAATAATGAAGAATAATTGGCACGCAATTTGTACATAATGAATTCACAATATAAATAAATAAATAAAAGAAAAAGAAAAAACTCTGATAGTATATCCCAGTACCTTGTTTCCTACACTGCAAGGTATATTCCAGAACTTTGTTCTTTATTTGAAAAATTACATGTTTACATTAGCTACATTATCATTCTTAGATTTATCTAAATCTAAAAACTAACTATTAGAATAATAAATATAATAAAAATAGATAGAGGGAGAACAAAATAAATGGTACTATAAGACTATCTACTTTAACATATACAATAAAACATATACATAAAACTAAACTAAATTATAAATCCTCATACATGCTGGAAGCAAGCACTGACCTACAACTGGTAACCAGCTATTAAAACAAAAATACAAATTACAAAACTACACTATTATGAACTTACTAAATTAGAACAAAAATTGTTTCACTGGTTTCCGGCGAAAATACGTACTGGTATCCAATACAATTATAATTTACCTTGAATTTCTTTCTTCTATATCACAATTAGGTTACATAAATTTAATCCAATTCTTTCTTGTTAATTATATATAAAACAAATTTAACTATATAATTTTACCCTAATATCTAACTTATTCTGTAATTTAACTTCCCTTAGTTTAAGTGTCCATTATTATTATTATTATTATTATTATTATTAATGCTTTAATACTAGTTACTTGTTATTAATAAATAAACGTTTCATAAATCTTATCAAGTTTAATATTGTTCACCTAACCATCAATTTATGTTGTTTTTCACTACACAGTTTACTTCACTAGAGGTTTTACGTGATGCGTTTTGACACCCTGTAGCTATAGCAAAATACTCCCTTAGTAATTAATATGCATTATCTTCCTTCCCAGCTCCTCTCTTCCTTCACATCACTACTTCTTCTTCTCACTCTCATTCCTTGGTAGCTGCAGTTTCCTCTTTATATGTGTTACTGTCCTCGCTCTTCTCTTTGAATTTTCTTACCTGGGTCCTCTCTCCCTTCTTCTTCTCCCTTTATCTTCTTTTTATCTTCTCCCTTTATGACTGCGGTTTTCCATCTCTGTTTTGTCGACCTCGTTTTAATTTCCCTCTTCTTCCACTCGACTCCATCTGTCCTTCCCCGGCCTCCAGGTTGTATTATTGAACATTCTGGTCAATCCTCATCTCGGTCTTCCTTTCCTTGCACACCTCCTGCTTCTATTTGTGCAATTTGATCTGTTTCTTGATTGTCATCTATAGGTAATTTATTGTTGGTATGTTTGCAATTAATGGTGTGTAACCTATTTGTTCTTCTCGCTACTTGTTCTTCTTGTACTGGTACTTACATTTCCTCCAGTTTTAACTCCCTGGCGATTTTGCTTATTTTGTGAGCTAAGGCTTCAAGACCATATTATAATTCTTCTGTTCTTAGGATGTATTTTATCTGATATCCGCTTAACGCCGTTCTCTCCTCTTGTGTTCTATCATGATATCTCTTACGTTCAAACAGAGCATGTTCTGGAGTATCTTGCATATGGAAGTATTTACAACTGTCTTTATTTAATTTTTTAATTTTGCACCACGGACCGTTTACTATTGGATAGTGAATCAGACCTTTTGTTGGTTTTATATGTCTTTGTTTAAACCTTTCTGAGACATAACAGATTGTGCGTTATCCTCCCTACATTGATTTCATCCTATTTTTGTTGCCACATAATTGAAGCTTATATATTATATCAGATGTCGAAATACAGTCTCTTCCAGCTATTTCAGCAATTTTTTTTCTTAAACAAGTTTATTGTTCCTCTTAAAGGTATTAATAAATCTGTCGGCCAAATTCCGGTGGCTACGAGGAGGGCTAGGACAATGAATGCACAACCATTCGCTAACAAAGACTTCCTCTAACAAAACTACAGATGCTACCTGCACATGCATTATACGACTGGCTTCTCTCAGTATACAGCCGCACTCTGCCGGCACTTAGCTAAAATAACTTAATCGTATTTAGGAACCAAGGCTTTATGGGGTATTCATTGAATCCTAGCTTTTTAGCGAAATACTTCATATGAGATGGAAAGGATTACTTTTTTCAAAACAGGAGCAATATGTAAGAGCTATGAAAACATGGTAAGAATTATTATGTCAAAGTTTCATACACTGGATTACTGGGAACTGATGCTTATTGTTAACGTAATAATTTTATTATTTGCTTTTATAATGCCAGTGCTTTTACTTTCTCAAGGGAGCTGATACTATGAATAAATTCACAGCCTCTCACTATGTAAATGCATGTCAGTGCATATTTGGTAGTTTTAAAAGCACATTTGCTTGCATATTTTAAGTGGATACAATTCTCATATCCACTCATCATTCTGTAACTTCAAAAGATTGCCCTGCTAAAAATAAAATTCCACAGTATACAATTTAGCAATTATTTTTTAATTCATGTGGTGCGGATGATCTAAAAAGTTAATACAGTGTAAATCTTCTAAAAGTATGGTGATGGATTTTAGAACTGAGTGTTGAAGACTCTGATAGAAACTGTTTTATGGTAGTCTTCACTTGACGTTTTTATATAGAGGACCTGGTATCTCGATATACCTTCCAGTGCTGACAACAGAGCATGCTCACATATATGTACTTCTTGCAGAACGTTCACTGCTGCCGCTTTTCACCCTGCTGAGATAAATGTCTCGAAGCCCAGACTGTTAGCTGTTGCGCGAGATAAGAATGTTAAAGAGCTATGGAATCGATCCTACTAAGGTTCTTCCAGCTCCACTATTTCTTACTGTGTCTGCATATAGCAGCTTTGCATAAAGATAACTGCAGTGGGCACGCTTGCATGAAGATAAGATTTTAAATTTTACGGTTGCACAATTGAGGCATCATGCAACCAGTCTAAAAGAAATCGCTACCCTGATTGTGTACTGACTGACCCATCCTCAATAAAGCCCACTGGTCATTTATGCTGTTATTTTCTTAACGTATAGTTCTTCCTGTATATTTTGATTCGAACTATGTACCGAAGTTGGTAGTCTCCCGCTGGTACCAGCAGCACCAAAGCCTTCAACTTTTAGAAAAATGTGATATATGTTAAAGTACCAAGGATGCGCATCGAGCATCATTGGAGAAAAAGAAGCAATTTGTTACACAAGGCTATTTAATTTATTTAACAATCTTTAATAAATCAATAATGTAATAAATGCACTTATTCTAGAATTAAGTATGAATTTAAATATAAAACGAATAAATGCACATAAAGTTTATAATTTCAGTGAACAAGAAAATGAATTCCTTTTAATACAATCTAAGTTTAAGGCATTAAAAAATAAAAATATATTTAACATACAATTTACAGAAATACCATATAAAATAAATTATAGATCAAAATATGACAAAATACAATTACATAATACATTTGTCTCCAACACTTAGTACAGAATAATAATAATTGCTATATATAAATTTAAGAAAGTATATCAAACGACTTTTATATTTTTTACTAGCAGTGCAATAAAGAATTTCTTGTTTACTGCTTCCAAAAATTCAAAAACTGTACTAAAACTACTCCAAGATTACAAAAGTATCACAGTGATACTTCCACATAGACAAGCAATTCATTTACTCCTTTAAAATATATCTAAATTAAAAACAATATAAACAGGCAAATCACATGATCTACTCATTTATCAAAAGAATTCCTTAAGCAAACAAATACCTGGATCACTGGTGATAAAATAATGCAGGAGTTGACCAATGCCTGTTCCCACTCCACCCCCCCCTTCCCAGTAAAATTCCTGGGAGATTCTATGCACACGCAAACCAAGTCAATTAGTCAACCAAGGCACGAATGCACGCTAACTACATCATGCAAGTCTTGAAGCCAACTTCTCTAGGCCGCCCGCGACCAACTTATATGAGTATAACCTCCATAACGAGCTTGGATGACAATCGAAATAAAGGTTGACGTTACGTGTTGCAACCAATGAATCACAAATGTCGCTACTCGCTTCTGCTACCAATGAACCGTAATCACCCTTTGGGAAAATATTCCAAGGAAATTTTGTCATGCAACGAAGGGAGGGGAAAAATGGTAAATAAAGAAAAGTAGGATAATGTGACATTTAAGGCCATAAGCAGCAGCGATTCAGTTCCTAAAAACATACTTTAGATGTGGCCTAAAAGTACACGCTATCCTGTTGAAGAACTTGTTTTCTGTCGCCTAGCAAATTGCATAATAACAAACTCCGAATCTCATGTAAATACATAACAGCATAAAAAGTGCAAAATATTACATAGGTAGAAAAGTTAAAAGAAAAGGTTCTAATTTTTAGGTTATAAATATGATTTTATGGCAATCAATGTGACTAAATATAAAAAAAATTCATTGATATATGTATTTCATGTAATTAAAACGATTTACCTAAATTTACTTATGTTTGAGTTGTTACTTCACTTATTATCTCTTACCTTTAATTAATGGAAACATTATTCAAGATTTTGCCATTCTGCATCCTGCAGATATCGACTTCTCATCATTTGAACTCCAGCTCTCCGCGTCGTTCTAGGTATTTTTCACTTTCTTCTTTTTGGAGGCGACCATTCTAGCACCATCTCGTCTCACCGATTCTTCGAATATGGCCATACCATTGAACAGTTTGTCTCTCTCCTTTCCATCAAAACCATTGAGGTCTTCATTTTTTCTCCTTTTTAATCTCATGCCCTCCTTATTCTGTCCTTATCCACTGCCTGGATTTTATATTTTTGATATTCTCTTAAAGTTCAGCCTCTGTACCTTAAATCAATATACTTTGAAACAGTCCTTACGGCCTACTCCCACTAAAATATGAATAATATATACATGTTTTTTTGTATATTTTGTATATTGTAATTTGTAATATAAACATTATGCATATGTGTGTGTATCATAAGATTTAACTTCAATATGTGAATTGTATCGTTGTTCAAAGAAAGAATAACCCAAAGGGACTAGTATTATGCCACTTTTTAAAAGATGTGTCGTTGGCGAGTGTTAATAAGTCCAAGGCCTTTTAAATGCGTTGAGGGGAATAAACTTACCAGTTGTTTGTACAGTTAACTATAAAGCAACCAATATGAATGAATATTTTAAACTTTCAAATAGTAGCGGGTGGCATGCGATGGCAGGTGAATATAAACCAGTCAATAATAGATGTATATTTTGAACATTTAATGCAAGGATACTTGCGTATGTTTGTGTGACCCCCATGGCTTAGTGAAGTCAATGATTAGTTAATTTGAATCAAATGTGCAAGGAGGCGTTTGCTCGGCTGGGGTATTAATTCAAATACACCGTTGCGACAGTTCATAGCATCAAATATTAGTTCAGTTCAGTTCACATACGCAGTTCACATCGCGACACTAATCTTGGCGTCTTACATTCTGCTAGGCCTCAGTACGGCAACTCAATTGATGAAATAGTAAGACGATCAGATCAGATAAGTGCAGTTCATAAGAACACTTCAAATGGTCACATAATCAGATTCAGTTCATCTTCTTGAAAGTCGGGGCAGCTAAATGTATATTCGCTGGGACTAAGTTCTCTCGTATTCGAAACACCAGAGGACGCGAAAGATCATTCGAATAATAAATTACCATACATATTCAGATATACTCATCGCGTGATTATTAACACAATTGTTATCCTTTCCCAGTTCTGTTGAGCACGAGTGATAAAATAAACCTCAAACCCTTGAGATATCGTTGATATGAAGCGTGGACAACAACACCCAAATCAATCAATAGTTAATTAACGACATGCCGTGACTCAATATGCAGATGAGCAAATAAATCGCTTCAAAATTGGTGCCCAACCTGGGACACTCAACCGGAGTATATTAAACCGCTTCAACTTCCAGCAAAGAATTTTAATTTTCTTCTTTTTGCAGATGACGACGATACTAACAAAAAAGTATATATGTAATAAAGAAATACATTTTCTTTCAAACTTTTTATTTTCTGTACCCCATGTAAACTACATTTTGATATACAAATTAAAAGTCATTATAATTTTAATATTAATATTAGAGATAGATATCGATATCTCGATACTACCCTCTATACTCAAGAGGTATCGAACGATATCTGTACATAAGCTTGATACTTTTTCGATAGCTTGTTAACACGGCATTTTATAATTAACACGTGTCTCATTCAAAAGCTTTTTAATAGCAGATCTCAAGAAATTGGGTGCATTTGTAAGTCCGATCCGCCACTTCCCCTTCATTATATTTCTGCAGATAGTCTCGCGACATTATGTCTGAGCTACAATTTATACCAAGGTAGTGAAGCATACTGAATTTCTTTTAAAGTATATATTTTCGAAGGTGCTCCGCCTACAAATCAACCTCATATCTGAGATTGACCAACAATAACAAAGACTTTTGATAAACAAATCATGTGATCTTCATATCTCATCGTAAGTACATTATTATAATACTATCGTATATAATATGAACTCTGATTTTATATTATTAGTTATTACCTAATTGTTATTTTCAAATCACCAATTATTTTGCAGTCACAGAACACGATGCCTTTCTTGATATTATTTGCTGATAATATGTGTGAAGTTTGGATGCCATGAGTGATAACTGGGCTATTTGCCATATTTGTAGAAAGAGTTTATCTAGAGATGAAAAATCTCGCAACCTAGCAACCAAAAGAAACACCTCTATTCATAAAATTCGTTTTATTGAAAATCTCAGTTTGCTGAGTAAGGACTTTGAATCTATTTTTCTTGCACATTAATCTTCTTAAAATAATAAAATGAGAAATTTTCTTTTTTTTAAAAAAAATGTGAATGCATGGAGTATCGAAGTATTGAGCCTAAGCTTGTATAGGTATTCAGTATGGAAAAAAATTGGTAGTGACCTATCTCTGATAATTATTAATATTCTTATATTTCAGAAAATATGTACAAATAGACGTTGAGTAAAATTATTTATACTAAAAGTTCAAAATCTTTCAGGTTTCAGTGATTGAAAATTTATCCTACGGGGAAATTTTTATCTGCTCGGTATGAAAATAGATGAATTATGTAATAATAATAATAATTAATATTTGGTCCCGAAAAGCTGAAACTAAAAAAAAAAAAAGAACAAATGTAAAATCAACAAATTCTTATGAACTGCATATTAGAATAATTTTATATTAATTACATCGCCGTGATGAATTTTTATTTTAGTGATACTCGTTTAATATTAACACAAAAACGTTTTTAAATATTGTGCCTAAGGAAAATTGTGATTTAATGCAGTTGATGTCCATTTTTTCCTTATTTGGTTAAAATTTGAGCGTTTTTGATAAAAATCTGCATCACTTGAATGTATTTAAAGACTATAGAGGTGATTTGATTCGTTTATTTAAGGACGCCTTTTAACATCTCAGGTCATCAGCGTCTCATTCTATTTAGGGCGTGAAACGGCCGATAAATTTTGCTCAGAGGCCTCTTCTTTCAGGCTTGAGGTTATTTTTCGTGCCGTAAATGTACGACACGGGACACACGGCTTTACTTTCCTTCCGAAGGAAGCTATACTTACGATTTTTACCCCCAAAAATCTATCGATCCAGACCGGGTTCGATCCCGCGAACTTGGGTTTAGAAGGCAAGATATGGTTACCACTACGCCACCAGGACCAACTTAAAGAAGTGAAAAAGGACAACTTCTATAATAGTAAAACTTAAAGTGAACGCCTACCTGCGAATAAATTAAAATACCCACGCTGTTATCAAAGGAGGTAGGAATCACAACTTTTGTTACACTGCATTCTGATACAATGCTTAAATCTCTTGAAATCATTAATGTAAAATGTTGATTTTTTAAATTCCAAGGATAATTATAATACAGCATTGCCTTAAAAATATGCTAAAATCTGCACAAGAAATTGAAATATTACATGTTAATTAGACAAACACACGTGAAAACATAACATTATGCTAGATCGCAGCATGTATTAAGAATGAAAAACAAAAGTAACGAAAAGAAGTCTTTCAAATAATGAGTAGTCTTAGGGTTTAATTCTTTTGTCTGTGATATATATATATATATATATATATATATATAAACTCATAAAAACACTCAGAGTGCAACATAAAAAGGTTCACATAAACTTTCACACTAAAAACCGTAAAATTGAACACTAAAATCACGCTATATTTCGAGCTGTGGCTCTTGGTCACGTGATGAATATATATATATATGGGGGTATGGGTGTGTGGGTGTGTCTGCGTGTGTGTGAGAGTGTGTAATTCTGTCGGGGAACTCCCTGATATATCACCTCATTAAGTTTAATGACTCTTTTCCATGTTCTCGGATATTCTTTATTGCATTCATTATAGTATAAGGTAAAGTCAATTAGTACTTTGAAAGCGTTGTCATAGGGTTTCCTTCTGGGTCTCCGATGAAAGAATGCCCCGTTCTCGACGTCTATGGTCAATGCGTGAATGTAGAGGATAGTCTGGCTTTGATCAACTGCCTTATCTCCGGAATTTCAGTCGTTTTCATTGTCTTTAAACAACGGGTGGGGATAGAATTTACGTTCAAAATATGAACACACTTCCTATGCGATAAGATAAATGTATTTATTTACCTGGTTCCTTTCTTTACAAAGGATCTATTGTGCATCTCGAGAAATGAAGGTCCGTAACCCTTAGACCAGTAGTTCATTGACTCGGCGTGCTGGCAAGCTAAGTACTTCTGATAGCCGCGAGCTTCCGGAGTTTGAAAATAATCATTTCATTAGCTGATTCACATGTCACTGCAAGACTTGGTTATGTAATGATCTACCGTCCGACTTTCTCGTAGGAATTAAAGCTTGCATTCGATTATCGCTGGTTTGTTACTCGAGGATTTAACTTCTGTATCACGCGGCTATGCATCCCCTATATTTATAAGTTACGCCCCTAATCATTAATATCCCCCGCCGACAGAATGAAGAATGCTTTTAGAGAAGTACTTCAGGATGTCTTAGAATCATGTCGAGGAGTGCCTGACGAGAAGTACTTAGAACGTGTCTCAAACTGGGCGATTTCGCAGCTTTATATACAAGCTTTTGGCTTGGTTACCCACGCGGCTGTATTCGAACCTCCGGGATCCACCAAGTAAGCTAAGGAGCATCTCCCAGTTCGTACAAAATGTTCTAAAACGGCCCGAAAATTTAGAGGGCCAACGGACACAATATAAAAACCATGACCACTGACGCTATGAAAACCCCATCAAGTAGTTTAAAGTTGTCAGCTGTTCGCCTTTCACTTTTGCTCTTATGTACCAAGAAAAGTCTGCAGGTGTTATAATAGCAATCATTTCCTGATTCCAATATAAAACTCTTAATCTATCTCTACTATTTACAATTTACACAATTAAGTAACGTGTTTTAAGTCCCTGCGGCTGTTATAACTATTTACATAATTAAATAAAGCTGAAAACAATTAAATAAATGTGGTATTTACAAACACAATATTAAATAACCCTCGGGGCGCCGATAATAAATACTGGTACAACTTCTATAGGAACGAATAGGCGGGAAAAAATGCATTAACTTGCTTGAGAACAATTGATAACTGTTCACTTTTAACGCTTAAGATAGTAGCCAAAGCGAAACAATTGATATCAAGTATTTATTTTTCTGTAAACTTAATTGTTTATAAAGTTATAGCAGTTTCTTATGTTTCTGAAAATTTTAATAACCTTATTCATGATGGCAATTTCACAGACTGGAAACTTACCGATATTATGGGCAATGAAACTGCTTGTTCTTATACATTTTAATAATGTGTTTGTTCTGTTTTGTTTATGATAAGATTTATTAACTTGCTTTAACATTTTAACATTAAATTATGTAGCATATTTGTATGCACACTATATGACCAAGTACCTATGGAATATTTACTGTTTACATTATTATACATTTTAGAAGCTACATACATTAGTGGGTGGAAATGAAACGTACTTTCT
The DNA here is from genome assembly GCA_030762175.1 of Metallyticus violacea. Lineage (NCBI taxonomy): Eukaryota > Metazoa > Arthropoda > Insecta > Mantodea > Metallyticidae > Metallyticus > Metallyticus violacea. The sequence continues at coordinate 64,275,848 of CM060830.1, forward strand.
AGTTGTAAATATGCCCACAGTTACGCGTGTTGGAGATTCCCGTTTTTGTTTTGTCAATGGCGGCTTGCTGGCTCGTCTGAGATATTGTTATTTAGCAGCGCATACGAGATTATTAGAGAAGTCTCATGTAAAGTTCAGTACCTAGCTCAGGGCAGTTATTTCTATTCAGTTTCAAGAAAAAGCGAACATAATAATAATAATAATAATAATAATAATAATAATAATAATAATAATTTATGTTTACAATAAAGTATCTTCAATAATAGAAGAGGCATAAATAGTAAATACTCTGACAGATTCCTTGATCTAGCGACCAGATTGCTGTCTGTTGTTTGGGAGGTCCCGGATTCGATTTCCGATATCTGCTCAGAAATTTTCTGTTTTAGAAAGATTTGGAATGGGGCTCATCCAGCCTCATGAGGATAATTGGGGAGCTGCCTGATAGGGAGGTGGAGTCCTTCGATCTCAGAAGCCGCATGATAATCAACCACAGTGATGTCGGTATGCTGATCACATGCCCCTCTGCCATACTACTCTTTTACCCATGAAGTCGCAGTGGTAGGGTTGTCGCGCCAAGATGGGGAGTATAACTGTATTTGTAACTTTTTCTTAAACACAATGGAGAAAGAAGCGATCTCAGTACAGAAATATGTTTTTTATGAAGAATGAAATATTGCCAAGAAGATCAACAGTTTTTGATGCAATCACATGTTTGAAAAGAAAATCTGGGTATTTATAACAATAGAAAGCATAGTGCAAGGTATAGAGTTAACCTAAAAAGATTGAAGATCATATTCTAGTCTCAAAAAGCTACAAAAAATAATAAGATTAAGACATCCGAAATTCAAGGACATTTCATTAAATATATTTAAGAAGAGAGTTTACATCTGCAGATATTTCAGCCGCCATTCCTAAAACATGGAAATAAGCAAACAGGGATTTCGTCAACTTAATGTTTTGTACAGTTAAGTTACTTTAACAAAAATAAAGGAAGCCATGATACTAAAAGATGACTCGTTGAATACTCACAGCAGTTCCGAAACTATGCTCCCTGGTACTACTGGAAGAAATTGTAAGAATTAAGAAACCAGGTATTTAAATTGTCAATTTTTTGGAGCCATGAGTCGTGTGTCGGTAAAATTCCAGTACAAATAATTGAGGTGCATACTTGACCCTCCGCAGGTGACAATGGAAACCATTCCATGGGATAATTGTGTCACTGTGTGCACAGACGGCGCGAAGGCCATGATTGAAACGATGTCTGGTGTTACCTCAAAAATTAAACAAAATCCAAAGGAGCTTAGCAGTAGCCACTGCGTCCTATACTGCCGAAAATAAGAAGATGCCTCTTACAATAAAAGGGGTATTGGACGAAAGCGTAAAATTAATTAATTTAATAAATCATGACCTAAGAACACCAGGCTTTTCAAAGTACTGTGTGATGATATGGGGAGTGTACATACAACTTTACACAGAAATAAGGTGGCTCTATAGAGGTAAAAATTTGACTCGACTCTTTGAAATGAGGGCTGAAGTCAGAACCTACCCGACTGACAATGACTTCGCTTTGGGGGACAGATTATTGACGAAGATGATATTTTTTCAATAAGTTAATAATTCAAGCCTCTCACGTCAATGAAAATAAACGCTAGTGTTTAAACACGAGCTATAAAGGGCAAGGGTTTAAAAATAAAATCAAGTTTTGGGCAGAATCAGTGAACAATGAAAAATTTGATAGTTTTCCTATGGTAAAAAATTTTATATAAGAATTCAAACATATATGGGGATATCTTGAGTTTCCAGTTCACCTACTATGCAGGTACTAAAACGAAACATATTTCGTCATGATGAAAGCCAGATATTCGGCTCAAGCTGTCCTAAATCAACCAGATATGGTTAAGTTATATAAAACAATTCTCTCTCTCTAGAATAGTTCTCTTACGGTACCAGGAAATACGAGGTACATCCAGAAAGTAACTTCCGTTTGGTAATAAAATTAAATTGTGTACCGACACAGAAAAATTATTTATTGCACAAAATTCTACAACTCTTAAACTACTTTTCCACATAACTGCCGAAATTTTGCAGGCATTTGTCATAGCGTGGCACAAGTTTTTGTATACCTTCTTCATAAAAGTTTGCCGCCTGTGTCTTCAACCAGTTGGAAACATTTTCTTTCAGCTCTTCGTCATTGTTGAAGTGTTGATCGCCAAGGAAAGACTTGAGATGTAAGTACAGATGAAAGTCGCTAGGAGCGAGGTCAGGGCTGTACGGAGGATGGTCAAACACGTCCCAGCCAAATCCCTGCAGGAGGTTTTTCGTCACATTTGCAGTGTGTGGTCGTGCGTTGTCGTGAAGAAAAACAACACCTTTTGACAGCAATCCTCGGCGCTTATTCTGTATTGCGCGGCGCAATTTCCTAAATGTCTCGCAATAAACATCTGCTTTGATTGTTTGACTACGCGGTAAGAAATCAATGAGTAAATGCCTTTCCAGTCCCAGAACACTGTGCACATCATTTTTCGAGGTGTCAAGATTTGTTTAGGCTTAACCTTTGCTGGGGATGAAATGTGCCTCCATTCCATTGATTGCCGCTTACTTTCAGGGGTGTCGTAAGAAACCCAAGTTTCATCTCCTGTGACTATCTGTGTCAGAAATTCTTCGCCGCCTTCATCATAACGGGTCAAAAACTGAAGTGCACTACCCATCCGTTTTGTTTTGTGTTGCTCAGTAAGAATCTTTGGTACCCAACGTGAGCAAAGTTTACGAAATTTCAGTTTTTCGGTAACAATTTCATGAATTAGTGATCATGAGATTTGGGGAAATTCCATAGCGAGAGCACTAATTGTAAACGTGCGGTTTTCCTGGATCTTGTCATCAATCGCGTGAATCAGTTCTTCTGTAACCAAAGATGGACGCCCACTTCGTTCTTCATCGTGCACTTCACTAAGTCCTTCATTGAACTGTCGGACCCATCTTCTCACCATTGAATCACTCATCGCATTTTGTCCGTAAACTTCGCAAATTTGCCGATAAATTTCAATTGGTTTGCATTCAGAAAACGAATCACAGATCTGATTTCACAAGCGGCGGGGTTTTCAATCAACACCGACATTGTAAACAAGCACAACAAAGCGTATGTGGCTGACAGCGATCTCAAAATGGCGCACGTTTCTTCTCCTTGATACAGAGCGTCTACCGCGCATGTGCGGAACTGCGATCGCAGCGCTGCAGCGGAGATAAATTGAAACGGAACTTACTTTCTGGACGTACCTCGTATTTTTGGTTTAACATAATTAAAAATGGTTATGTACAGATCTTTGAGGATATATTATAGATTTACAATACTTACTTTTAGTTCGTTTTAAAATGACAGGTCTTATTCTTTGTGTTTGTTATTTATGTGTGAAATTAGAGTAGAAAATATTTTTGTAATAAAATAAACTAATAAAACATTTTTTTCACATGTCTGAAGTTATATGTACTGAATGTTTATCTTCCATCCTCAAAGAGTATGGTCATAAGTGCTAGATGAAAATTAGTGCTCCACGATGAACTTTCGCATTGAAAAGTGCTCCATGACCTTAAAAGTTGGGAATTGCTGCTGTAGAGGGATTTGTTCGAATGGAAATTTAATCCTTCAGTTTCAAAATACTGAAAATATGGTGGAATTTTTTTCCGGTAATGGGAAAAATTTATTGTAAAATTTTATATGAGAGAATTAGACAATTCCAAGCAGAATTTAGAGAAGTATACAGCACGGTGGACAACATTTCTGTAATGGACACATTGAGAGTGAAACAAACACAGAAAAAGAGAGCAAAACTGCATTGTCCTTCATAAATTTTCGACAAGCTTTTGATTCCATAGCACGGCAAGCATCATGGAGTAAATTATGGACAAAAGGAGTCTCGGGTAAAATTATCAAGGCATTAGAATCAATATATAGCAAGGTACAGTTCTGTGTAAAACTTGATCGCGATAAAGTTTCAAAAAGTGTAATAACACGGAGAGGTTTGAGGCAAGGCTGTATCCTATCACCCCTCTTTTTGAATTTGTTTGTAGATGACATATCGGAGAAAATTTGTGTTGCAGAATCTGATGCCCCGAATATAGGAGGCATATCCATGCCAGCTCTCCTTAATGCGGATGATTTAATATTGATGTCCACAACAATCCACGATTTGCAAAGGGAACTAATTAGACTGCTTAGAGGCGTATTGCCAGCAATGGGGAATGACAGTTAATGAGGAGAAGACCAAAACAATGACCTTCAAGATGGTGCCGTGTACAGCAGGAAAGAGAGGTGGGAGTATGTAGGTCAGGCTCTAGAAAATTCACATACTTGGGAGTCACTGGAACTGGGCAAGACACGTGGGTAACACAAAAGGCAGGTGCTTAATAAAAATATAGAGACATTAAAGATCTTAGTAAAAATACCGGAAACTCCACCTAAATCATGGAGTTGTGTACAGGGCGGTTGTGAGTTCAATTATGGCGCATGGGTTCAAAATTTGGGGTTGGCAAACATCGAGGAGCTTTGTCAGTTACAAACACAGTTTCTAAAACGGTTGCTACAAGTAAGGAGGGGTACAGCAAATTGTGGAGTGCATAAAGAGGTTGGTATTTTTAACGAAAGTGTTGATTTAAAAATAAGAACAATTTAATACATTAAGGGAGAATCAGGCTTTCCTTCGAGTAGTCTGTCTAAGGAAGCAAATAAGGGCAGGTGGGATACGGGATGGGCATCGAAAATAAGGAAAGGCTTAGACAAAATTGGATTGGGGTATATTTGGTTAAGGAGAGAGGACGTTACACGAAATAATTGGAAAACACTTAACAGATGTTTGCGAGATATAGATAGACAAAATATTGAGTCTCAATGCACAGAAAAAGTATCGCTTGTTATAATAAGGCTTATAGTCTGACAGATTGTGGACTTCTGCTCAGCCGCTATGGATATTTCAGCTTGGGGTGCCCTATTAGTAAGCAAGATATTAGATTTGATCGAGCCGCTGCAGGTTCTTGACTGGCAGTTTGACGTATTTTACTTGTAGAGCAATTCATCCAAATGGCTGACCGTTGCTTGTGTAACTAGCTGTCTGTTAACCTGTGTAACTGCATCATAGCAGAGAGTTGCAATGTCTGATTCTTGACTAGATAATCGCGTAACTTCCTTTGCGGCAATGTCAGTTCTGTCGTTTCCTTTAATACTCAAGTGAGAGGGCGTACATGTATTAAATTTAATGGTTGAACAAAGTTGTGTAAATTGCATAAGCGTATATCTTGAATGTTACTGTTAATAGAAGAAATATCATGTAGTACTTTAGAGTCGATTGCAAGTCATAGATGTTCATACGAATAATGTTGAAACCATGTTTCTAGGGCATCTACATTATGGAAGAATCTTTCATAAAGTTAATTTAACTATGGAATTTAAATATTCCTGCTTTATTCTTTTAATTCCCATAAGGTCCTAGTGTCACATAGTTTTGAATCTAATAAATGAAAGGAAAAGACAAAGCATGAATTGTTCTTACACAGGGGAAAAACTCCCTTTTTTTAATATTAATATATTAAGGTTTTCAATTAAACGACTATAGCAGCAATAAATTATATTCATGATATCCAATCAAAATAGGCGACAGGTACCTAAAATTATGCATAAACATATAAATAACCCGAATCATAAAAATAGGAATAAATAATTACTGTAATAAATGTATTATATACATATCAGCAATTTACTTTTTTTCGTAGTAATAATAACATACAACATTTATTTACAGTATATAACAAATGAATTGACAGAATACAGAGATTGTATCTTTTTAACCGGGTCAAACTGCTTCTTTTGTCACATAGTAATGACTGGAGTGAGTTAATAATAATAATAATAATAATAATAATAATAATAATAACAACAATAATAATAATGGATAAATGAGTAGGTGGGTAAGTAGGTAGTTAGATAATGCTCAATGTTCACAATTAAGTGCGAATGGCAGAACACCGTGCTGTATGGCAGAACACCGTGCTGTATGGCGAGCGGTATGGAGACACGGAGAAGTGATTGCGAATTGCCATTATCATTTCAAGGTTGGCCTTTATACTTATACTTATACTTTATACTTATTCTATTCTTTATCATTATTTCTGACGTAGTTTATCCAAATTTTCATCCAATGTCACGTCATCCTTAAACTTTAAATATATTGATTTGATTGATAGTTGCCACTTGACGCCAATAACGTTACGGATTCAAGTGTTTGGTTTTTATTGTTTGGACGCTGCGTTATTAAAGGGGCTAATAACTAAGCTCTTCCCGCTGAGACTCAAGTGATGGCAGCTTCCTTCGCATAATGTGGAATGGATTTTTGAAATCTCATAAGCTCTATTGGCAATATTCAAAAGACAGTTTAGAAGAAAATGTTAGTTTTGGAAATTAAAGATAAGGTTTATTATTTTACATTAAAGTTTTAAAATTGATGGATCCTATACATGCATTTCTGACCGATATACTTGTACAAACATTTGAAATTTAAATAACATTTGTACTTTATTGTACATGTTGTTTCAAATTAGCTGAAAACTAGAATATGTTTCCTCCTTATGACTGTAATACATTTTTCTAAAGGCAATATTCGCAAAAAATCTCTTGCAAGTACAATGAGAGCAGTTTAAAAGTCCTGGCACATGGTTCAACCTGTCGGCGGTTATATTCCGCGTTGCTTCCGGTGTTTCCTTGTATAGACTCGTGGCGCTGAAGCGATTCACCGTTTTAAACTTAAGTACAGCATTAAATAACACCGTCCTTGAGAGTAAGTTTGGAAATGTTGGAATTCTTTACACACAATCCAGATCTTTATAGAAAACTATCAGACAACCACAGTTCCCTATTACCAATAGGTCTAACTTATTTCGAATGTTTGTTTTAAGTTCCTCCCGTGTTTAGTATACTCTATTTTTTAATGCTCCTCAAAGATAAAATCCACTGGTGAATGAGGAAAACTTTAACAGAAGTGCTTCTTTCATAAGGTTTTTCTTATAATATTGTGATATGTAATAAAATCTCACTATAGACTGCACAACACAACTGACCGACTTTGTTGAAATCCCCTCGCAAAGACTGGAAGAGTGCATGGCGCGAGCGTGTGGCATGGGGAATCTCAGCTGATAGGTCGATTTAAGTTCAGGGAATTTTAAACTGCTTTCACTGTATGAAGTCAAATTTCTGATGTAGGTGAATCTGTATGAACTAACTGGCTAATATTCCCAATTTTAGTTAAATAAATAATCTCTAATTTTTAGTAGCTTTTTAGGTAATTTTTTCAAATCTAATCTTAATATGGTTGGTATTTGCATTTCTAAAACTACACTCAGAACAAAAATGTTGAGAAATTTTTCAGTTTATACAAAGGGATAACCTTCTCAATCTTATTATTGGGAAATAATAAGATTGGGAAATAAAATAGTATTTACGGTTCTCAAAATATGGAGGAAAAAAATCATACACAGAAAATCATGGCAAAAGTCATACAATTGTTGAACATAAATGATGAAATAACTGTCTTAATTTGTGAGGAACGTGCAAAAGTTTCAATACCTATCATATATACCGATGAATGTATAGCTTTCTTAACCGCTGAGGATCAACCCCAGTGATCGTCCAACAGTTATCAGTCAACATGGAAGCGATATTTTCGCTGGTCATTAGCCATGTCGCAGTTTTTGAAGAATGAAGCAGTACAAATTCCCATGCTGAAATACAGACAACTACTTTAACATTTCTTTATAGCTTTCTACCTTGATATTTCTAAATACTTGTTTGATGAAATGCTCCTTAATCATTTTGTTGTTTCGCCAGGAAGAGGAACATCAGGTCAAGAAAGGGTACATAACATTTTCTTTGATAGAATATGGAAAATGAACTCAGTCCGGTCTACATCTTTTGCGGAGTTTTTCGTCAGATCAGTTGATGTATAGCATAGAGAAATGGGCAAGATTTTGTGCACTTAAATGTCATTTCACACTCCGAACTTCATTTGCAAGTCAATCTCTCTCTACACAATTAAAAAAATGCTTACTACTTTCATTGAATAAAGTTTATATACTCTATCGAAGGTTCATCAATTTGGACACTACCATCAAGCCACTACAGATATTGAACAGTGTTCAAAGGCTAATTTCCATGAAGTTAGGTGTCTGATTTGAATGGATGGAAGAAGGTATATATAATAGCAACAAATCTATCTTGGGTGTCAATATCAAACAGTGTGTGACCTTTGTCATCCTTGCAATTAGTATTTGGTACGTAATAAACGCATTCATCTAAATATCTGCCTCACAGCAGCAGTGAAGTGCATTTGCCCATGGCTAGAGGACGGTGGAAAACAGGCAGGCACTTAGGCACTTAAAAAGTTACAGAATAGGCTCTAAATACAAGTGTTTCAACTATTAAAAGGTTTTTAGTGCATAGTTTTTCACTGCCGGTGTTAAATATGTAAACTCAGTCTTCCGGAGTGTAAACAAGTTGCACAATGGATATCTTCTGCTTCATCTTCCTAGACATTACGTCCACAACTGCGTAGAAATCTTAGTGGTGTATTCGAAGTAATTTTCTTAAGATAAGGCAGTTATAATATAATATAAAAGAATTTTATTAGGTGATGAAAAATTATACAGGTAACAATTTCTAGAATCTTTTCGACACTGTACATGTCTTCCCCATAGAAAATAAATCAATCCTGCAGATTGAAATGAGAATACATGACTAAAACTGTTCCAGGTTCTCCATAGTAGATCCTGAAATTTTGTCACTTAGAACATGCTTATATCTAGACAATGACCTTTCCACAACACAAGATGCTCCATACAGGATAATTCATAGACTCAAAATCAGAAATAAGTTCGTATTTGCCATTTATTACTGAGTTTTCAAAATGGCCCGACCCGGGTTGTGATGCAATATTTTTTCAATTACTGCATTAAAAGAAGCTATACTTCTACTTAGATAAAATCACAGGATTTTCATTGAAATTAACAGAAATTTGTTGTGCTCTTTAGACATTTTCCTTGGAGAACTTAAATTGCATCAACTCGAGCACCCATAAGGTGGAGTAAAACGACTGAAATACGTTTGCAATAGTCCCTGTGGGTTGCGTGTATGATAGATTAGTGCAACACGATCTTATATGTTGCACTTGAAGATTGGCACACAAAGTTGCCAAATGATGGCTATGTATGCAGTACAAAGTGAGTGTACTACGAGAGGTTGAATGCTGGAAAGATGTAGTCTGCAGCAAAATAAATGTAATTGGATACTGGCTAAGAACAATTAAAGGACAACAGACAACTCTGAGGGCAACATGCTACCGGCACCAATTAAACAACATGCATTATCCAAAATGGTAGGCGGCGGTTGTACAGTGGGAATTGTCAAAATTCGTTTTAAACGATATTTGGCAGAGGGTATTGAAAACAGGTGTGTGTAGTGAAAAGAGTCAAAGAATGCCTTTCTGACATAAATTGGCAGGAGATAGAGGCGCGATGCCCGCAGATATCATCTCTGGACCTGCAGAGCGAAATTTAAACTAAATGGGGTAAAGAGACCTGAGCTAGGCATGATACAGAGGTAGGCAATAGTATGGCTTACTTAGATTGGGCGGCTGGAAAACGCATAAGGTTGTTGGCGAGGAAGGTAGAAAGATTTGCCCATTATGCTCGGAACTGGAAGACTGGGTGCGTTTTCGCTAAATGTACACAGACAGAAGATGCAAGATTTCTCGGTCATTTTTGATTTTCAGTAGGAAGAGCTTGGGATGTTGGAACTTAATTGTAAATAGACAAAACTGACTAAACCTGGGCATTTTCTTAAATGAATGAATAGTTTTAGGAACAAGAAATTTATATAAATATTGTGCATAAAATTACGAAAATTTGTGTATCAGAATTATTGTATGTATGTCTGTTTCATCTGTGTGTGCTTTCATGTGAATGTTGTTGTTGGTTTCTTTCGTTGGAATTAATTTCAAAATGAAGTATTTTACAACAGCATGGCGGTCTTGCGACACATGTGATTACGCAATATACTAGTTTAACTAGAATATAAATACTACTACTACTACTACTGCTACTACTACTACTACTACTACTACTATTACTACTACTACTACTACTACTACTACTACTACTACTACTACTACTACTACTACTACTACTACAAAAGTAAAATGAGTCTCTCATAAGTGAAAGACTATCAACAGATTATCTCTGTCATTTTCGATCTCATCGTCTTTCAATTAGTATTCGATATTTTTAAATCAGCAGCAATTGTGTGTTGTACACTGCAATTAGCGGGATAATTTTTATTTTAAATATTGGGAGCTATTAATATACGGACCTACAATTCAAGCAAGTTCGTACTTTTTTGCTCTTATAAGTTGGTTTGTGTTTCTTTACATTAGGCGAGAATTTAGCTTGTGATTGACACTTGGGACGTGAGTAGTGGATATTATAGATTAAGCCAACGGATTAACGATAAATCCGCCACCAGAGCGCTAGTGTCGCTAGGATTATCCCCTGGGATTATCGTTAATCCTAATGACTTAATCCATAATTCTAACGATTTAATCCATGCTCCATAATCCTAACGATTTAATCCATGATCCATAATCCTAACGAGATAATCCATGATCCACCGATTATCGGTCCCCGCGATTTTTTTTTTTTTTTGGTGGGAGAAATACAACCTTATCATATTATATTAAAAACAAAATGGCGCCGTTGCTACATCATAAAAACAAAATGGCGTCAGGGAAAAATATCCTTACTTGCTAAATCATATTGTATTAAAAAGAAAATGGCGCCTTAAGGGGGAATATTGTTACTTGCTAAATCATATTTTTATTATGGCGCCGCAGGGAGGGGAAAATATGCATACAACCTTACAGTCATAATTTATTAACTATAAATTTTGGGCGGGGAAAAATATTTAAATGCAGCCATGAGTCAAGATGGTCATGTCGGAGCTCGTTTTCCAAGGCATGTTTGTGGCGTCGTCAGGCCTGTTGTGACATGTTTCTCTGATGGGGGAAAAATATGTAAATACAACCTTACATTGCTACATGATAAAGTCAAAATGGTGCCGCTGTTAAGCATACTTTTTTGTGCGTGTAAAAACTGTATTGTTTTAATTACAAATTGTATTTATTAAACGCTAAAAGTGTATCGCATTACTGTAATGTTCAATTTGTTTGTTAAAAATGCAAAGTGTACTGTTTAATGCAAGTTTAATGTAATTAAAGCAACTAATACACACACACACACACAATTGCAGCACGTAATAAAATCTTATGGTTGCCTACCTGCTTGCTAATGACCTGCAACCAGATGGCAGACAACCGTTAGACATCTCGCAAAACAAATATATAGCTACCTGTTTACTCCGGTAAAAGTATTTTCTCACGATTTAAGTTTAAAATTGATGTTCATTGGGAGGGGGGGAATATATATATATATATATATATATAATTTACATTCACTTCGCTGTGAAACCATACAGGAAAAATATAATGCAAAAGTGTTTGTACTTTTAAGGTCTGCCTGCGTTAAACTAAGTTTAATATGATGTTATATATTCTAACCGGTGCGAAATATTCAACGTTCAGCCTTAACCTACAGTTTGAAATGAAAGAACTCGATCGGAAAGGAATTCCTCTGCAATGCTCATATTTATTTTATAGATGTTGATTACCAGACAATATTACTGTAATAATACTTTTCGTCCATTTCACAACATATGTCATAAACTCCAAATGGAAAGGAAATTCGTAAAGGTTGACAAAACACACGTGAAACATATTAATTTAATCCATAACAGATTTTATTAATCAAGCGCAGATACAAAAAGATGTATTTCACACACATATACAATTACAAATGGCGGCACAGACATATTGTTAAGATGTTTAATAACTATCCCCCAGTCACTGTTTTAGCGGGGATTCACTGTAAAATATTATTTTAAAATATGTAATGAATTTTTTTCTGGCAAAAGACACGTCCCTATCACTGTCTTCGGTGTTGTCGTCGCCGTCCTCCTCCTCGTGAGGCGTCGTGACGCATGTGAGTAGCATGTGGGAAAAATTATTGTTGAGATGTTGCCGGGTCGACGGGATGGGCACGACGAATCCGTTGATGGACGCAGTGTGGAAGCAGGCTGCCGACGTGACCTTGTAGTCTAATGCCGGGATGGTTCCGAGGTATGTGGTGCAGCGTGCGTCTATACCGTATAGTTGTGCTTTTGAAGGCAAACATTGGCCTTCCACAATGTCGGAGTTGTTGGTGACTAGTTTGACGGTGACAGTTTTGTCATCGCCAAAGAATAAGATTTCTGTGGAGAGTAGTTTGATGTAAGCAGGATACTCGCCGCTAGTTGTGACTTCATTTTGATTGTTAAATCGGAGCTTGACAAGGAGGTTGTTGCCTATTTCCACCGGGTCTATTTGGCACGCCATGTTATGATGGTGAAAAGTTCACGACGTGCCTGCGGTATCCGTTTCTGAGAACTTCCTCGCCCTCGTAGTCTATGTAAAAGTTAAAAGTGTTGAGCTGGTCAATGAGTTCTTCAGAAAGATTGTTGAATCTGGTCGGTAGAAACACCTCTTGACCGTTCTCGAGATGTACAAGCGTTCTGGGCCGTTCTTTGTCGAGATGCTCCGGACTCGTTTCACGACGTAAGGCACGTTCGGCTGTAGCTTAGACACTGAGATATACTCCGTGTTGGCCGCTACTGCAACTAGTTGCCGTAACGCGTCGTGGATCATGTTGTCAGCTCTGTCGAACTCTTGGTACTGGCGATGTTACATCAGCGCGACCTGTGTTTTTGTATGTGCGGAGGTGAAAGTTGTTTGTCACGAAGATAACCTATTTTGAGAGGTGAATGTTGTTCTGACCAACATGTCCGGGCATGTTTGTGACGTCGTCAGACCTGTTGTGACATGTTTCTCTGATGAGTTGTGCTTTTAGAAAATGCTCCCATCTCCAGGAACACTCTAAATGTGGCACAACGAATGTATCTTGTATACTCGGTGAAATTCGTTTTTCTCCGGGGATGTATAAAAACACCGAACAATTCCGACGACCGGTTACTTGTCACAATGGCAAAGCTTAGCCTCTACAGAAAGGACAACGGGGAAGAGGTGGAACTAATCGAAGGCTTCATTCCCGCAATAAATTATGCTGTTTCTTCTTCTTCTGCCAGGAGAAATAACAACGAGCGTGAGGTTACTCTTGGGGGAGACAACGATGCTGCTGCTGGCGATGAACCACAGGTGAGTGTTGCCTTGCAGCCTACTTTTGAAATTACAGGGCATAAAGAGAGATCGGTTAAAAAGTTTTACTCGGGGTATGCCGAGACTGAAATTATGGTTATTTCTGCGCCGAAAGATGCAGATCCTAACCAATGGGTTGCTGGGGTTTTTAACGATTATTTATCGTTTGTTAACAACAATCTGCTAAAGAACCAGCTAGGTTTCATGGGAATCACAATTCAGAATACCAAACATCCCGAGAGGCCCTTTAATATGAGTGTCCATAGGTTCGACCAAGTGAATCCCGAAGTCATATTGAATTCATTGGAGAAAGTAACGCAGAGTAATAGAGAATTTTTGTTAGGGGGGCCACTCAAAATTTCGTGTGTTTGGACAAATGAAGTATCAGGTTCATGCTACAAACACTGCGACGACTGCAGTAAAATCAAAGCTATCATTGAGATAAAGAACAATGACCAGCTTTGTCTAGCTAGAGCCATCGCAGTGTCAAAATCCAAAATTGACGGGGACATAAATTATGATATGATTAGAAGGCGGGAATTTCATCAAAAACTAAGGGCTGTAGAGTTGTATGAGAAAATAGGCAAAACTAATGGGACGTTTACGCTTGAAGACGTGAAACTCTTCGAGATGGCGCTAAAGCATTACGCCATAAGAGTTTTTGTTGACCATAGTGGGAAAAACGTCCTCTACAAGTCAAAAAATAACTCCGATAAACATGTCGACACAATACTCCACGACAGCCTTTATAACGCTATTGTAAACCTGCACGGGGCATTCAAATGTAAATGGTATTGTCGACAATGCAATTTTCCCTCAGCAAATATAAAAGAAACTCACAGGTGCGAAAACAATTGTGCAAAATGTCGTCAGAGGTGCCCACCCACGTTTGATAGGTACGTGAGATGTGACGCATGTCATCGCGATTTTAACGGGCAGACCTCCTTTAATAATCACTTGATTAAGGGAAACTATTGCCCCCCCCAAAAATATCAGTGTGTGACGTTGAAAAAGTCTGTCCGATGTGCGACAAACTTGTGAATAAGAGGTGTAGAAAAACTCCTCACCAGTGCGGGAAGACTTTTTGTAGCACCTGTAAAATTCATGTGAATGCTAACCACCAGTGCTACATTCAACCGTATAATTCGCCCAATATGCGAAATAATTTCATATTCATGTTCATAGATTTTGAGTGTACCCAGAACACTCCTTATTCCGAGGGCGTGTTTGAACATGTTGCAAATCTATGTGTGATTTACAAAAGCAGTGTATTATGCATTGACGAACCTCAAAAGATGGCCTATTGTACGCAGTGTGGTGTTAAAGAACAGGTGTTTGACAAGGAGCCTGTGAAACAATTGTTTAAACACATCACACAACCCGGGTTCGAGTCTCGGGATATTATCGTGCTTGCGCACAACCTGAGGTCCTATGATGGGCAATTTCTGCTAAAGCACATGGTGGACAACCTAAATTGGGACCCGGAGCTCATCATGAACGGAAGCAAAATATACAGAATGAAGTATAAGAGTGTGACATTTTTAGACTCTTTGAATTTCATTCCTATGCCACTGTCTCGCTTTTCAAGGACCTTTCAACTTCCCGAATGCAAAGGTTACTTTCCCTACCTGTTTAACACAAAGGAAAATGAAAAGTATGTCGGTCCTGTACCGGGGCAGAAATATTACTGTCCTGACGGTATGAGTGTAAGCGACCGCGAAAACTTCGAGAAGTGGCATGATGAAATGGTGTCCTCAAATTATGTCTTTGACATGAAAAATGAAATGGTGTCATACTGCAAAACCGACGTATTTCTCTTGAGAAAGGGTGTTTCTAAATTTAGGAGACAATTTATTGACGAGAACGGCATTGATCCGTTTAGAGAATGCGTCACCATAGTTCACGCATGTAAGAATGTTTACAGGAAACGGTAAATGCCAAGAAATAAAATTCCACTTATTCCTGGAGGTGGGTACCGCTTAGCTGATAAGCAGTCGCGAATAGCGTGTATCTGGCTGTCATGGTTGGAACAGCAACAATCAACCAACATACATCATGCTTATCGGTGCCGGGAAATTAAAATTTTAGGACATAAAGTGGACGGGTGCAGAGACAAATGTGTCTATTTGTTTCACGTATGCTTCTACCACGGTTGCACACGTTGTTATCCGAATAGAAATTCTAAGTTATACAACACGGGTAACGAAACCATGGGCTCCAGATATGAGGATACCGTAAGGGTCACGAAGATGATGAAAGATGCAGGCTACCACGTGACCGAGATGTGGGAATGTGAGTTTAATGCCATGATTAAGGCTGACGGGGTTTTGGCAGATTTTGTCAAGAGTTTTCCCTACCCCGAACCTCTCAACCCGCGAGATGCCTTCTTCGGTGGGCGTACAAATTGTACGAAAACCTACTGCGAGGCCTCTGGAGACATGAAAATGTTTTATTACGACGTATGCAGTTTGTACCCGTTTGCAAATAAGACAAAAGCCTACCCCATGGGACATCCAAAGATTCATGTTGATAAATGTCCCAATTTGAACGATGTTGAGGGTGGCATTGTGAAATGTAAAATTCTTCCCCCGGAAAGACTATACCACCCAGTTCTGCCATCGCGCATTAACGGGAACCTTATGTTTCCGCTGTGCCGAAAATGCGCTGAGATGGAGAACCAGACAGAGTGCAGGCATACAGAGGATGAAAGATGTATGACAGGCACCTGGGTAGTGGACGAAATTAAAGTCGCATTAGAGGAAGTAATGTATATGAAATATGGGAGTACGAAATGGTACGCTACAACCCTTCCACTGGCGAAAAGGGGCTTTTTCAAGACTATGTGAACCAGTTTCTGAAAATTAAAACCGAAGCCTCCGGTTGGCCCAAAGACTGCGACAAAATGAGTATATCGCGCAATATTTGGAAAAAGAAGGCGTGGCACTGGACAAAGACGCCATCGAAATCAATCCTGGCAGACGCGAGTTGGCTAAACTCATGTAAAGCTCCTTTTGGGGGAAATATGGCCAACGAGATAACTTGTCCACGTGTGAGCTTGTGAAAGATTATTCAAGGCTCATAGACCTACTGAACGACCCAGGTGTAGAGGTACAGTCGAATCACACCACCAACACGGTCATAGCTGCATACACTACTGCCCATGCTAGATTAGAGCTCTATTCCTATCATACGAGATTGGGCGAGAGAATGTGTTATTTCGACACTGATTCTGTTATAGCCACGTACAGGCCGGGGGAATGGATACCTCCCACAGGACCATTTTTGGGCTGTATGACAGATGAACTGGAAAAGTACGGAGCAGGTGCATATATTTCCAGATTTGCATCTACAGGCCCAAAAAGCTACACCATAGAAGTCAGGTGTGGGGAAAAGACACACTCTGTCTGTAAAATTAAAGGCATCACCCTCAACTCGGGGAATTAGAAGAAGGTAAACTCAAACGTAATCATCAACACAGCACTGAGGGAAAATGCAATGTCGGTAGTGCTTGAAGGCACTTAGATATCTAGGAAATTTCTAGGTTCTGTAGTAACCGAGCCTTCAAAGAAAACCTATAGAATGGTGATTAACAAGCGAGCACAAAGTGAAAACTTTGATTCCTACCCTTACGGGTATAAAAGAAGACGTAATTAATCACTTTTACGACAGTCGCCCAAAATATGTGCAAACCAACACTTTAAATTTAGTTTTCCATGTACCATGCTAATTGCAGGTCCTTCGCGGTGTGGTAAATCAACATTTGTTAAAAACTTAATTGGTATTGCAGGTGAAATGTTTGACAGGCCTTTGAGAAAAGTGTTGTGGTGTCATCCAGCAGAATATTCTCCTAAACCAAGTCCGTTCTTCGCGACCCACGCAGGGATACCAGATTTGGAGACTGTGAACGAAGGAGATCTGGTTATTCTGGACGACCTTATGTATGAGTCGGACGGGTTGAACGTGTCAAATTTTTTCACCAGAGACTCGCATCACAAACGTTTCGGAATTATTTATATACTCCAAAATGTGTTTCCACAAGGAAAGAAGTTTCGAACTATATCTCTGAATGCAAACTACATTGTCGTGTTTAAAAACAATAGAGATAAAATGCAAATTGACAGGGTTTGTCAACAGATCGAACCAAAGAACTCTAGGTTTCTGCTAGAAGCATTTGAAAAGGCTACCAAAAAACCCCCACGGTTATCTAGTGTTGGATTGCACTCAGTACACGCCTAATCAATTCAGGTATCGAACCGGCGTCCTTCCGGGTGCAACGTCTTCTTATTTCATACCCAACTGTTGACCGCATTCTGAAGGTTTTCGATGCCCCTTAAATAGGCGAACAATCAGCACACTACAGTCATTTTAACATAAGTACATTCAGGATGAGCATTGCCAGGTTGAGTAGCCCGCTGATTGCGAGACAGCACGCAAACATGACAGTACTTGCCAAAGCCAAGCCCTCTTTGAGACAGAAACTGTTAAAAAGCGCTAGCCCCGAGCTAATAAAAACCATTTAAGAGTGTATACTCAACGTGTGCAGAGGGCATGTCAATTTGCCTGTAAATTGCTTGAAGCGTTTAAAGAAACACATAACTTGCTGGCTTTTTACCTGCTTTTCTACTTCCGAATAGTAGCTTCACAACCTAAAGCTGTCGAAAAGCTGCATCTCGTAGACAAATCACTTAAACAACTCATCAGAGAAATGAATAAAGTGCATCGTAAACAATTGGCTGCCTCCGAGAAATAGCGGTTGATAAAATATAAGTTGGGGAACTATCTCGATCTTATGTCACAAGTGAGAGAACCATACCTGGAATCAAAAGAAGAAGAAGAAGAAGAAGAAGAAGAAGAAGAAGAAGAAGACGTGTTGGAAGTAAAGAAGGAGGAACTTGTAAAGGTTAAAAAAAAAGAGTCAAAAGTCCTATAACCTTCGCAAACATGTGTGGGAACAACTATGAACGCGTTGAAGAAATTTTATTTCAATCCAGAACATTATGCAGGTTTTGGTACAGCAGAGAAACTTCGCAAGGCCACAGGCATACCAAAATCAAAGATCGAGTCCTTTCTTCAAACACAGGATAGTTATACATTTCACAGACCAATAAGGAAAAGATTTTCCACCAGAAACTATCACGTGACCAACATGGACGACCTTTGGGAGGCTGATCTGAATATAATGACCAGCGTAAAAAATTACAACGTACCTTTTGTTTACATCTTGACGGTGATTGATGTTTTCTCCAAATATGCTTGGGCTATACCGTTAAAATCTAAAGCAGGGACGGAAATTACTCATGCTTTTAAAACTATATTCTCACATCGCAGGCACAAGGTGTTGCAATCAGATAAAGGAACCGAGTTCACCAACAAATCTTTTCAACCATTTTAAACCAATGATGGTGTAAAGTATTACACAACAAAAAACAACGTCAAAGCCAGCGTTGTAGAGCGTTTCAATAGAACCTTAAAGACGAAAATGTGGAAATATTTCACCCATAAAAACACTTACAGATACTTAGATGTCCTTCCCGCCCTTGTAAACTCGTACAATAGTTCATTTCACAGGTTCAATAAAGATGACTCCAAAGGATGACGATGAACGCAACATTTTACAGGTATACGAAAATCTTTACGGTCAGAGCGCAGTAAAGCCGAGTAAAATTAAATTTAACGTCGGATATCACGTTCGCATATCAAAACAGAAAATAAAGTTTGCCAAGGGTTACGAGCAAAACTGGACAGACGGAAATTTTCAGATTGACAAGGTGGTACATGGCGACCCCGTCGTGTATAAATTAGAGGACTTGGGCGGTGAAGCCATAGACGCCATCTTCTACTCCGAGGAGATACAAAAGGTTGCTCTCCCGAAGTCATTTAAAATAGACAAAATACTCGATACTAAAGATCGCGGTCGCAATAAGCAATTACTTGTTAAGTGGAAAGGTTATCCAAACCAGTTTAACTCTTGGGTCCTGGCTTCATCTATCAATTCCATATGATTAGAACAAAACCTTTTTCTCTCACTCTAGTGAGTAATGCCTCTATGGACCATTTCAATGACAATACAACTTCCAGATTTTCAAACATCTTACCGGAGAGAATAGTGTTGCAAGAAGAATGGGAGGTAGCACTGCAAAAGGTTAGGTACCCCGTAAAATTCTATAACGTAACAAATCACGATAATAAAATTATTGGAACCATGTATAATATGGCCGAACCGGTGACACATTCAAAATTTAACTTACAATTGCCCCATGGTATTGTGCACAACTCTAAAGACTTGGTAAACGCAGTTAACTCTGTTATACGCGAAAATTTACAGGTCGAAGACTTTTTCATTTACAACGAGGGGAAAAATATTGCCGGCGTTAACATTAAAGTCACACATACCAGTCATATTTCCACCAGTAAATATGTAGGTTATGTAGAAAATGCCACACCTTCCAGAACCAGGAGAGGTGTATCGAACAAAACATTGAAAACAAATGTTCAGAATAAAATAAATCCTCCGACTAAGCAATCAACTCCTAAGTCAACCCCATCGATCGTTCCTAAACCGTCAGACACGCAAAAGAAGCTTATACACATGTTGGTTTTGTCGCCATCTCTGGCCAAGATGATGGAGTTCGAACCAAATAAAAGCGTGGTAGAACAGGAAGTTGGTATAGATACTGTAGATCCATACATGGGTTTCTCTTACGAGATGTTCATTTACTGCAATCTGATAGTACCACAAGTGGTGGACAACACGTTTGCACAGGTTATTGAAAGCTTTTCTGTAGAGTATGAAAAACATGACAATACATGCATGACTATTGAAAAGTCTTTCACTCCACTTAACTGGGTACCTTTGATGGAGCAAGACTTTAAAAGCGTGAATATAGATTTAAGGAACGGTTACGGTGATTTCTTGCCATTTGTAGACAGTCTTTCATCCACTATAGTTATAACATTTCGCCCGAAATGGAGTTGAACACTGTCACCAAATATTACCTAAATCAGGCTGGAGGAGCTTTAGACAATCGAGATTTTCTCCTGTATAGGGGCAAACGTTATCAGAAAGGTAGCGGCTTGTTCTCTGCTCTCGGCGGACTTTTCAGAACCGTGCTGCCGTTTTTCAAGAGCGGTGTGAAAGCTGTCGGTAAAGAGGCACTGAAAATGGGCGCTAATGTGCTTGCAGATGTTGCAAGTTCGGGTGTTTCCCCAAAGGAGTCGTTAAAAACTAGACTGAAGGAGGCGGGAAATAACTCTATGATAGGTAGTGGTCTATTAAAGCGCGCGAAAGGGACAATAAACACTCAGTCTAAGACTAAACGCCGTGGTAGAAAGGTGATAGACGTGTTTTCATAATGTCTGACATATCGCTGGTGCACATGAGTTCGGAGCTAGACATCTTCAAAGACTTGCCCGTTCAAAAGAACGTGGAAGAGTACCGCTACATATCTCTAAACCCTCAAAATACACACATGAAAAATTCTCCCATAACATTTCATTACTCTGGCAATGCAGACGATTACCTCGACATGACCTATGTAGTACTAGAGGTATTCGTGCGAATAGTCGATGACGGAGGAAATGACTTGAAAGAGGACAAATAGGTGACCTTTGTAAACAATACTCTAAATTCGTTGTTTCAACAGGTAGAAGTGTCACTCAACAATGTCACCGTTTCCATGCCTCAACCAGGTTACCCCTATAGAAAATGCATTGAGACCCTGCTCAATTATTCGGAGGACGTCATGAACAGCAGACTAGAGTCCACGCTCTGGAAAAAGGACACGGGGAATACATATGCAACAAACGATGGAATCAAGTGGCGTGGCGAGTATACCAAAGGAAGCAATGTTGTGCAGCTAATGGGAAATCTTTCCAATGCACTCTTTAATCAGGAAAATCTGCTCTTGAACAATGTAAGCGTCACCATTAAACTCTCGCCCTCTTCGCCAAATTTTCATCTCTTTTCTGACATAAAGGACTTTAAAGCCTACACCGAGATTCGGTCTGCTAGACTTATTTTGAAAGCTGTGAGACCGTCGACTACCATCAAGCTTGCTCATCAGGCAGTGTTAGCAAAGAGTAATGCAAAGTACCATCTCAAAGATGTGGGGTTTCACGCTCTCAACATTCCAAAGGGGGTTAGTAGCATGACTTTCAATGACGTTTTCATAGGTCAAATACCCAGAAGAGTGGTTGTGGCTATGGTTGCCGACTAGGCATACAACGGCAACATTAACAAAAACCCATAAATTTGCAACACTTTAAAATGAACTCTTTTCACCTGTATGTAAATGGGCAGCCTTTTCCCTCACAACCCCTACAACCCGATTTTGACGCCGGTCATTTTCTCCAATGTTTTCAAACTCTACAGGACGGCCTCGGGATACACTTTAAGGACGAAGGGCATTCAATTTCAAGACATCAATATTCGCACGGTTATACCATTATGGTATTTGATCTAAGGGCAGATATGAGTGCTAACGAGTCTTACATTTCGGGGCAACGGCACGGCACCGTGTCTATAAATATAGGTTTTAAGGATCAAACTCCAGAACCTGTCAATCTGCTAGTGCTGTCTGAAGTACATCGCACTATAGAAATCGACGCTAACAGGACCATTTTGATATCATGAATACGTTGCAAATACGTCGACTTCTGTCTAAATGCACACCACACTTTTTAGGCGTGTACGCCTGTGATAATTACCTCTCGTTAATTTGCATAATAGACAGCTTCCAATAGCGGTTGTCGTTAACACCGATCCTAGCACGAAACCAGGGAAACATTGGGTCTGTATCTTTGTTGCAAAGGACGGGTGGGGGGAATTTTTCGACAGCTATGTTTTAGAACCTTTTTCGGGGCATATTCTAAATTTTTTAAATCCTTGTTGCGGTAAAAGTTGGACGCGCAACGCTAGAAGGTTGCAAGGCGATATCAGCACCACCTGTGGTCATTACGTTGTTGCTTACCTATCTCACCGGTTACGAGGCTTGGAATTCTTTTCACAATTCAGCATAAGCGACTTTAATCACAATGATGACATCATTCAAAAATCCTACAGTCTTGGTGGATGCACACAAACTGCACATCAGAGCTGCATATCATTAAAGGTTAGTATCACTTTTGCATGAATGGACATATATAACACTTGTAACGTTTTTATGTTGCTAATTCCCCCCCGGTTTTTTTTTTCAGAACGAATGTGCGCGCCGAGATGTTAATTTCTCCAGTTGCTCTGAGAGAGGCAGGCAGGTAAGTCGCATTCATTATCGTATGTGCGCGTGATAATCCTAACGATTATCTCGTTAGGATTATGGATCATGGATTAAATCGTTAGGATTATGGATTAAGTCATTAGGATTAACGATAATCCCAGGGGATAATCCGGGGATAATCCGAGCGACACTAGCGCTCTGGTGGAGGATTTATCGTTAATCCGTTGGCTTAATCTATAATATCCACTACTGACGTGTTTATGCTGGCGACTCGGCTGGCTAGAAGCTTGTATTATCGCTGACAAATCAGGTAACAAAAACACATTATCGTCACAGGCATGACATCATCGGCGTTGCAACAGTTAACGAAAATAATTACGCAGTAGCAATGCGTTTTCAAGAGAATGCGTGGGAAGAAGGCGTTCTAGAAGAAGAAGTGGAACGTTTTATAATAAACTTGAGTTACTGCAACGATTTCATTGACTGTGATAGTTAGCATAATGATATGGAAATGGAAATCGACAGCGAAGAGGAGCAAGAACAAGGACAGCGAATGATGGGGATGTGAGACCAGCATGCTGGCGCGGCTACATGGCAGCAGAAATGTCAGTCACAAGGAATTTCTCGCCTATTATAGCCTACTACCTATAACAGAAAGCAAATTTAATGAATTAAATTGTTGGTAAGCCGCAAGCAAATAGTCAGTCAATATTTATTTACTTGCAATATCATAAGATGCGATTCTTGATATAGAGTCAAACGTTTAATGTCATAAATGAGTTTCTGCTACATTGTTGAGAGCATACAGTTTTAAAATATATTTAGATGTTTTTTTTTTCTGAAAGTACGATAATTGACAACGCAGTAAGGCGGAGATTTCATATTCGAACGCAGTCTGAAAAATGCTTCGCTCTCATGTGAAGTTTTGTGTCTGCTTTAGATATTTTGTTATATTGAAAGCAATACTATTTCATTTATATTAAACCCTTTCGGTGTTCTGTATTCCTGTAAATGTCTTTGTTAGCTTTCTATGCTTTTGTTACTTTAAACCTTGCAGTTTCGTTATACTGCAAGTTAAATGTGCTAAGCATACACGAAAATAAATATCGTTGCTGGACTTTGAATGGGAAATTTCTGCATTTGCGGGAAATCATCCATAATCTCTATCAATTTAATACAAAGGAAGCAGAAACTGGCAGATTTCATTATACATGTAAAATCGAAAATGAAAAGTATAGCGATGGTAACAGGTAATTCCAAAACAATAGTATGACTCCTTTCTGTCCCATCCATTGCAGTTTCTACATATCGTTTGCTCTTTTCTCACTACACGCCATGGTACTGTACCCTCATAGAGAAAGCACATATCCATAACTTAACGCAGATTCAATACACACATAGTACCATCTGAGAAACAGCCAGTAAACACTGAAGTAAGTAAAGCAGTGTACACATACAGGGCTACTATTGGGATGGCCAGCGACGTATGCGAGGGGAGGAGAGTTTTATCTTCGAAGTAAAACATTACACTGTATGTGTATCATCTATTTAAATACTTCCGGTGGTTCGTTCTCGTTACATTAACGAAAGCAAAATATTAACATTGAACATTGGACGTTTTAAATTGCATGTTTAGCTAAGTGTTAGTGTTTATGTTACATATTTGTAACACAAATAATACTAATTAATACTAATAATACTAATTAATTATAAATACAAATAATGGATGTACCACAACAACGAAAGAAAGGATAAATAACACGCAGTAAAGCTCGAGCAGTCGAGAATATGATATCTACATGTGATGAGTGGAGGCAATAAAATTTAGGTTAAAACGATCAAACTTACTTGTGTCCCACTATATCGATGTTTCAGTTAGAATAATTACCAGAATAAGAAGAGAAGGGTTTGACGCCAGTGAGTCTTCTCTGTCTGTTCCAGGAAATAGACCGGAGTGTTGTACAAAAGTGGATTCGAATGGAATACGCTGCTAAATAGACGAATTTTATATAGAGAAAGATGTTCCTACACTTCCAATATTTTATACAACATTCGAAAAGAAATAATTGCATTTCGTTGAGTTTTCACTCTATGAGATGAGTTCTTAAAGAAATGAGCTACAAATTGAAATGTGCCAAAATTAAAAGATAGTATCATTTGAAAAACTAAATATAAATGGAATGGCGCTTCACGTATCTGAAAGCAATACGGCTCTTTAGGAAGGAATCGCACAATATATATATATCCAATAGCACAATATTATACATATATAATATATTTCACTTCTCTAATTCTTGTTGTTTTAGTTAGATTCTTTCAAGAGCTTACCTTTCTCTTTTAATATATATATATATATATATATATATATTAAATAAATTATATATAATATATTACGTATTATAATATACTATATATATATATATATATAAAACGGTAACTAGAAATGCAGAAAAGGTTAAAACACTAAGGAAAAGTCACAGATTTGTAAATGGTATATGTCGAACTACTAGAGTTCTTCTATGGCAAGAAGACAAGTGACGGTGATAAAAATAAATATTGAATATCGAAGGTAACGCTATGCATGGAAACGTTATGCTTTTAATTTAAAACTTATTGATGCGCTACGTACACATAGTTCTGAAAGTTTACTTAGAGATAGAGAAATTGCAGCTATATTTTTACATAAATCGCGTATACCACCGGGTTTAAATCTTACATATTAATTCGTCTTCCCACACACTCTTATAACTTGTTTCGCTTGTTTCCTAAAGTTAATGAAATATTAAAATTACATGGCCATGAAACTTTAAGTTTGCCTACATACATTTGTGGAGAAATTAATATGCAAGCGTTACCGAAACATACACATAAACTTTTTCTTCCTTTACTACTGAACATAGGCGCCGAATTTTGTTATATATTACGGGAAGAGGGAACCTCCTTTTGCGATACCGCCACGAGTGGCCGAGGTCGTTAAGGCGAAGACTCGTGAGCGGGAGGTCTGGGGTTCGAATCCCGCTAGGACCGTCCTCCCTGGTTGAGGCTTTTCCCAGGTTATCCTCAGTTCTCATAAATGGCAAATCCCGGGGAGGTACCCTAAACTTAGGCCCAGAACGTTTTCTTATTTAAAAATAAATTCTTTCCTAATATGTCATTTCACCTAATTTATCATCAGTGTTCACCGCCTGTGGTGCCTCAGTAGTAAATAAGGGCGTTAAAAACTATTCATTCATTCATTCATTCATTCATTCATTCATTCATTCGTTCATCCTTTTGCGATATTTGTAAATATACGTTAGCGATATTAACCACAACAAAAAGTTGTAAATGTTCTCCCCATTGTAAATAAAATTAAATCTCTATTAATGGTATATATTAATAAGCAAT
The DNA here is from genome assembly GCA_030762175.1 of Metallyticus violacea. Lineage (NCBI taxonomy): Eukaryota > Metazoa > Arthropoda > Insecta > Mantodea > Metallyticidae > Metallyticus > Metallyticus violacea. The sequence continues at coordinate 64,301,784 of CM060830.1, forward strand.
ATATATAAGTAACAAGTTTATTACATACAGAAACCGAAATTAAGTCCATGACTTTGTTTAATTATATTTTATTAATTTGTAATTAAGTTTGAAAATGTTAAGCATATTACCTTCAGCCTATACTGTCAATTTTTTCTATACGCATCATAGCACAAGCACAGGCTCTGTTTACGACACGTGCGCTACCTGAGAACAAAGCACTCCTACATTACGTTACCAGCACATTTCTCTGACTTGCCATCTCTCCAGCTCTCAACTAGTACTTAAGTAAAGGATACAGTTGCATGCGATAGGAGGCAGTGAGGTTTTGAGGGTAGCAGAGGAGAAATGCGCTATATTTGATATGTTCCCCGCATTAAAATAAAATAAAAATCTGCCATACTAAATCTTGATACCTAGCAGCTATATCAAGGCGTAGTATCTTTTGATTTAGTTTTCTACTTTATTGCTTATTATACATTATCCCATGGATATAAATGTTTGCAGATAATTCATATCTAACTACTCTTAACGTATCCACAGTTACTGGAAACCAGCAATCCACACTAAAGCTAATATTACGTCAACAGTTCATTTAAACCATCAACTATCTGCTTTATTTTGAAATATTATTTGACTTCAATTTCTGAAATCTCTTCTCAACTGAAAACACATTGTTGATGAACATTATCGGTTGATTGATGTTGATTTGGTTTGTTTACGAACGCTCTTTAACATCTCAGGTTATCAGCGTTCCATTCTATTCAGGGCGTGGAAGGGTTGACAAATTTTGCTCACAGCCCTCTTCTTTCAGACTTGAGGTTCTATTTCGTGCCGTAAATGTACGACACGGGACCCACGGCTTTATTTTCCTCCGAAGGAAACCATACTGAATTTAACACCCGAAAAAATCCATCGACCCTGGCCAGGTTTGAACCCGCGATCTTGGGTTTAGAAGACAAATATGGTTACCACTACACCACCAGGACCGTCGACATTATCAGGAAGAGTTGTCGGTTTCACTGGTGCCTTCACTTTTCTTCTTCTTTGATAATTTTTATCATATCCATTTGTTCCAACTTGTCAGCATATTGAATTAAAAACTCATACTTTTAGGTACACAATCTTGTCTTCTTAACGTAATTGTCATAGATTTCCACAATTCGTTCTTTTCATGCCGGTATTCTGCGTTATATTGCTGCCTTAGCATGATTTCATATTCTAATGAAATACTAGCCACTTCATCCGCCATATTTGTAATACTTTTTATTTCTTAACATATCCCGCACCTTCTTTTCCACTAGAACTCTTCTTCTTTCAAGGAGCACATCATGAGATTTAGGACATTCGCATATTAATTACATACTGAGATGTATTCTTTATCCTACATATTACACAATAACCCGTCTCCACTTTTCTTAAAATATTCTTTGTCCGGTCCATATCTTTTTTCATAATGTAAAATTCCCTAGTGGATGTGTCATAGTTTTTTTCCTGCTATATTTTATATGTTATGTGCAACGCATGGGAACATGCATTCGGGAGATCTCAGGTTGAGACCGACAACCTGGTATTGTTTTTATTTTTATTTTTCCCCGCTGTCGCCCTAGTCAGTTAGGCAATTGCTATGGGATGTGGCGCATGGCACCTGGAAGCACGCTGTCTGCCGGCTGAGTCGTATATGGCGATATGAAGAAGGCAAGCAAGAGGAATGTGATACGTTTTCTATCCCCCTCGTTAAGTTCGTGTGGCACCCAAGATTAGAAGTCCAGCATGAGCGCAATATCTGAATCTGAGAGGTTCTCCTTCATGTGACAGCATGGGTATGCCACATACACTAACTAGTACAGATAAACAGTTCACGTTCCCTCGCACTTCAGCCAGCACTTACTTCTTCTGGTCTCCAGACTGTACATAATTTCTCAATATAATTTCATAAATGTCTCATCCAAATTATAATTACATAACCACATGCATTTCGCTTAGAAGGTGTTGGTGTTGTGTCACCATGTACCGAAATGTTGCATTTACATGCATGAGATAGTCTTGTGAAATTACTGCAATTACCATTCTTATATTGTATTTTAGTTCTTCCAGCGTATATGGATTATTCCGACGCACTTTATTTTTCATTTTCCTCATAAGTAGAAATCGCATACAGTAAGATATGCGGTTGGCACTGGACATGAACTCCTACCTATCAAAGTTTTCCTGTTAAAGCTAACGAGATATGTATCATCTGTATGCCTTGTTGAAAAAACTGCTTCAGTACATTCAATGTTCGATAAATCTTAGAAGAAAGGCGCGATTATGTTAGTACTGTATCTGCGCAATCATGATAGTTTCACAAAATATATGATCTGTTCAGTAAGCATTCACTACTTTCCATATAGCAATGTGTTGTACAAGATCGAGATTATCTGTTTTTACCTTTTGTTTGTGTCGCTATATGACCATTTGAATGGAAGCGGGCTTCGTCCGTGAAAAAAAATTTAATGTGGAACAAAAGAATAATTTCTATTATTATCCAAAACCCACTTGGATAAATTCACTAATATTTTTACGTTGCTTCAATTCCTGAACAACAGTATTTTATAGATGTTTCTTTAGACTTCGTTCTAACCTTTCTCCAATTTCGTCCAGTTTCTTCTGGATAAACAATTGGCGGTTTGCTTTCGGTTTTACAGAGGAACAAAACACGGGAAATTTCTTACAAATCGCTATCTCTTCTGCAAGAGCTTGTTTTCACAAACGAATCTTAAATGAAAATTATGTTCTAAAATGTACTGAATTTAACAGTATTAAAACACAAACAAATAAAAAAATAATACTGTTTTGTACGACTTACCCTTTTAAGAACGTCAGAACAGCACAAAGACAACGCTTCAATTGCTTTAGACTGGGAGAAGAACCAGTTAGCACCTGCTTCCTCACTGTTGCTACCCACACTTATAAAATTTCAGAAATTTCCCGTAACTTCGCTTTTTCATTCATATTTTTGGTGGTAGGATATTAGAGGGTACCAGGCAAGTATGCGGAGCCTATTAGTGCAATGTGTTCACTGGAAAGTATTTGGGCTATTTGGACGGGAAGCTCAGCTAATGTCGGCGCTGGGTGTTCAATCTGGAAACCTTAGGGATATCTGTGTCGCCATCCCAGTCCTAGCTGCCCTGAATATCCCTCATCTCAGAGATGTGTCCCTTCAGGAATAAAGGTATAAACAGCTCACCGTGGCGAGGTGCCGAAATACTCTACTCCATCCTATACTATCCTAGTACAAACATACATTCTGACTATAAAAATTCAGTTCAGCCCATAGAACTGCATGAAAAGTAATGGGAAGCCTAAACGCATGCGTTTCATCATGTGAAATAGCTGTACCTTCACAGACAGATACCAGGAAGTAGAAGAATACGTAAGCTACAACAAGGATCAGCGATTCGTTAAACCAGTGATATTACAATAAAGATGTCTGAAGTAGCTATAGTATACTTTCTTGTATTAGACACCTAGCTTCTGGGATCATTTTCAAATATTTTACATTTTCAATTCTAGTTTATTCATAATTTAGCATTTATATACTTACTGGGCTGGAATTAGATTGCCAAAAATGGAGACCTGACTCATATCTTGTGCCGTTTTTGCGCGCATTCCTTTCTTCTGGATCGATATGAGATTTTCTTTTCCTTAAGCCCTTATTCCCCTTCCTGTATGCTTGATGTGATCGTCAGGTTGACTGGACATTGGTTGGAACCAATCATATGTTAACGAATTCATGGGTTCCTACCTATGAGGACTTGCGAGCTAACGAGAAACTTTTTGAATTCTGTTCCTACGCAGGATGGAGACGGGAGGAATGTAGATTTTTCTACTTCTGAGATCCAAATTGTTAAGTCTGGGGGCCTTCTTCATAGTGTACATCCAGTGACCCAGGTAGAATGTATTATTAAAATGTTTTTGGGTAAATGGTTTTGGTGTATTTTTAATTTGACTGTTTGTAATTTTCATAGCCAAAGGATGTACATTGGCAAGTTAAGGCATAAAGACATGATCACTGATGCATATTGTTAAAGCCTTAAAATTTAAATTTAAGGAATCAAAGTTTGCATCTCATGTTATAAAGATTTCAATGTAGTATTGCTGTTGTAATTTATATAAATTATATGTAAAATAATTTGCTGTTTCTTCATAATTTATTATATTGAATTAAAATTTATCTATATATATAGTGTACATATAATTTTATTATTTAACAAATTATATGAAGTGTTCTCGTTGGATCTTCTTCTTGCTTTTGTTCTTGTTCTTATTCTTCTTCCTCTTGTTCTTGTTCTTGTTCTTGTTCTTCTTCTTCTTGTTCTTCTTCTCTGTACTGCTGAGTTACCTTTTCATGGCCATATTCTTGGGATTTCCTCCAGCATATTCCCAAAGCTAAAACTTGCCTTACATTAACCGAAGTCAAGCAAGTAAATTATTCACTTGGGGCATGATGCAACTTCTCAGTCACAAAGATGTTCTACTATAAATAACCTGCAACAGAAATAAGATAGACGTTGAAAATGACACTAAAAAGTTATGGTCCTTTATCTTGCAAAAAAGAAAAGAAAAAGAAAGAAGTAAGAAAGGAATGAATGAATGAATGAAATAAAAGTAACAAGATAAGCTTTTAAGATTCACATGGGAACTAAAGACGTTCTAATACAATGAATGCAGATAACACGTCTATGAAAATGATAAATTCACTTTCTGTTCTATAGTCATGCAGTCGTGTTTCTGTACCAATGATTTTATTTTGTAGCTTTTCACGGTAACTTTTGACATTTGTAGTAAGAAAATATCATAAATTTGTTTGCTAGTAAAAAGGACCGCAGGAAAAAAATTATTAAATCAATCAGATTCGCCCTACTGGGGACCAAGCCCGGAACTTCTAGAATGACTCAGATATTATCGCTTGGAAAGCTTTTAGGTGATACATTTTTATCATCTGAAACAAAATATTACAATCTTCTCTTATGTGACAGGAAAGTCGTTTCCTTAATTCTTTCTGTGCTTTTGTTCTCTTGAGGACTTGAAATGCACAGCAAGTGTGTTTATTGCCATTAAGTTCATTCTCTTGTTTTTGAACCATTAAACTGTTATATTTAATCTATTATATTTTTAATGCAATTGTTACACATTTCAAATTTTAACGAAGATTCAAAATTAAATTTATGTTTGGCTTTAATATAGCTTCATTCTTAATATAAATTAAGAAATATACTAACTGAGAATTCTATGTTGCAATAGATACTTCACGGGATGGGGAACAGACACGGAGGAAAGGAGCACAATTGGACAAATTTGCGGTTAGGTTACGTAAAATGAAAGGGTGACGTCGCACCTTTCCCGGATAGATATAAATTTTCCGGTGACAAACTGAGGTTAGAGAGGATCGAGGTAAATTTATAGCTTGGCTCAGGCGCCGTAATTATGAGCTACGACACAGAACATAGAGAGGGGGGTGTTGTTCGGTTCAAGCTGAGAAAGTAGAAATGAAGGGGGAGGCGGCGGTGCTCATCAACCAAAAGTGAAAGGGCGAGGAGATACTGCCAACATTTGGCAAATAAAACTTGTTGAATAGAAAGCTTCATATATCTTGTAATGTATGTAACAAATGTTTTGAGATTAGTTTAAATTCCATTATGTTATAAGGAAACTGACTTTTGCAGATGTTCCTATAATTTTTGTAATTAAACTAAATAAAATAACACATGAACACATTCAAATAATTTTATTTTTACTAATAATATTCAGAGTGGTAATCTTATATTATAAGTTAAATACTTCTTTCATACTTTGCTCATTGTTTTCGCTCTTATTGGCTTCCTTCCTTAAATGTGAGAAAATAAGACAAGGCAATATACATAAGCAATGAATTAAATCTCTCGGGCTCGACAATACATGGCTATGCTTTGTGCAGTGTAATTCTTTTTTAATTTGGCACACCTGCTTACTACATTCATTTGAAATTTTAAGTCATTTGTTTTAAATATTTTATTTTTTAAATTTTTTAAAAAACGCGAGAATATAATATACAGTTATTTTGATTTTGAAACGCCTTTCCATAGGGTGTTACGAACTAAGTTGTGAAACATTATGACAGCAAAAGAACATTCTGAAATAATTGATTTGAGTTATTAAAACCTTCACTTTAAAACTAACATTACCATTGACAAAGGAGGAGTTCTTGGTAGAAATACAGTATGGATAAACCGAGGGGATTAGACAATAATGTCCCAATTTTTTTCCTCTTTTTAATATTTACATTGACGATACCATTCGACAATGGCAGGATAGTTGAACTAAACATTTTAAAGTAGGTATGTTATTTTAAACACTGTTTTGCAGACGATCAGGTCTGGGTTGGGGAGAATGAACACTAATTACAAATGACGGTCAACAAATTAAATGAAACCGTTGCCCAATACAATGAAAATCAAAGAAAAAACAAACAAACAAAAACTATAACATTTTTGGGAAAACGCCACTTAAGATACAAAATTGGTATAAATGGACAGATTATAGAACAAGTTGATGCGTTTTTTAGAATGTGTGGTACTATTCGACGTACACTGAAAAGTAAAACAAGAAGATACACACAAATGAAGTTTTGAAAGATTATGGCCGTTCCCATGTTCACTTATGGTAGTGAAAAGATGACAATAACAAGGTACGATAACAGAAGAATCGAAGCTGTGGAGATAAGGTTTCTACGTTTTGTAGCAGGATTGACTATTTTAGATAAACAATGAATTGAAAATATCAGAGATTTTTTGGTATTTTTAACTTAACTGATTTGACCTAATACTTTGAAAGAATATTTCACTTATGTGGTGTCACCTTTAAATTGACCATTGAAACGAAACAAAATTTTGAATTTTGAGAAATCACAGCCGGATATGGTAGTGAAATTAATGAAAAAAATTATAATATCCGTTTTATCACTCGACGTGCATTTGTGTTGGGTCAGTATAGCCAACTCTATATCTCCACTATATGATTCCTGATCATGCATTACTGACCACTTTGGCTAGCAGGCGGTAGGTAGCTATTGATAGCAACAAAAGCATAGAAATGGACAATCATAACGCAACATAGAGGTTTCTTCAAAGACATATGCTTAAGTATAACATTTTATACAAAATGTTAATGTTTTCTTCGCGCCTATCTTTAAAAGTTCAAACACACATTTTCCATTGCCTGTTTTAAGTTGACTTGCCAAGCTACCCTTCGCTATTTTTAAAGTTGAAAACCACTTGTTGGCATTGGCTATTTTAAAAGGATAACATACGACGCCTGTCGGGGGTCAGAGACCTTAATGAGTTTAAAAAGTCCTTCCATATATGAACCTTGCCACTGCTGTCTTTTTTTTTTTTTTTTTTTTTTTGAAAAAGAAAGGGGCTTCACATGCAACCCTCGGGTTACTTCCTCTGAATAGGGGTTTTATAACCCATTTGTTGGCTTTCCACGCTTCAGCAACAAAACACCAAGGGGCTTTCTCTTTTTGTTGACATTCAATTCACGTGTTAGCATTGTGCTGGAGCAGTATTTCCTAGCTCCAGTGATTTGGGAGAATATAAAATAGTATATTTAATTGATGAATCCTAAACATTAATCAGCCCCTATCAGTATAATTAAAGCAAAAGTCTTAGACATGCCTCAGAGATTCTGTATCATACATTTGTGCAGTAACTCTGCAAAATTATGTAAGTCCGGATCTCGCAACCTTTTTTTTTTTTAAGTAGTGTTTAACGCCCGTTTTCACTACTGAGGCACCACAGGCGGCCTCGCAACCTTGCGTCCTCTCTATACAAGAGGGACAGAGTAGCTAGGTCATAAAAATTCCGATCCCCAAACACAGCTAGCAGGGCTATATTATAACTGAAAACCTTGAAAAGGACGCAACTACAACAAAGCATAACGGGACATGTTTGTAACACAAGAACCACTTGAGGGGGAGATCTGAGAGGAGAAGTAAAATAAACAAGCTTAGAAGTTTGTCAGTAGGAGGACCCTTAGAGAAATCGGCGCCAAATTGTAGCCTATAGGGAACGAACCGGGAACCACGTGATTCTCATATAGCCAACCTACAAGTAGAGGTTAAAAAGACGCTACGAGAATTTGAATATAAAATTAAAGAATGCACATGAGACTGACCGACTGAGGAATTAATAAAAAAGTCATGGGAAACCGAAAAGCCCATCAGTTAAGCAGTTTTATTCAGCCAAGAAGGCGGTGAAGTTCAGTTGAAGAGTTTAAGCAGTTCTAGTCAGTCAAGCCCCGCATTTTAGTTAAGCAGCTTAAGCAGTTTTTAGTCAGTCACGCAGTGCAGTGCAAGCATCAGTTAGCAGTTGCCGTCGTTCAGTTGATAGTTGGTTAGTGTTACTTTTTCTCAGGCAGTTCGAGTTAATTATTCAATTGTTGCTCAGTTCCAGTTACCTGGTTAGTTAGCAAGCAGTCAGTTGCTAGTTAATCAGACAGTCCGCAGTTAGTTCAGTTCGAGTGACTTACTTAGCTCCTTCATTATCAGAGTTCGAGGTTCTCTTCTGGCAAGGAAATATACTTTATATAGATAAAAGGGATTCATCGTCTTTGTGTAACTATAAAACAAACTATTCTCAAAAGAACTTATATGTCTCTTGAAGTGAAGAAGAGAGTGTTCCCAGTTCATGTCCTGTCTCCCTGGTAACGTGCATACGTTCCAAAAACTAAAAAACAAATATAAAACCTGAGATCCCATGTACTAAAAACAAGTAATTTACTCTCATGCGACGGAGCAGTGATAGTGACGTGGTGAACTACACATCATAGGAGCGGGGAGACTGAAGAGGACCTTCAGAAGATGACAGCCCCACCCACGAAATACCGCTGCAGTGCCGAAATATACATACGAGGATAAGTCCATAAATTTCCGGCCTAACTATTTTCTAGGTATGTTAAAGGCAAAGCTATATTTCACTTTTCAATATAGTTACCCTTTATTGCAATACACTTCTCATATCCTTAAATTAACATTTCAACCCCCGGCCAAAAAAATAGTCAGAAGTCTTGTCTGCAAAAGCGGCATAAAAAGCATTCATTATTCTTAGTCACACTTAAATTTTCTTCCTCGAAGGTACTTCTTTAGTTTTGGAAGAGGAAATAGTCACTGGGAGCTAGACCTGGGCTGTAGGATGGATGTTCCATCTCCTTGAAACCCCATTGCTTTACAGCTTCCTTTACAACAAGAGCTGTGTTCACAGGGGCGCTTTGCCGTGATGAAGACGCGCACCACCACTCAACTTTCTTCGCCTTTTCTCTTTGATGGAAGTACGTAGTCTGTTCTTAGTCAGACTGAACTCCCATAGTACTGTCATAGTGCTCCCCATTTACTGTTGTGTTCCTCTCCTTGAAGCCAATGAATATTATTCCTTCATATTCCAAAAGAATGTGTCCGTAATGTTCTTGGTTGACTGAGTGACCTTGGCCTTTAGAGGAGGTACATGGCCAGGTTTATGCCACTCCATTGATTCTCTTTTGGACAAGGAGTCATAGTACAGGATAATAGTTTCTTCTCCTGTAACAATGGTTTGCAGGGCTTCTTTCTCGTTGCCACGGCAGAGCTCCAAAATGCCCGACAATGTCTGACAACAGATGACTCGTTGCTGCTTTTGAACTGAGGAAAGAAATCCAGACACCGATATTGCACTGGCTTTACTCATGTTTAAATGTTCACGAATAATTCGAAGGATTGCTGTTTTAGAAAGATCCAACCTTGCTGCTATTTCCGTAACTTTGAGCCGCCAGTCGCCATAAATTCTCCTTCCACAAGAGCGATGTTTTCAGGAGTGAGCACCTCCAAGGGCCGACCTGCACGCACTTCGTTGTCAATGCTTTCTTGACCCACTAGAAAAAGTTTGGCTCATTCTTTTACGGTAGAAGATGAGGGGGATGCTCCCCCATACACGCCGTTCAATCACTGTTTAATTTCATTTGGATTTAGTCCTTCTTTTGTGAAGAACTTAATAACAGCTCGAAACTCCATTTTGAACACGCCACAATCATCTACACATAGCCTTCTTTATGCAAATATATCTGAACAACTAAATACAGCAGAGTGAAAGTTACACCTGTTATGATTTAATTAACATATAAGATTTTTGTAAAGGCGATAGATGTTTAGTGAAGCCGATAATCCTTATCAGAAAGGCCGGAAACGTATGGATCTACGCTTGTACATATCTTCATTACCAATTAGAATAAATGAAATATTATGATTGGGCTTACATAAATATACATCATAATTATATTTCAGTGGGGGTGGAACGGAGAAACCGTTACATGATGCGATATGGACTTGCGGGTTTAGCGAGTCTACTGTAAAATACTATTCTCAAGACGGGGAAAAGTAATTCAGACCACATTTATGATCACTGAAAATAAATAGGATCACAAAACATGTAACTATATACAGAGTGCTTCATTTAAAATCCGCCTTAGTGTTTCATATATAATGTGTAATCTCAGAAAATTATTTGAAACAATAATAGTGATGTATCTGCGCACTTGCCAAGATTATCGATCTGCATGAAGGAAAAACGTTTCTGTTAAACGTACATATGCAACACACGTCCCTACCACGATGAAACGTTTTGGAAATGCTACGAGATGGTATACAGAATATTCGGGACTGGTGCTGCCATCTGGTCAAAAACTTACTTTGAGACTAATGACAGCCTTCGCCATCGAAGTAGTTCGCTTCCGCACGATTACGCCGGTCCCAGCGATTCTACCATTTTCCAAATACATCTTGGAAGTAATGTTCTTTGAGGTTGTTTAGCACAGACAGCGTTTCTTCTTGAATCCTCTCAATTGCTTCTAACCGACGTTCTTTCAACTTGATTTTCAGTTTGGGGAATAGAGCGAAGTCGCAGGGTGCCAAATCAGGCGAGTACGGTGAGTGGGGTACAACCGTCATATTGTTTTTCGTGAAAAAGCTCCTGGTGAACAAGGAATTGTGACAGGGCGCATTATCCTGATGCAACAGCCAATTCCCTTGTCGCCAAAGTTCGGGCCGTCGTCTCCGCACATTTTCACGGAGCCGTCACAAAACATCACAGTAGTACGTGGGATTCACTGTTTGATTAGGTGGGACGGTTTCTTTGTGCACAATCCCCTTGATATCAAAGAAAGTGAGGGGCATGCTCTTGACTTTGCTCTTCACTGGTCTCGCTTTTTCTGGTCTTGGTGAGTTCGGGCTCTTCCACTGAGAGGATTGTTGTTTTGTCTCAGGGTCATAAGCTTACATTCAGCTTTCATCGCCGGTGATGACCCTGGACAAGAAGGTTAGTCATCGGATACTTCAACACGCTGCTGTTCTGATCAACAATCAGGATCCTGGGCACAAATTTTGCGGCGATACAATGCATGCCCAATTCATCAGTTAAAATTCGGTAGCATGTCCTATAGGCAATCTCCCTTCATGAGCAAGGTATTCAATAGTTCGACGTCAACCCTCACTAACGAGGTGTTGAACTTTGGCAACAATGTCAGGCGTTGTGCAGCTGACAGGGCTACCGGTATGAGCATCGTCTTCAATAGCTGTACGGCCGGCCCTGAACCGAGCCTGCCACTCAAACACACGTGTACGGCTCATGCGTTTTTATCCAAATACTTGTTGAATCATTGCGAGGGTCTCCGTAGCATTTTCCCCGGGATTAGCACAGAATTTAATGCACAATCTCTGTTCTAATCTTGGATCTATCGTAAAATCGCCACACAATACTCGTAGAGTATCATGAAAAGTACTATAGAATCTCAACACATCTACCCAGCTGCATGAAACTTTAAACAGCCACTCATCAACTGTGCTAGTGTTCTCGAATATTGTGTGTACCACCTCGTATGTCACACTCGTAGTTCTTTCCAAAGTAAACTGCGGCTATTCTGCTAAAATGAACGCAAGCTAAAAGCAAATAATTTGTGTCAAAACCTGGAATCTACTTAAAGTTGAATAAACATGGAAGTGATTCTTGTAAACAATCCTATGGGTAGGGACCTGCACTTAGCCAATTCCAGACATAGCTAGTAAGGCCATATCCTTCATCTGTGGCAACAACCTAAGCACACAACTGCTATTTCACAGAATACAGTTATAATGGAAAATTTCCCATTCCTCGTGTTGCTAAAATTTCCAAAGTCACCTCCCTGTTCTATCAAACAGAAGTTCTGACTGCAAATTACCTCATTGTCATCCCAATGTGTCTAAACACAAAGCCTGGATACAGGAATATACTTCTGGTTTGACCATCACATTCCTCGAGGAAATGGAGAGGGAGAGAAACAGGATTAACGCCGTACCTTTCACCTGTATTGCTGAGCAATTACTTGATACTTCTCCGATGGATTATTTGTGCCTTCAGGCACTGGGAAACACGCTTCCTTTAAGAAGCAGTGGGGAATATGCATATTGTTATAATAAGTATTCTTTTCTTCATTGAAACACAAAATGCAAAGTTATAGATAACACAAAGGAACGTAAAATAGAGTCCAAAAGACGGTAAGATCAATTTTTTCTTAATATAAAATAAATTAAAATTCATATTCAGATCTATATATAAGTTTTGGTTTGAGTACCCAACACTTATTACGACTGGAAAATAAAAATGCAAATGCAATATAATTAATATCATTATGTTTTATGGTGTTAACTTACTTATTTTTTATTTATTGTTACTTTAAAGTATATAATTATTCTGGAGGTCTTTTAAATATTTTATTTAACCATTATATGGGAAAAATTAGGTGGTTTTACGTGATTTTATAGCAAACAATTAATTTTATATTAGGTTGGACAATGCGGATAATCGATCTGATTACCTACAGTTCTGACATTAATTCTAGTCTTCAGTAACATAGAGGAAATCAGCAGGCAGGATATTAAGGCAGAGTGTAACATGAAAGGTTACTTGAGCCTATCGAATGAAATTAAACTAACTGGGGTAAAGAAATATATTTTCGTTCTAGGGAGAAAGGCAAAATCAGGAATGGTCTCTGGTTAAGACTGGAAGGTTGGAAGGCTCAAAAAAGAACGGTAGTTCTGGTAGGAGAATCTGTACATTTTGTGGAAAGAATGAGGAATGGGTACATATTCTGACATAATGTACCCACTGGGAACATCTGAGAAAAACGCTGTTTCCTGAAAACTTTTTAAATCAATCAGAGGACGATTGGCATGCTGGTACTTGTTTGGAAACCACGCTAATTGGTTGAATATGGGTATTTTCCTAGTCAAAGTGCGCGAAACTAGAAGCGATTTATTTTCTGTTTAAACGCAAATTATGTAATGTGTTTCAATTCATATATCTGTAAATACCGTTCTTACCATTTTATAGTTTATTTATTATTATACTGTATTGTTTGTATCATTATTTTCTTCTCTTATTAATTTTTATCACACTTAAGCATGTACGATCCATGACCTATGCATAAAATATATTTGTAATGTGTATATAGAATTTTATAACAATAAAGATAAACCTACTACTAGCGTTATATAGTTGTGTTTTAAAATAATAATCAAGATTTTTCAAAGAATTCTTTTTTTGTAAGAAAGGCAAAATGTGCTATACCTACACACGAATTCTTAATAATTGTAATGTAGTACGCATTTGGGCGTGGATGCTGGAAAGATAGCGTTTGTTGATCAGAGGAGGTTATTAATTAAAAGAGACGACGATTTATTACTAGCACACAATAATACATGGTTAAACTGGGAACGATGTAGCAATTTTAATAGTTATTTGTTACCCTGTACAAAAGATGCCGATTCCCAGGAAGTTATCTGCTGCTTTAATTATATTACCAACAGTTTGGGAGTATGCCCAAGCGGTATTTCTTTGTGACGAGAAAGGCGGATATTCGAATATTGCAGATGGCGAGCTTGGGTGTAACTGTCATTGATATATACGGCACATATTACAGTATTGCTCTATTTCTTCATCTCTCGCTGATACCTGTGTTTCTGAAGTCAAAATGTAGAAATTTTCTTTCATCTGTTTACTTTCAACGTCTATATCTATTTTCTCAATGTAATGAAGGAATCTGGTCCATATTTTATTAATGTTACTACCATATATGTTCTAAATACTTAAATTGTATCTTCTTAATACGTTTGTTATACCGAGAGTTATTTTTGCCATTGTCTATATTTGAGCACAGTGTGCGCAGTGTCATAGTCACTCCAGTTGCCTTTCATAATTAGGGTGAACACTTTTTGAAACTAAAAATGGGAAATAGGCAGCTTAGAAAGGGAGTTTTAATTTTTAACTGGTGAATGGCTCAGATTGGGAAAAAGTAATTTCAGGGACATTTTTGCTTTAGTGTTTTTCTGTGTGTAGTAGTGGTGGTGGTGATTGTTGTAGTGGTAAGTGGTAAGTATGTTTAAAGTACACAAATGAAGTACACACTGTCACAATTTCTGCAATCACAAGTTTCAAATAGACAATTATAGTCACTAGTAAACGTTTGGTTATATAAGAAATTTTAGCTTGAAATAGAATTTTATCTTCAATTTCCATTCATTTAAGAACTTTCGGAAAATAACACATTTTTAAATAGTTCTGTTGGAACTCTCACAGTGAAGCTTGTTAAATGTAAATTATAATTAATGTGTTGTCTAACACACTCTTATGCTTCACTTACTTTTAAATACGATGGGACCGGTTTCGAAGAGATATCCCTTCCATCTTCAACCAACTTGAGTCGTCAAGTTTCGAGGATGTCTCTTCAAAACATGTCCCACCGTATTTAAAAATAAGTGAAGCATAAGAGTGTGTTAGACAACAAATTAATTATAATTTACATCCAATTCCCAAATTTTACAATGAAAACCAAATATAGGCATTTTAGGCTATATCCTCAGTTCAGTCATAACAAATTGGCGGCATGTAGACAGCCTGTTGCAGTTTGCTGATACTAGAGCAAGATTTACTTATGTATTTGTTTACTATTACTCAATGTGTGCTTATGAGATTATATAGGTAGTGTTTTTCAAATGGAATTTAGTTTGTAAGTTTGTTTATTTATGGACGCTCTTTAACATCTCAGTACATCAGCGTCCCATTCAAATCAGGGCGTGAAACGCCCGAAAAATTTTGCTCAGAGGCCTCTTTTTTCAGCCTTGAGGTTCTTTATCGTGCCGTAAATGTACCACACGGGACCCACGGCTTTACTTCCCTTCCGAAGAAAGCCATGCTTTACGCCTGAAAATATCCATCGGTTCTGCCCGGGATGAACCCGCGATCTTGGGTTTAGGAGACAAGTATGATTACCACTACACCACCAGGACCGACACAAATGGGAAAGGAACATAAAAGCTTACGCAAAGTTGCCGCTTTCACTTGAATCCTTCTCTATCTTTATCGCCCTCTCTGTCCCACTTATGCAAGCAGCATCATATCTGTTATAACAGTTACAATTTCCTAAATCGTATTGTTTACCTGATATTTAATCCGGTGAAAATGCTAGAGGCTTGTTGTTGCTGTGGGTGTCGTCCATGTCTTCATCAAAAACGTGTAAATGTATCATTATTGGTTCTAACATTTGATCATGTCCTATTTCTTTCCTAAAGGAAAGGAAGAAAGGAAGGCCTCTTGTCATTTTTCAGCGTGTCGAATGTACAATTCCCAGTCTTTCTATGTCACGTTGTTTATTTCTTTATTAACCAGTCTTTCCACTTCTTTCATATTAAAATATCCTATTATCATTTGCATCCACGCGCTTTATTTCAGACCACACATTATTAATTGGATTGTAATGTAATAATGAGACAATCGAATTACCTCTGCCCCTCTTTTATTAGCCAGTTGATCAAGCTCGTATATTTTAGACTGTTTTTGAAGGGTGAAAATTGCAAAATTTAATTTTATTGTTTCGTTTGCCGAAAACTAAACGCTCATTATTTTGGAACCATTCAATGTTATCACATGTTCTATGTGAATTATTTGGATTTTTGTTTATAGTGACCGAACCATAAGGGACATTATCAATTATTATTAAATTCGCTATTTTAAATAATTCAGGAAATCATTAAAAAACCACTTTTTAAGTGTTGAAACCCTCATTTCCTCTTATAGTCAGAAGTTGATTTAAAACGAAATACCCATTTGCTCTGTGGTACAAAACCTCTTTTCGCTGATCCTACATGACAAATGAAAAGTGCTGCCTTTACCTAAAGAGATTTTCAGTCCGCCATTATTACATGAATCTTGTCAGATAGTTTTTATTAACTCAGGTTTCATCTAAAGAAAATTAGGTCTTTTGTCGACAGAAATGCGAAGATGAACGTAAGAATTTAAACACTGCTGCCACGATGTTACTCCTTCTAATTAAGAAGTTAACTTTATGTATTTAGAGCCTAAACTGCGCAATATCATACTAAGGAGTGAGGCTTTTTTGTTAGAGTGTTATAGATGTTACTAATAATGTTACTGTTGTGTTTATATCTATATAAACTCAGCGCATTCATGCGGCCAGTAATATGAACGTGTTATCGTTGTATATGTACTGATGAATCTCATAATACTTCTGGTACAGTCAGCTACTGAAATAAGGACGGTAGTAACATTGTCTTGTTAGGTAATTTATGTGATACAGAAATATTTCGACCCAGCTCTATGATATTGATCCTTTCTCCGGTTTGATACACGGCAAGAGCGGGACAATATTACAACACTGTAAGCTGCTGGTTGACCAGAGGCTAGAGGGCTGGAGAAGGTCAATTTAAAAAATACAGTGTAATTAATTGGGGAACACAGCGATATTTATTACAGCGTGCAAGTGAAATGAAGTGAATTTTACTCTTTATATATTAACAAGGAAAAACTAAAATCTAAAGAAATAATCTGCATAATATATAGGAACTTTAAGGAAAATTTAAGACAAAAATTGAAAGAATTACGGAAGCGAGCGGTTGCGAGTGAATACAAATTTTGTTAAAAGATGTCAGAAAGATATACTTCAAGCAGCCCCTGTAATTTATTATAAGACAAAAATAATATTGCGTGCAGGTTATTATTGATCAGGTTATAATATGAGGGCAATATGTCCAGCTAACAAAGGCCAAAAACAACTTTCTGACAAATGTAATGTCATTTACTTCTGAATAATTTATTTGCCAAAGGAAATGAAATCAGAAAAGGAAATGTTTTGTTCAGAGATTGTATTTTTCACCTGGTTCAAGGTACAATAGTACATTGGGAAGGTAACGTGATTAAAAATGTACTCAATCACCCAGCACGTGTTCCTCTGAACTTCCTTCCATTTCCGTGTAGGAAATAAAATTATATAATTACAAAATTATATTCTTATGCTGTATTCATTTTTATCAGTTTACGATTAGCGCTTCACTAAATTCTCTTTTTCTTCTTTATGCGGTTTTGGAGAAGATATTGTTAAACGGTTCTTACGGCCCACCCCCACTAAAATATAAATATAATGTAATGTCTATGTAGCAAGCCTAATAATATTAATATTACGTGTATATATTACATATACATCGTAAGGTTTAACTTCAATGTGTATTGTACGTTGTTAAAAGAGAACGTTCTCTGGTGAAACTGCTTACGGTACCCCGGACACGCCAAAGAGGCAATAAAACCCGCTATTCAAAGAAAGAATAAATCCAAAGGGACCAGTGTTATGTCACTTCTTAAAAGATCTAGTGTTGATAAAGCCAAGGCCTTTTAAAAATGTTGAGAGGAATGAACTAGCCAGCTGTTTGCACAGTTAACTTTAAACCAACCAATGTGAATAAATGTTTTGAAATTTCAAATAGTACCGGGTGGCACGTGTTAGCAAGGGAATTTAAACCAGCCAATAATAGGGGTATATTTTGAAATTTTAAAACAAAAAGCTAGATTTACGCTGAATTGTTTGAGCCTCTTTGGCATCGTCAAGTCAACGTTTAGTTAATTTGAAGTGAGCATATAAAACGGAGGCGTTTGCTCTGATGGAGCACTCGAAGTTAAGCAGTTTTCAGTTTCACATCCTTGGCACTCATTTGTAAGTTTCACACGCGGCGAGAGACACTTTTTTTTATTCCGATTAGGGCACTCAGGTGTAAGTTCTGAACGCCGCGACACTAATATTGAAGCCTTGTATTTTGTACGGACGAGTACGCTCAGTTTCAAGTTCTATACACCACACAAGTACTACGGTTCCTCTCTCGGCAGCTAAGCTTGTATTCGACTTATCTAAGTTTATCGTACGCAAAACACCAGAGGATGCGAAAGATCTTAAAAATAATAAATTACCATATATATCATATATTATGCCGCAGCGTGTAGTTATGAACATTACTAATCTCTCCTCCCATCCTGTTGAGTAAGAATCAACAAAATAGCAGAAAATTGTTGTCTTTGAAGCGTGGGCAAAAACCCTAGAGCGATAATTAATCAATTAATGATAAACCGCTGTATTATTGGCTACCAACCGGTCCATACATCAAGCCACTTCCAATTTTGTCCCCAACCTGGGATACTCAACCTGTCGCCAATGACCAAATCGCTTCAATTGATTAAAATAATTTTCTTCTTAAGGTAATAATTGCCAGATATAATACTATGAAACATAACCATGTCTTTTTAAATATAGAATATACCTTATTCAATAATAAAACTATTTCTTGAAAATACAATGTTAGAATAAAACTTACATGATATTTAATTGTGTATTATAATATACTTTTAAACACTCTTATCGTCGTCTTATTTACCTGCAAGGTTGTGTGATTTAGCACATTTTTAATCAAGATCTGTTATTTTAATATACTTCTAGGTTTTCCTAAACACAATTTTACTCAATTTATATTTTAATATTTTTTTGGTAGATGTACTTTACAGTGTGTGCATTTATTTATCTACTCGTTCAATTTTAGTAGGTTCCTTGTGTTTTCACTTCCCATTCTGTATTTTAAACCAGCTACTAATAAATAAACAGAGAATTTCATCTGCCCAGCCCCATAACATGGTACTTCATTTCATCGTCATGTTTGACCTTTTTATTGGTTCTATTTAATTTCTCTGTAATTATTCTTATAATTAAAAGCATATTATCTCTCTTATGAAAACTAAAACAACGTGCATGGGTTAGATATTTTAAATCAGTCATACTTCTAGTTTCAATTTCTTTAGTGTTTTGGTTCCATCTTTGATTTTTTATTTATGTTTATGTACATGTATATGCTTATGTATGTGTTGTGATCACAGTGGGATTGCAGTAAATGCTAATAATTACTGGTTATTATGAATAATGTCTTATGCTTGAGGAAAGACTGCTACAGAAAGTAATCATAGTTTATTTTCATACTTTTTCCATATATTGTTCACACTTACTGGCAAGTGCAGATATTTACCAAGGCAGTGAAATAAATGTTGGTAGACCTACATATTATGTCCGATAATTCTGAGTAGCATCTAACCTATTTAAGTGAACTTTGTTCTGCAACATCCTACACCACTTACTTAGATAATTTCATTTCTTCTACAATGATATGACTATAAATATTCCTTAAAATAGTAATTATTTAGAGAAAGAAAAATTTTGTCTTATTTATTATACATTAGTGCGTGCAATTTTCTGTTGTATAAATTTTCCATTTTCTATTACCAAGCCATATCAGAGTATGCTTTTGTTTGCTATTATACTACTCATGCTATATAATGATATAATTAATTTATAATTTATGTATTATGGAAAGTTATAGCATATTTAATTAGCCTTTCTTTTGACTTACTTTTTGTAGGTTATGACAATATGATGCCGTGCATTAGTACAAAATTCCAAACGAATTTTGTTGAAATCAAGGCAACTATTAAATGTTTGTGAAAAGAGCTATAATAGTACTAACAGTCCGCTAGGACCGTCCTCCCTGACTGAGGTTTTTTCAGGTTTTCCTCAGTCCTCATAAATGGCAAATGATGGGGAGGTGCCCTAAACTTACACCCGGAACGTTTTCTTCTTAAAAATAAATCCTTTCTTAATCTATCATTTCATTTCGTATGTCATCAGTGTCCATCGCCTGTGGTGCCTCTTTAGCACAAACAGGCGTTAAACACCATTCATTCATTCATTCATTCATTCGTTCATCTTATTCTTTCTAAAAGTGATGTCATATAAATGTGGTTGAAAAAGATTTAAAATACAGTTGATCCAGAAGAAAAAATATCGAGTATGTTACAATTTTACTTCATTTGTTTATTTATTTAATTGCGTGCTAATTAAAATACAGAATGAATTAAATAAAGGTCTATAAATTCTGGTCCTAGCCATTTTTATTATAATCAAATACAACGTTCTCAAATGATGAAACAATTAATAAATTATAAGTTTTGCTACATAATTTCTAGAACCTCTTCCTCTCTTGTTCTTTTGATTAGTACACTACCAGATGGCATAACCATACAGCTCTTAGACAGATTGTTTCAACATTAAAGCTTCCTTTTATTGTTGCGCTTGAGTAGTCAGTTCTTTCTACTTTCAATAATCAACCTTTGCTATACTTGCCTTTATGAAATTTACAATAAATTGCAACTAAGTTCATCAACATATTTTTACTATGTTGGTTAGCCATACAATGACAAGTATAATAACTTTAAATCGTATAATCACATTTCATGTAACTTTCCATTTCTATAATATGAAAATAGCAAGAGATTTGCCAAAAGATTGACTGCTTTTGAAAGAATATTTCATTTATTTCAATATTTCTGTCCAAAGAGAAATGTTTAAAGTCAAAATTTAAATTGAAGTTAGTTACATACAAAAATTTAACACAACTTTTATCTACTAATAATTTTTAACAGATTGTTTTTTCATCATGAGAGCCGTGGACCTCTTGAAGGGATTTGCTTCATTTCATTACATAGATCTTTGAAGATGAAATGTGATTTAAGGACTTGGATTTACTGTCATTAAAACTGCGATTTTATTTAAACATTTGTAAAATGCATATAAATATTTTCAATTTATATGTGAACGTTTTCGAGATAAAAATAAATTATATAAATCTGTCTTGTTGGTTTTTAAACTCAGTAGCAACATCTCTTAAATTCAGTGGAATCAGCATAGAGGAAAGCGCTCCATTTCGCTTGATTAGGAAAAGAAGAAGTGTAAACTACATGTGTATTACAGGGGCCATGCGCTGTCAGTCTGTGTGTTGTTCAGCCCAAGGGAGCGGTTGTAGGGACGTTAATCAGGACTGGCTTTGACCCCCACGGGACGCCCTAATAACAGAGTGCCTCTCGTAATCATAATCAAGCTGTACTGACGTTGATGTGTTAATCTGGGAGCCTATTGGCCCCGCTTGTTAGGGGAAGAGCACCCACAGTGGTTGGACGTTTGTGGCTGCTTGTTTAAAAACACTTGGAAAATCGTAAGTAACAGCTGAACTCATTTATCAAATATCAAATTTTGAAATATGAAAAATTATTGTTCTTATAAGTTATTTGCGACACATCAGTAAAAAAAAAAAAAAAAAAAAAAAAAAGTAATGCAGAGAACAATTCCAAACTGTTGCATACTAAATGTTGTGCTATTATTGCAAAATTTTACTCACCTTTTCCTTCAGTGCACCTGTATATCTTTGTAAAAACCTTTCTTGTTCCTGCACCGTTTCGACTACAAATATCAGACCGCCAATATTTCTGGATTACATTAAGGACACTGAGACTTTTACAAATCCTCAAAGAATTGGTCGCAGTTTCAAATCCTGTGACCCACTAACCTGATTGAATTTTTTCTCAGTTTATTTTCAGAAAAGGCAAATGCCGGGCTAGTATTTCTCTGACACAGATTCACTTTGTCATTTCACTTTACATCTTCATTTCATCTTTATGGAAATGCAACTTTCTGTGTTTATGATATCTTCAAGTCAGCCCTGACATTGGACTTACAATCCATTCAAGGAGTCTCTTAGAGTGTGTGTGTACTTCGTGAGCCCTAAAAGGTGGCTGGTTCGGGAATTGTCTTATAAATCCCAGGGGACGTAAGTCCTCATAACAGAGGAGGGTAAACAGCCGAAGAAAACATTATGGAAACAAGCCAGTTGGTCGTCAATCAACGAACAGAGTTCAATGTTTAATAGTTGAAATGGACATTTTTGCATCATGCAGAATTTCTAGGTATTTTATGTAACAATTAAAGTAAGTAAAAGTAATTGTAGTTATGTCTGTTGAGTATAACGTTTACTTCGAAGTATGCGTTATAGGTTCATAAAACCTTTTCTCACAAGCTTGGACCCGTTTCATTTCGTATTAGTTGCCACTCGACAAATTCTGGATATCATGAGTAGCTTCTGCTTGTGTGGTTTCACTTTGAGGGTCCTAACATATTTCTTAAATATGTTTAAGCAAGGGAGGAAGGATAAGATGAAGGAGACACCGGGCGGCCAGTACAAAGGGAACAGACGTAGACAAGGTTTCTAACATTGTTTTAAGATAGAGCACCCCTATGGCTACGGAGTCCCCCTTCTTCAGAGGGGCCACTTCCATACCAACCACAGGGCAGAAATCTTCCACAGCGCAAGTCACCGCCATGACGCACACAGTATAGCCCACCTCCCTTGGCAATTTAGATCCTGTAACAGACCAACAGAATGAAACAATATGAATTGTTATATCTTGAATTTCTTAAAAAGTAAACATTCCTCTCAACATTCGCCTAAGCAAACAGAGGAAACCACGAAAAAAACCCATATCAGGATGTGCGGTCCCCAGGGATTTAAGCCCAGGACCTTCTGAATACGAGTCCTGTGAGTTATCTCCTGGGCCACCAGGCTCGGTATCAGTCCGCGGTTTTACTTCAAGTTTATCACCCAGATTGATAAACTTACAACAAATACCCCTGCACCTCTTACAGAACACTTTATCAGTATTTTTCAGTACTTTCTGATGATTCCTCTATGTTGCCAATCTTGCCTTAGGGTTAAATCAAATTTTGCCAACTTATCTCAAGGCACAAGGACTCAAGTTTTGGTAAACTGACTTATGGCCCACCTCGAGTATTTACTCTAAACTTACGCACTTTGGCTAAGAAAGTTCAACAACTTTCTCCTCTGCAAACAAATCCCACCCTCCCAATCGATCCCCATCTGACATTAAAACTTCTCCGGAAACGCACTTTTCTTCAAACCCTCTCAGTAGATCATCAGCTAAAATATTCTTTATTTCTACTACAAAATGAGCAGGTTCTTGTGCTAGAGTTTTCTTTTATACTCGTAGAGTTTCGAAATTAAGGAGATATTGCCACAATATTATTTAATTATCATAATAATATATTAAATCCTAAAATATCTATATTAACAATAGATGGGATATCAAAATAACATACTTTGTTTAATTGTGGAATTTCTAGAGGTTTGCACCACAATCGCTATGCTGGGAATAAATAATTAGCTCGTGAGCTGGGTTTTAGTATCAAAACATGTCCGATACCTTTCAGGCAACAATGCACAGTTTAGTCATAATGTGGAACAAGGCAATTGATAATGATTCTTTCAAATTCAGTGTTTACATACGTCAAAATTATACTTGGAAGTTTTAAAGTCCATTAGTCGATGGCATTGTATGTCCTAACATACAGGGCTGAAAGAATAGATCAGATATACGAATGACAGAAACAGCAGAGATGATATGTAGCTGAATATACCATCAAAGACAACATGCACAGTGAAATGTTAAGAGAAAATCTTCACAAATCTAGTCCCATTATATATAACGAATATAGGGCTACAAGTTAACAAAACAGCTACTTAAGCAAGAAGAAGAATAATATAGCGAGACTCAAACGTCTCCCTAAAGCAAATCTTTGAGACGAATTAGATCTTGAGAGATGATGGAGAAAATGTTTGTCATATTAATGCTCGTATCTCAATCAACTTTTCAACTTTTCTTATCTATTATTGAGAGTGTTGTCTTAATTCCTTAAAATGAAACTGAATTTAAAATTAAATTTAATATGCAAAAAAAAAAAAAAAAAAAAAAAAAAAAGTAATTCTTAAAAATCTCGATGATGAAGATTATTTATGTCTAGATTTCGTTAAAAATAAAATAAGTGCTACGAGTTTAAGAGATCAAAGGAGTTTAAGCGGGATCCATAAAGTATATGATTGAACATGAATTTAAAATCGTTCTAAAACAAACGTTTGCGGTCGTTAATCCAGATCTGATAATTTGAAGCAATTTCAGGGTAGTATATTGCAATACTTCGATATCTACTACTACCAAAAGCAAATAACCCATGTTGTACAAAATGGACACATCAAGATCACCAAATACTTATTAGATAAATGTTCACATAAAGTCAAATCACAAAAGTAATAGCTCAATCTTTGAGCATATGTGAGTCTACATACTAAAAAAACAGCTTTTAAAATTATCTGTCAATTCGAACAGTAAATTTTCGAAATTATGGGATAAATTAAAGTGTATTTAGAAATGGTGTTCATAGTCCATTAACTTCTACGGCAGATTCTGGCTACGGTATTCGCCAATAATCGAAATGTAGCTTAGTGTTGATACGAGCCTCGTTTGTTCATATTGAATGTGAGAAAATTAGACTTTTATGCAATTCAATATTAATATATGTTTACAAGTTTCTTTTGTTCGAAATTGCCAATTAAGATTACTTCCAAATAGACGACATTCTTTTACAAACAATTTTATTGGCACTTTTGCTTCATTAAGTTTTACATGAATGATTAGTCTTTGATTAATTTTGTTCATTAATCGAGTATGACCTATTATGATTGCCTACGATATTCCCGGATTTAGGTATTAAGTTCATGAGTAGTCTGGTCTTGAGTGCGTATATTGTTGTACTCGTCAGCATATATCTGCAAAGCTTAATGCGGGTAGTGACGTCATTTTTATAAATAGAAAGTGATATTTGCTCCAGTCTGGCCCTTGTGGCAGTCCACACTGTACTGACCTCTCAGGTGAACGCAGTTATTTAAGTTTTGTGGTTTCTTTATACGCTTTAGAAAAGTCAATTCGCTCACACCCATATAAGCCCGAATGTTAGGTATTGCTGGTAATTATGTGGCAAAATAAAGAAGTGTTGAAATAAACAAAATTGTATATTTTGACCTATCTCAATCCTTACAAAAATTTAGGAAAACTTACTTTTTGACTTACCCTTATAAATTATTTAAAACACATCCCCATGCATTTTTTTTGGTTGATTGCCATCTCCTTGCTCAACAAAAAAAAAAAAAAAGAAGAAGAACGGGGTTCTCATTAGCGATCTTAATCTAGCCACTGTGGACTATACAGAAATATTTCATATAAGTTTAGGAAACCTTCCAGTTTAAATTGGCACTATTCAATTCACATCTTGTTCTCGGATATGCATTATTATTACTAACTATATATATTAAATTAGATGGTTATGGTGTCTATAATTAGTGAACATTGTGTAATTATGTAAAAACAGTGCTTAAAACATTCAACATTTAAGAAGTAAAAGTATTCGAAGAATTTAGTAATATGTGTTTTGGTATTACTGATGCCAATTTAGCACCTATTTTACTAAGGTAAGTCATTACTATAATGAAGCCGAGTGTAAACTTTATTTTTAATTTTTATAAATAAAGTTAGTTTTATCTCATTCTAACAGAGCACTTGACAGTTACACCAGCTTTCTGCCATCCTGTGCGTACATGAGAGAGAGAGTTAGTGCCATTCATTCGATTGAAATGCGGATTCAGCTGGTCATTTGCTGACTATAATAGCTTTATCTGTAAGCCCTTCGCCGTTAAGCGGACATTGTCATCAAAATACCTTCCCCTCAGATTAATTCGAAGGAGCCGCCACTGATACTGCACATTGGTAAGTTAGTTCATGGACGCTCGTTATGAGAGAGGAGGTAATGTGTTTATGTCAGCTAAACGAACTAAATGCGTTTATGTCTATAGATAGCCAAACAGAACCTGCTGTTCGATGACTTTGGGCTAGCTATGAAATTAGCAAGGGCGGGGCCTTAAAAAGAGCCCATCGCTGCAAGAGGCGACAAAGTGATTGTATTAGGATAACGATGTCTTTGGGTTTAGTGAAAAAGAAGCCAAACCATCAGCTGTACATCCATTTTCCCCCTCCGGAAGTAAGTCCACTCTTCCTCTTCTTCCAGGAAGGGCGAGAGGAAAAGGAGATGTAGAAAGAGCTAATTCCATTAGAGCGAGAACGATGGAGGGAAATTGTCGCTGCTGTGTTTTTAGCACTCTGGCTGCGGAGCGGCTAATCTATCTGTCGCCGAGAAAATTATATGATTTCGTGGTGGGCTTATCTCTTGAAATAATAATATTTCAAAGACTTCAGTGAAATGTCATTCTACTGCGGGCGGGAAAATCTGGAAATACTTTTAGCCACAGAAATATAGTAAATTTAGCCAGGGTTCATATAAAACAAATAGTTCTGCAGAGAACCAACAATAGAGGACACATGGTACTGTTAGCCTAAGACATTTGGTATAAAGATAAAGGAAAAGCGATATAGGAGAATATACGTTTAATTAAAGAAAACTATTCTATTTTATAATAAATGCAGAATCAATATTAGGAATATGCTAAAATTTCATTTTTAAAAATTGGCATGAAAGAGAATAGCTCACTTTTGTAGGAAAAACACGGAATTAATATAAAACTAATTAGAACAAAAAGAGTTATAAGTGTATTAATATATTACTTAATATATCCGCTAGCAAGTCTCCGATGAACTTTGAATTAACTGAACATCCGTCATGTTCGCCAGTTTTCCCATCTCAGATTATCAGGTATTTTAACAATTAAAAACAATATTTTTAAAAATAACAGATGATATAATAAATATTAATGTGTTCTCTTGAATGTGTTCTCTGAGCACGACTGTTTAATCTAGTATATACTCATAATTACATTAAAAATATGAGTTAAATATACAGTTTTATTCTGATTACTTGCTCAGAGCTTAAAATATATATCTACACATATTTTAAAGTAGGAACGGTTTGGGCATTTCTCGGAATCGAATTTTGAATGTGCATGTCAAGAAATTGAATATTACTACCTGTATTCGGTAGTAATGGGATGGCATAATTAACTATAAATCGAGAACATTTATTACTAGTGTTTTAATTGATATCAGGAATATGCATGCGATCCAAGCCCAAATAATAAATATTGTTGAATGTAAGCATTCTGAAATAGCTAAAGTTTAGGTCACTGGGTTGGTGGGTGTTGTCGATTATGTTGGCACTACCCGCTCCCGCCTGCACATAATTTTTTCGTTGCACAGATTACGGCAATAGTACAAAATGTGATGCTGAATCGAATTCTGAATACTTCTGATAAATTGATCCTAAAAGTTTCAATATCCCTGCATGAACTCTTCTTCGTTATTATTATTATTATTATTATTATTAGTAGTAGTAGTAGTAGTAGTAGTAGTAGTAGTAGTAGTAGTAGCAGTAGTAGTAGTAGTAGCAGTATCATCATCATCATTAAAGGAAGTCCTGTAGTTTGTGTGGGGTGGTTTTTGGGAAGTAAATGTAAGATTATTATTATTATTATTATTATTATTATTATTATTATTATTATTATTATTATTATTATTATTATTATTATTATTATTATTATTATGATTATTACCATTTCGGGTTCGTTGGGCTAATATTATGTGGTAAAATCCAGTTTAGAATATTAATATAGAACAATTAACAACTCTAGGAAACACATTATACTGTTTTCAGAAATTAGTCATTTAAAGTTATTATAAAACTAAACTATGCCCGAGCTCCTTAACGTAACATTTTGTATCAGAAACGATTTACTTTATCAGCAAACATAAAGTAGGGTTTTAGGAGGAAAAATAAAAGTAATGAATGCAATGCTTAAAAATGCTCAACCTTCATTCAGAAGTCATTAATAAACAACCAAAACCGAAAACCATTGTAAAAAAATGTGATTTACTCACTTTTATCAATGTGGTGTTCTACTTAATTGCCTTTATTTCAGTGATTGGAATTTAATGTGTATTCTGAAAAGAAACAGGTATATTTTTATTAAAGTTAACAATTTAATTAATGCATCTGTAACTTCCACGTTTAATAACTGTCAGTTGGTTAGATTCGTTGAGAAGTAGAGTCAATTCGGAGCTGATTTTAGGAGCAACAGCCTAAAAGGTGTAGTTGCAAGTTGTCCCTACTATTTATTGTGGTAAATAATCTCATTAACTCATTTGTTTCACCTTTTATTTGTCATTTGTCATTTGTCATTTGTTGGAGAGTTTAAAACTGAAAACAAGCAAATGATGTGTGACAAAGCAGAAAATGTTGGACAGTTAGCAATTAATCTTTTACAAGGGACATTCAATAAGTCCTTAGAAAAATATAGAAAAACAAATTAATAAGGGGGAAATTTGTTATTTAACAACCTAATCTTCTTTTATCTTGATACACTTTTCCCAGCTTTTGTCCAACATTTTAGCTGTCCAAACAGTAGGATTTTGAAGGTCCTCAAAATAGGCATCTGTTTTGAGATGGCCTCCTCTTACGACGTGAATCGTTTTTCACCGAGCCATTTTTCCAAGTTTGAAAATAGAAATAGTCACTAGGGGCCATATCTGGTGAATATGGTGGATGTTGTAGTAATTCCAACTTTAATTCCATAATTTTTGCCTTCAAAACTACGCATATGTGCACTGATGCATTGTCTTGATGGAAGAGATTCTTTTACTTTGCTAAATGAGGACGTTTTTCTTATATCCTCACTCAACTGGTGCTTTTGGGAGGGGGTTATTACGGGCGCTCTTTAACATCTCAGGTCATCAGCGTCCCATTCAATTCAGGGCGTGAAACGGCCCACAAATTTTGCTCAGAAGCCTCTTCTATCAGGCTTGAGGTTCTTTATCATGCCGGAAATGTATGATACAGGACCCACGGCTTTACTCAGACTTAGGATTTTTACGCCCGAAAAAATCCATCGGTTCTGGCCAGGATCGAACCCACGATCTTGGGATTAGGAGGCAAGTACGGCTACCACTACAACAACCACCAGGACCGACCACCAGTACAATAACGAGCATAATACTTTCCATTTAATGTTCGTCCTTTCTGCAAGTAATTGATGTAGATGATTCCGCGTGCATTCCAAAAGCCGTGGCCACCCTCTTATCGGCCGATTTCACCGTCTTAGCCTTCTTCGGAGCCGGTTCGCCTTTAAAAACCCATTGTTTTGACTGTTCCTTTGTTTCTGGAGTATAATAGTGTATCCATATTTCATCCGCAGTTATGTATCGATGCAGAAACTCGCCAGGTTTGCAACGGAAAAGCGCAAAACCGGCCTCCGATTCGATCACACGATTGCGTTTATTCTCCACTGAGAGCAAATGCGGCACTCATTTTGCCGAGATTCTTTTCAGAACTAATTTTTCGTGCAAAATTGAAAACACACTACCTTGTGATATGCCTGTGACCTCAACTATTTCATAAACTTTGATTCGTCGATCACTCAAAACCACATCGCGAATTTGGTCAATTATTTCAGAGGAAGTCTCTTCCACTGGACGTCCCGAACGATGTTCGTCATTTGTGGATGTACGGCCAGGTTTAAATCATTTACCCAATTGTAAACTGTCGCAAATACAGGAACAGATGTGCCCCATGAACTTCATCCAACTCGGCTTTGATCTTTTTCGGCGTTATGCTTTTTAAATGAAACTGTTTAACTCCGCACGAAACTCCTTTCTCCCCCCCCCCCCCATCTTTCTAAATAAAGACAATTTTGTTGCTTCAATCGTCTATGACAATGAAACCACGCGATTAATACAGCTGAAACTTTAACCGTAGTCTAGCGAGAGATGCTTATTAAAAGCAAATCTTTTTCGATGCTACGAACGCCATCTCTTGGGTTTTCTAAGGACTTATTGAAGGCCCCTTGTATTAATATAATCAAAATTCATAAATAATTTAAAATCCCAGGCTCCAGAGGCGAGAAAAGTAAAGTTTGGAACTGTTGCAGCAATTAAATTTGAAATTAGATTAAGGTTTGGCATAAATGCGACTGAAGGTCGAATAATAAAAAAAAAATGGTGTTTAATGCCCGTTTTTACTACTGAGGCATCACAGATGATGATGATGATATATGAGATAAAATGATATATTGGGAAAGGATTTTTTAAGGAAAGAAATGTTTAAAGGCCTAAGTTTGGGGTACCTCCCCGGGATTTACCATTTATGAGGACTGAGGAAAATCTGGAAAAAGCCTCAGTCAGGGTGGACGGTCCTGGTGGGATTCAAACCTCAGACCTCCCGCTCACTAGTCCGCGTCTTAACGAAATCGACCACCCGTGGCGGCAATGAAAAAGATAAACATGAAGGCACGTTTAAAGAAAGAATAACGAATGTAAATGAAACGGGTACCAAACCAATTACAGAACTTGGAGAAAGCTCTTTCTGAATGAAGTTGTGCTAAGATATGACAATCCAAGTATTCGGAGAATTCCATGAGCTTGCAGTGCGAAAAATAGTTGTCATGTATGAGAAAGAGTCACTGTTTTCAGTAACTGTAATTTCTGATATCCGCACTTGTATTAGATTTATTCCTGTGGAAATGAGAAAATAGATCATCTTCAGAAACAGGTACTACTTGAACAAATTCATATAATTAAATTGAAGAAGAAAATTCTATTGCTGCGTCTTTCAAATAATATTTTTCATTTCGGCGTCCAAAGCACGCTTCATTCACGGTACATATACGGCCTCGTTTAAACATATTTTTCCTCAAATAAAATATAATCCTGAACCCTAGTCCCCACAAACTTTTCTAAGCCAAATCACTGCATGGAAGCGGCTCCCTCCACCATGTTTATGGCAGATGCGACAGCTGTCAATTTATATTTTTAAAACGTATTTGTTGGATTTGTCATTGCCCGCTACAACAATAATGGGTGGCAACAGTTATGGAGCATTTTATATCAGAAAAAAATTCACTTTCCAGTCAGATTCTACACATGTCGCAATTAAAATATTACGTAATCAGTTTTATTTTCTATTAGATTTTATTCTGAAATATTGAATTCTGTTTCCATAAGGTATCTTCAGACCAAGCTAGATATTGACTATTTTAAATGTCTAGACGATGTCTGTCGCAATAAAAGATCGATATATTATTATTTCGAATTTATGAAAAGAACTGTTTTAAATGTATGAAGCACTTTTTGATTATTTCTTATTTAAAAAAGCTTATAACAAACTTGCTGTAATGGTTTTTAAATTTTATAAATATGTTTTGCTGTGGAAAAAAAATCGCATCTAAAGAGACTAGATATTTTCAAAATAAAAATATTCAGGTTGCATGCCTATAAGTAATCAATGTTAATAATTTCTGCAATTTAATGTGTTTAAAATGTATAATAGAAAGTGAGATCTATAAATAAAATTTCCAGTGCTGCATATGTAAGAAACAGATTGGGTGCACGAAGATTCAGAGGTACAACAGGAAGGGAGAAGTGGAGCAAAAAGGACATGAAAAAATATAAACAGAGAAATCAAGAGAGAGCGCGAAGAAGGTAAAGCAATAAAGAACAGCAATAGTAGTAGGAAGTAGAGAAAGCAAATGAAGGAAAATTAACATTAAGGGCGGAGTCCTAGAATTGCAAGCCAATACAGGCAACGTCATATATTAATTCGTTTTATGCCTTTTATCCCGAACAGCAGCTTTACACGTGGTACAAATTTATGGCCTGGTAATGCAATCTTGCGTGTTACGTCGAGCTCACTAGATGACGTAACGCAGACACAAGACCTATACCGTAGGTACCTTATGACCGATGTCACAGCTGTAGGATTATCTGTAATTTCGTAAAAAGAACGCACTCTATAATCTCATTGCTGTGGGACAATTGGTTAGGGCATCAATACAATCCTTTATAGATCTTAGATTAATCAGCCCAAGATATTTGTGACGTAAACGATGTTCCAGATTTTCCATGTAGCCATCTCAAATTGCATCATAAGCGTTTGGTAAAGTCAGCAGCTAGTTTAAGAACGGGAAATAGCCATACAGCTTTTATATTTTAAAAGTTCTAAATTTTCAAAAATAGAAATCTGATATTTTGCGTGATAGCTATAAATATTTTTTTATCATTGCAATTTTTTATAGAATGTATTATTGCATAGAACTGATTATGAGCAATTATAACGTTATAAAGTTTTAAAAAAATGTGTAGGATTCGTTGTTGAAAATAATTGTATTTATATTATTGATAATTTAAACACATTTTATATGTTTCAGTATTGTAACTGTTTTATGTTGAATAAATTACTAAAGAATACTTTTTTTAAAATTTATATTTAAAATGGTCGTATATATTTCATATATATATATATATATATATATATATATATATATATATTGACCGTAAAGCTTACACTAAGACAGATATTGAACACTTGTTTCAAAGGATTGTGTAAAGAGATTCTGAGAAAATTCACCTTACAGAAGAAAGAAAAAGAAAAGACCCAAGTTGGTGAAAAACTGAATGAAAGTTTCATATTCAGTTTCAATGGTGCAGGGGTTTCTGATGCTGGTCATAAAACTCCAACAAGAAAAGTAAGCTTGAGAGAAGAACATGGAAGAGGTAGAAGAAGATAAGGACTATGAATATGGTCAACATTTGTAACCCCAGAACTATTGGTACACAAGTAGAAGAAACAGACACATTAATAAATATGCATCAATGAATATTAGTTTTGATATTTATTCAGCATTAGAAACGTTAGAGAAAATAAAAGGAAAGAAACGCGCATAACTTCTAACTTTCTCCATCCATAAAACACCTGCAAGATTCAACCAATATAGCATTCGTGTATTGAAAATACATAATAGTATAACTTGAAAAAATGTACGGCGATTCTGGAACATTGTGTATATATTACAATTCAGGCAACAGAAACTAAAAATTTAATGTTGTATTAAATTGTGAAAATTAAGACTCTATTGAGAAATGAGCCAAAATTAATATCATAAATACTTCATACACATGCCGAGACGTATGTGAAAGACATTGCATTATGTCACAATAACCCACCAAAAATACTAATTGAATATTGTCTTAAATCAACTGTTTGAGATCACATTATTTGTGAGAGAAAGAGCGAATTAAAAAGTATGTACTAAATGAGGAAACTCTCTCAGAAATTTACAACTAGCCAATAATAAAAATATTTAAAGTCTTCAGCGTTCTGTCATTACAATAAAAATGATTAAGAAAGCTTATAAAAATAATGCAGCGTCTAGCAATCCTTTAAAAAGTGTTTTTACTTTTTAGGAGTCTTTCAGGAGCTTTTATGTAAACATATGAACAAGAAGCATATGGAAGCTCGGGAGTACAGGAAGGAATGATTGGTGCCCCCATGAGGCCCAGCAAGTGCATCCTTGAAGGTGAATGCTATTCCGGCCGGTGACTTCATTGCTGATGATGCAGCACAAGCTAAATGCACTGCCCTCTATTACGAGCACCTGCATTCGATAGCTACAGGTTCTGCATCCCTGAGGGGGGAAGTGGGCAAGTTTTCTGATCACGACTTGCAGCCAAACCTCCTGCTAGGGGTGGTACAATATCTTCACGGCATCAAATTCCGCAAAATAGGTTGCAATCAAGACACTTGTATGTGTTGTTGTGGCTCATGGATATATATTTCTTATTCGTGTATCATTTATAGTCATAAACTCATCAGTAAAATGTTTAAATGTGTTCTTGTAATGTATATGCTTTGTATCTAGCTTCATAATAATCAACAATTTCTAGTAAGCTATCTTCTCTCAAATATGTTTTCAGTAAAAATCGTTTTATGCTGGTATTAATTCTGTGCTTTATTCTATATTTCATTATCACAATCATCATTTAAGATAGACCAAATTTACATTTTTTGCTTCAGAAGAAATCTTCCCAACAGCACCTATGCGTATATCTCATCTTCCTTTCGATCGATATTTTAAGACCCGCTTCTTTAATTTTTCGTTGCCATTCGAAAACTAAGCATTCCTAATATAATCTTTCAACATACATATGTCAAAAAACTTATTTCATCAGTTTGTATCGTTCTTTTATCATTGTTATCCGGCCAATTTTCAGATCCGCAAGGGAAAAATTGATACCGCCATTTCTGTGTCTTTCCATAATTTTATTCTTAAATATTCGTTTTAAGGTATCGCGTTTATTTGTTATTTTAAATATAATCATAAGACACATGACATCCTAATTAACTGAAGTATTTTACTTGTTCTACTAGATTATTATGAACTTGAACCACGACTATGAAGCCAAGGACATCTTTTAGCAAAGCTATGAAAGTTGATTCAGAAAGATGGCTAGAAATAAGGCATATCTGCTGGACCTAAAGTGAGCTAAATATTATTTGAGCTTTCACATGATTAGTAACCAAAAGAAACCAAGATAGCAACGAGGTGGTGAAAGCACAAATAAATAAATAAGTAACAAGGTGAAGAAAAGGAATAACGTAGTGCCCTATGCAAATCTACCCTTATACTTTGAGCATAGAATTTGTTTAGCATCATATATACGTCAAGTCTTGGGATTTTATTCAAAAGTTACATTAGGAGCTTGCAAAATTTATTTCAATTTTGCTTTGAACCTTTTTTTACACGATTCATACACTCATGATTTCACTTGTGATCTACCATCTACCAAAAGTATACCAAAATTAATCATTATGCTTTTAATTTCCACAACGATACTACGATACTAAAACACTATAAATATAACTTGTGATTTATATGAACATAATGTCTGAAATATGGAAAAATATGAAACATTTATTTTTTTATGAAACCATGCATAAACTGTTTAATAAAATAGTATTTAATAAAACATATGCTCTTCTTACTTTATTTTCCATTTGCAAGCTTTTATTGCAAATGTGGTTTATATGCTAAAATCTTGTTTACAACATACAACTAACAATTTCTCAAGTTTTTCAATAGTCATACTTCAAGGACATTTCCAACAACGAAAATAATTGTTTTATATTACAGGATGTTATTGGGCAACATGATAATGCATAATCTGCCACGTGCTAGTGTAAGCTATCAAAATACTAACATCTCAAGAAGAAAATCAGCGTTGTGTGCCCTTGGACTTCAGTCAATGAGCGATATTACATACTTAATGACATTGCTTTAGTTTATAGACTCTTAATGAATATAATTTTCTGTAATTCATTTTAATTTAGAGTTTATTTTTTTCCAGGATATGCGAAAGTGAAATTAAAATCATGAAAAACAACGTTTCAAAATTTCCGATTCTAAAATATGCATTTGAACTCGTACGTGGTTAATTAATTTATATATTTATTTCAGACATGGAGACCCCTGGAGAAAATCAAAGAAACAATTGCAAGTTTTGTGTTATTGTTAGCCACAAAGAGCTTGCCAATTGTGAATGAAAGGCATATTTTTGGTAAAATCTTTTTAGAAGATTCAGGGGCACTTGTACCAAGTATATTATTTTATAGATTATTTTTATTAACGAATGTATTGCTTTTAAATACAATATGTGCAAATACGATTTACACAACGGGATATTCAAAACATGTTTGTATTGATTCAAATTGCAATCGGGCTTATTCATGATGGCAGTGGAGAAATAATGAAATCCAAATAATTTCAA